>VZRV01005804.1:295691-843953 GCA_013398115.1 Falcunculus frontatus
CTCTACCACAAAACCCCCCCCCCCCCCGAACAACAAACAACAAAACAAAAACAGAAAGCAAAACATTCAAACCCTAAACAGTAACAAAAGTAAAAACAAATGCAGCTGCAGACCAGCTGGTGTGATGATTTGCATCACAGCTAGTTAAGAGATTATATTTAACACTGTTAGCCCTTTCAAGGTTGATCCAGCATTTCTGAGATTTGCATGACCTCCATCAATTGTGATCTTTATATGGATTCTCTGTTAAGGAGGTTTCTTTTAAATGTGATATATTTCACCAAGTTTCTGAGATTTTATCAGATATGGTAATTTCTCTTGTTCTTCCAAGTAAGCATCAGGCTTAAGAAAAAACCACCAAACCTAGAGTTAGACTTAGACCTAGAGTTAAGGAAGCCAACCAAGCAATGAATAGGAATCAGTCTTGGAATATCAATGAGGCTTATTTGTCAGTTTGGAAGTTATTTCTATATCCATTACTATACTAACAGTGAGATAAGGATTTAGGCTCCAGGGAACTTGCGGGTAGAGGACTTGTTAAGGTAACTTGAGTGCAATGAAGACAGCCTGGTTCATTGCAGTTGTTTCTGGTCTTTCTAGGGAAAGTAAACTCAGTATAAGCAAATCTCTAAACAGCTTTCTTCTGCATTCCAAGTACAGTATTGAAGTAATCTGACTTTTTTTTTTTGACAGGACATTATAACATGAATTACTGGAGTGTATAATTTTTGGTTTTTCTGCCTGAAGTAATTGAATATGTTTTTATCTTACTTTTAGGATGGCCAAGATTCTGCACGAAGGAACAGGACGAAGCAGGAGAGTGCTTGGCTTTTCAGGCTGTGGTATAGCTTTGACCATAAGTATCCTTTTGAAAACACAGCTTAGTTTCAAGGCATGAAATGTTCACTTTTTTCCTTTCCATGTACCCATATGTAGCCTTAAGCCCTTGATCTTTCTCCTGCTTGGCTCTCTGAAGTATTTGACAGGCTCAACATATAGAACTGAAGCTTGAACTCACTGGCTCAGCAGTCAGACCTTTCGTTTCCCTAATGCATGGTGTGTGACACTCTCTGGAGGACGGAAACCACTGAATTCTAGGAGATGAAGTACCTTCCTAAACAATTAGACAGACAATTAACTATTTCAGGTCCTCTGATTTGTTCTATTAATCTGTTCTCATTTTCACTGATGCTTGTAGCACAAACTAGTTTTCCAGTTCGTTGCACATGTCTAAACCTCGACTCATTGCTCTGCAGAGCCACCTGCTTTTGTGTTGAAGTCCCAAAATCTGTGGTTGATTTCTAAAGAGGAAGTTCTGAAACTAAAAAAACTGCATGAGATCCAGCTCATCTCCTTAAGTATATTCAGAAATTACTATGGGTGTTAAAGCAGAGTGTCTCTGAGTGTGTAGTACTGTACAACCTTTCTGAAGCTAATATTATAGTATTTAGATCACCTTGTGTAAGATTCTGAGCAATTTTTGTGTAGCTGTCCTGTATTTCATGCTTGTGAGTTTGGGTTTTTTTAATCTACTTAAATTAATCATTATGTCATACAGCTGCTCCTCCTCAACAGCTTACAGTCACTTATCAGAAAATGGCAAAGATAATCTTGTGGCCACGGCAAGTTACTTATACCTAGAAACTCAAATAAATTTCAATACTGAATTCCTAGTAATTTCTGGGGCAGCTAAATATACACAATAACCTGTGATAGGTGACTAATGTTCTTGCAGCTTGCATATGAGTCTTTTCACTGGGGTCTTGGCCTTTGATCGATGAGAGACTGCTGGGCTGGTTGGAGCACAGTAGTTTCCTTCCATGCCTTGTGCATGAGGCTTTCCCACCCAGGCAGCACGTTGAAAACATTTGGATCCTAATAGCACTTGCCTTTTTGGGATAAAATCTGTTTGTGACCAATGCTTTCAGATGCAATAGTATTGACTCAAAGCCCAGAAGGGAGTGTATGTGCTACTTTAAATATTCATAAATGTTCGTAATTCCAAGTTAACTCTTTGAGTTCTAGTGACTGGCCTTGAAGTGCCTCAAGGTCAATTTTTTTTATTAAAAAAAAGAGAGACTTTGGTTTTAAAAGCATGAAAGGATCTCACTGTGGCTGACTGCTTCTTTTTTGCCTTTTAAAGAAGGAAGCAGAGCTTTCCTCTTCCCCTGCCTTTACAAAAGGGATGTGCCTGATGAAAGGAGTAGTTGGCAATGCTGACTTCCCTCAGCTGATGCTTGCACAGAACAGTCCCTCCCCAGCAGCTGCAGCAAGGGCAGGGGGAGTGCCTGGAGAAAATTACAGCCTAACTACCTGTTTCACAGAAACTTAAAGGATAGTGCATTCCCTTTTTTTTTCTTCAGTGGTGATTAGCAATATTTAGGAAACGTTTCTGTGAAGTTTGTGCCAAGGAAACTGACATTGAGAGGCAGAACTGTCTTACCGTATGTTAGAGATAAAAGTCTGCTCCTTCTCCTGGAAGAAGGCATTCAGATAAGCATTGGCTGGGTGGGCTTAAATTGCACAGATGGGATGATCTTTAGAATCGCCACCTCTATATCCATGGCTATATGTCAAAATGTTTTTTGCCAATGCATTCACTTGGTTTCTGGGTAGAAAGGCAGACTGTCTCAAAACTCCCTCTTTGCAAGAGAGCTTAACTTGAAAAAGATGCAAGTAAGTGGTGGAAAAGTGTGTTCCAAAGCCCACCATTGCCTGTAGAGCTCTGTACACAGGGATAAGCGAGAACTTCATTCCTGTGGAATGCAGAGTTCATTTAATGTTGTGGGCTGTTCCCCGGGTTCACCCACAACTGTTAAACATGGAGAAAACGGCAACTGTGATGAAGTAGCAGATGTCTTTAACTGGGCTTGTTTTTTCACGGCTGAGTTGCTGCCTGTCTGGCACAGGGCAGCGTGGAGCCTGGGTTAGTGCAAGGGCGAAGAGCTTGTTTCTTTCCAGGAATGGGTGTAACCGCACTCTTAGTGGAGGAGGAAAGGAGGGAACATAGCTCTGCTCGAGTAAACAGCTATGCCAGGCTCTGCTAAAGGGAAGGGATAGCTCCCTGCTAAAAGAGCCCCCTTTTTAACCCACTCTTTGCCCCAAGCATCTTAATGGGTTGGGAGGGAAACTGTTATTTTTTGCAAATGGACTTGATTCTCTCTGTGCTTAGAGGCCTTAGAAAGTAACTAGAATGCCTGCAACTTATATATTTGTATTTAAAATAATTGGATTGATTCATGTGCTAGTCAAGATCAACATGCTGCTCTTTAACAGACACCCTGCCAGTGAGTACTTTTTTCAGGCATATTATCAGTGTGGAGTACTCATGTGAAAAGCATGGATTTACCTGAGCACAGACCAGTAAAAGAGGTGTAAAGACACTTTCCTTTCCCACCCCCATGTCCCCTCAGTGTAATCTACGTAGCACTGCTTTCCTTCCACCCTGTGGTACATGGTTTTTGCACACAGTTTTCCCTTTGCCCTTCTGAGGCTCTGTGTGGTACATGTACATGCACTGCAGAAATGTCTGTGAGCATTACCAGGGTAATATCTCTGCTCACACCACTGTGGCTCAGTAATCAGCAGATCAAGTGGCTATACTGCTTTGAGGATGTTGAATGAACAGAGTTTTTTTACTTCCCTACGTTGAGCCACGCAGGAATGTCACCTTGCTACCTCTAGCTTGCAGCCTTGACACCATACTCCCGTCTTCAGAGCAGAAATACCCTTGGACCTTTCAACACTAAAGCACCTTTTCTTACTCGTTTTTACTTGAGAGCACAGAAGCTGGAAACATTGCAACTGTTTGAAACTTGTAAGAAGAAAGTTAGCTAGTTGTCCTTGCAGAAAATGAGTGAGTAAAGAAACTTCCCTTGAAACAACCAAGGGGGAAATGTTGGGAGGGTGCTTTATGCATACAATTATTGTATATCACAGTTCAAAGGCAGAACCCCATTTATGTACAGTTGTCTCTTTATTTTCAGTAGGGGTTTTTGAGCACTGGTGTGTTTTCCTTAACTACTTAAGTTATTTAAAGCCAATTCTCACTCACAGTGGCCCTCCGTTGACCACAACCCTACCCAGCTGGTGTGGCCTGATAGCTCGCTGTCTGACAAGTCCTCAGGTTTATGATGTAAGTAGAACAATTCAACACTTCTTTGTTTTGTTTTTATTTTTGTTAAACTTCAGCAAATCAGTGTTTTTTCTTTTTAGGTAATGTCCTGGTTTCAGCTGGTCTGATAGACATACTGCAAGAAAGTGCTGGTTTTCCAAGGCAGAAAAGATTTAAGATACTCTCCCCTGAGGCAAAAGCTTCTGTTGTTTGAGATCAGGAATTATCTTATTGTTCAAATACTACATTAGAAAAATAACATTTAAGGATATGGGGAAATTGCATGCCTAGTCAATAACCCAGTTCAGTGAATCACTTCAAAATATTCAGTCCCTTCTCAAGACTTTTGGACAAGATTCTTTCCCTGTTACTGCTAAACTGAGTTCTCCTTAGAGATGTCATTGACACATTTACCCAGCTGGAAAAAAACCTGGTAGCTCTTCCCTTCATTGTTTCCACTGTGAAATTTGAGATCAGATTTCAGAAATGGTTTATCAGTTAGTTATCTCAGTCTAGCGGATAACTACACTGTCTTTATAGCCATGTCTTGCAATAATTAATGCTCTATTCTCCTATTACTCCTGCAGGATCCTGATACTTGTCGATCCTATCCGTACAGTGCTTCTGAAATCTACAACTTTTTATCAGCTGCTTGTAAATAAAGTACTATGTGGGATATCTCAAATTTTCAGGTTCCCTGGGATATTAATATCTCAATGCTCAAGTAGTCTTGGACCACTTGTCTATTAATCCTTTCCTAGAGAGTTATGAATTCTATTTGCAGTTTTGAAATTTTTCCCTACACTTCTTTCTGGATATCATTAGCATCTTACTTGTACTTGATAGAAAAATTTTAAAGAACTTTGAGATATCTGCTGCCCATTTGGAGCTATTAGAAATGCAAGAAATTGGCCTTGTTCCCATCTTTGCAATGGCACTGGAGGTCTTAAAACATGTCTAGATTGGAAGGCATCCGTCAGACCTTGTGCATTGCCCATATGTCTGCCTGTGTATGATCTTATGAGAGCAATTGTCCAGTAACAGGATCTAATCAGGATGAACATGCAAGCTTTGACTTTCATTTTCTCCAATAGTTGGTCGTTTTTTTTTTCCCTTCTCATTACTCATCATTGTTGGCTACTACCAGATGTGGAAACTTATTATTTAGGGGATTGGCTTAGTGACACACACAGGATATTTACTTCATTAAAATTCTTGTAAGGTTGTATACTTTGTTAAGGTGTATAAGGTGCAGCTTTCATATTGTATTCTTTTCTGTTCCTATTTCAGTGCAGTGCTGCATAATTTTGAAGTTTAATTTCTATATTCTTTTCAAGATTTCTGAATCCTGCAGCTGCTTTCTGTCTGTTTCTTTACATGGCTGACTTTGCTACAGCACTTGGCTTTGACATTTCATTACTGGTTAAAAAGCTGTGGAATCTTTTTGCCTTTCTATTAAATGCAGGTGAAGAAACAGAGGCAGCCATGTCTTTGTGCGGACAGAAACTGCTTGGAATAGTGCTTTTGTGAGGTATTTCCAGGAAAATGAAACGGTACACTTGTGAGAATTAAAGACTGAAGATTTTCAGTTAAACAAGCAAAAAAAAAAAAAGTCTATAAATACTTAATAAAGTATAACAGCTGTAAAATATGTTTCCCAAACAAGTATTAAATCCTGGATCTCATTCCAGGTGCATGTCTGAGCTATGCTATCTATATAGAGAAGAAAGCAATAAGGATGTGGCTATGCTAACTGTATATTTGTATACTGTTTTTAGCTTTTCCTGTTTTGGTTTGTGTTTGTTTTTTTTTTTTTTTGCTCCTCTGACTTTATCACAACCTTACTTAGAATTCACTCTCACTTCCACAAGTGGGAGTAGGGCTTTTTAATCAAATACCAAAGGAGGGTTCGAAAGTCTGAAAGTCAAATAATCCTACAATGCAGCCCACCCACAACTTAGTCCTCAGCATGAGATCATGTCCTCTAAGATTCAATTTGCATGGAGTATGTGTAAGGCTCTGAGTCAGCCCACAGGGGTGAGGTGCAGTGGATTTTTTCCAGAGATGATGTTACTGTTCCTTGCTGATGTTCTCTCACTACTTTGAGGCTGTGCCACTAGGCTGTTTCCAACCCAGAAGGACAAGTTGGAATTTAAAGCATGAAAATTTGTTGCACTTAGCAGTTAAATTTTGAAAATTTTCATTTTAAACACCAGTTTCTCTTCCGGTGTTATCTTCAGTGCATGACCAAGTTGGCAGGGCTTTCCAGCTTATCCCAAACTGATGTAGGTCAGTAATTTTGCCTTTCCTTTTAAAATGTCCTTTGAAACTTCTAGTAATTCTCTGTTCTATCAGTCATTTATCCCAACTGAAAGAAGCACTCCTGGGGATGCTTTTTCGTTGTTATTTGTTTATTTTGGGGCATGTTTTGTCTTCTTTAAAGAAGACCAAAAAAAAAGTATAATTCTTGGACATACACAGTATGATGACTTGATATGAAATTAGAAGTAAATGAAGTAATTTATAAATCTGCAAGCCCAGTGAAGAAACTTAACTTGCAATCTTTGGAGGAAATAACTCTCAACATGGATAAGAAAACTGTTCTGCCAGGCTTCTCTCTTCCTCCTCCTTAATGGTTCTAGCTTCATAGCAAAAATTGCTTAGTTTCCATAGTGAATTTAAATTCATCTGAGAAAGAGAGAAACTAAATGGATCATCAGATTTAAGTTAGACTATATTTTGCATGCATGGTACTTGATGCTTTCATTTTGGAACTACAAGATAACACAACTTGCATCAGATGTTACTTATCTGTGGTGCCTATGTTGTGTTCAGCACGAGCATTTGTGACAACTGCCAGCACTTTGCACATGCATTGTACTTTGCTGGTGTTTCTTTTTACATTGTCTTAGGAAGAAATAAAGACTGGCTTTGTAAGCAGTAACTCATTTTAAATAAGCTTTACTAATAAAAAACATCTCCAGCATGCATTCTTAGGAGCATGAACATCTTTTACCACAAACAGGATAGACTGCAGGGAGGTCCCTCAAGGTTGTGATCAGCACATCAAAGCATAATTCAGGCTTTTGCAGAGTTTTGGATTCAGGTCTTTAGCCATTCTAGTGCGTCCGTTTAAGTAGTGAAGTTCGGACCTGTGCTTTCTGAGTGAATTGAAGCTTTTCCTACAGAACCGTAGGGGATTGCAGAGGCCTGTTTAGGGTTATTCTTGGGAGTATTTCAAGTCTCTGTGGATCTATTTGGATACATTTCCTGTCTTTCTTGAAAGAATTGTTCATGCTGCATGAAGCACGATAGTTTTATTCACCCATCCTCTTTGTTTCCAAACAGTAAATCTGTATAGTACATGAGATTTTTCGTGGGTGTTCTCTGGGGAAATGTATGAAATAAAATGCACGCTGCTTGCAGTACTATTCAGAATGGAAACAAATAAGTGGAACTTGGCTTGTACAAAGCAATGTTTGTTCACTACCTTGAGAGAAAGCTCAGTATTTCTCTGGAACCGATCATGTTTACGTAAATGTAAATGTAGCCTGGGACAAAGCAGCAAAGACTGAGTTAGGACTTGCCATTTGGTATAAAGCCTGTGACCCTCTCTTTCAGTATCATGCTTCCAAGAGCTTCTCAGCCTTTTGGGGAAGCTTGAGTGCAGCGTGCTCTTACCAGCTGCTTATCTGACAGGTGGCTGCAGGGATTCGCTGTTCAATAGCATTGTGGAGACAGGAGGTGCTTTGGGAGCTTGCTGCAGCCACTCCACACGTGGCCCTGGTACAGCAATGTCTTCTGGTGCTCTGCTAGCCCTGCCTTCACCTCCTTGGTGCTTATCCAAGGGCACACACCATGAAAGGGAACCTGTGATAGACCCTTGCAGCTTCTTCGACTTTTTAAAACATAATCCGTCAACAGTCACAAACTGCCTGCTTCTTGCTCATTTTTCTGATTTTCATCCTTATCTGAATGTCTCTTCTTCAAAGGAATATATATCCAGATATCAGATTTTCTTAAACTGATTATTTTGTGACCCTTTTAATAATTTTGGTCTTATACCTCAACTAAAGGATTGCAAAGGCTGTTTATGCCAATTATAGCTGAACCCTTTAATTTCTGCCTTTTTTTTCTATTTAAGATGGTGCCAGTAGTTCAGTGGGTCTTTTTGCAAACAAAGAAAGTAAGTGTCCTAACCTGTATGTACTCTTTGAGAACAGTGGTCTCTATCAGACTAACTCTGTCATGAAAAAGCAATGATGAATTTGGATGCCATGAAGGTTCCGAGGAATCAGCATTCCTTCGAAGTAGGGCTTGTCTTACACCCTACACTGAACTGCACCATTTCTTCCGTTGATTTTGGCAAACTCCTGACACGTCTTCTACTCCTTGTTAGTTAAATATTCTGTATCATCTAGAGGCTTCTGCTGCTTTATTTTGTCTGATTATCTTTCTGACATAATGACAGGAAGCTTTCTCAGGAAGTTTTATTTAGCCAGGAGTTGCATTTTTCATCATGGACAGGTTAATCAGCATTTTCAATCTCCAGTGCCCTGAACTCCTGTTCTGCAGCAGAGGCAGGGCTTTCTGTTCATGCTGATCACAGACATCCCATCTCACATGGCCTGTGCCCCCCCCTTCCTTTGCTGCAGTGGAAGAAAATAATGTATTTCGAGAACGTAGCCTGACTGGTGTCCAGCCTACCAAGGGAGCAGCAGTACACACACATTTCAGCTCCTGCTAAGCAGTATGGAGCCATTCATGTGGGGAAATAATTGCTTTCAGTTGCAAGAAAGCAAGCTTATAGTACTGATTAGAACTTTCTTCCAATATGAAGAAAGCCCGTATTCTGACCAATTCAGCTATTTTGCCTTTTACCATGTTAAACAGCAGTGGAATATGGTACAATTGCTCATTGTTGTATTATGCTGTGATAGAGAAATTAAGTGTTTTATTACACTTTAGCAATTTCTATTCTCTGACTATGTATTTCATTCCATCTCTGCCAAAAAAAAAATCACAGGGTTGTGTGAGCCACTGTCTTAAATGATTTTGAAAAGAAAACACATCGGAACTAGTTACAAAACTATGAAGGAAGCACTTTCTTGTATCCATCCTTTATGGCTCGGGAGCATTCCCAAGAACTAGGTCAAGTAATTCTTTATTTAGTAACAGGTAAAAGTAAGGGGATAGTTTGAAAGAATACTGTTAGTTCTTGATGTATAACAAAAAAAAAATATTGAGGAATCCTTGAATATAGAGATTTTGGACCTTATGTGTTCTTATCAGTTTGCATGAAAAGTTTACTAATGAATTTGACTAATTAGCAACAGATGCAACTCTGTCTCAGTGATTCAACTGTGCTTGATCGCCAGTCTTTGTCCTGTACTGCCTTCTAAATTGTCATGCAAAACCCAATATGTACCACTCATCTCTTGTACTTTTGGTGTACTTCCAGTGCTACTAAATCCCGGGTTACCCGTTCCATAACCTAGTTCTTGGCTTCAGCTCCCTCCCATCTCTCCCCAGTAGCAGCAGTTATACAGGGAACAGTAAGCTGATTTGCAAACACTGGGTTCAAGGTTATTTTTAACATTTCTTAAGGTGGAACCTTATCTCTTCTGTATTGATATGTAGGTAAATTCTTCAGTTACGTTCTGGGCAAAGAAAGGTGCTGTACAAAGATTTTTCTTTTTTTCTTTTTTTCAGAATCAGGAACAGCTTAGAGAAGAGGATTCTGATTTTATTCTGAATGATGGTGACCTTACTGTGACATATGGCGATACAACAATAACTGCAAATGGTTCTTCTGGCCCCCATACAGCTACCACTAACCTTGACAGCAGGAGAACAAAAAGTAGTTCAGAGGAAGCACTGGAACGTGATTTGGGAGCAGCAGATCATGAAGTTACAAATAGGGGTACCCGGCTAGTATTTCCTCTGGAATACAATGCATGATTACTGACTCAGTAAAAATAACTCTTGCTCTGTGAATGGATCAAGGAAGACTGCAGGCCACTGTGTCACTTGAGGTGGGGGTGTTTATTTAAACAAGTTAACATGCATAAGTGGTTTTACTAGGGTCTGAAGATGTCACCTATTTTTTACTGAAGATGCTGACAGTGGGGTTTTCTATATGTCTGAAAATAGACAAATGAGAAAACTGGTTATTCTCCTCTTTCCAACTGCTTATCAAATCCAAGTATAACTAGCATGCTGCAATTGTCTTGTTCAGCTGCAGCAGCTCTCTCTCTGAAGAGAGGTACATGAAAACGTTGTCATAGAACTGAGCTTGTCTTGGCTTAGCTTGAGAATGTGAAAGGACAAGTATAAACTTGACAATAATTAAGAGACGAAGATTGTGTGTGTATCTGAATGTGGAGAGATTCATTGTTAACTTCTCTTGTGAGGCTGAGGAGACTCAAGTGAAATGGGACAGTAAACATTAGGGCTACAGATGCGTGAATGAAAGACTGAGGAATCTGTTACTGCAAATCTTAATCTATTTCAGGGAAAAAAAAGGGAAAAGAAGATTTCTTCGCTGGCAAGCTGTTTAAATAGGAAGGCAATGAGAGCTACTTGTCCCTTTAGCTTTGGGCAACTTGACTATTACTCTTAGCCTAACTTCTAGTGCCTCAAAAGAAAAACATCCAGCTTCCTGTGGTCTAAGATGTACCTGAAGCTGACATGAGCCTGGAGCCAGGCTCTCTCGGGTAGCAGTCACGAAGTAAAACTTTCTTTCATGTGAAGATAGTTGGAAACTTGGGCTGGGGAAAACAGCAGATAGGAGGAGGGGAGAAAAAAAGAGAGAGAGAGAGAGGCAGTATTGAACTTGCATGGAACCAGGAGGTTTCATATTACTCCGAAGAATCCATGGACTCTGCTTACAGTTCTTGTGTGTGATAAACAGCAAACATCTAATTAAACAGACAAATGAATACTACTGTTTTTACCATTTGTGACTGTCCTAAAAGAAAGCTGTTTACCCTTGTTCTCTTTTGCAGAGTAGATGTGAAACTTCAGTGGGGCATTGCACAACAGCATATAAGCTACAGAAGTGATGAACTGTAGTATCATCTTAAATGTGAAAAGGGAAAAATCTCTGACTAGTATTTAGCCCACTTATATGTAGGCTAGCTTTAACTTATTGCTAAATGCTTTTTAATTTCCAGATGAGGAGATAATCATTGTCTTTGCCAATAGCTGAAAATGTATGCTTTGAAGAGCCTTTCAGCTATTTAAAGCATGCTAAAATGTGATTTCATTCTCACGTCTCAAAAGATTTATTTTTTTAAAGACTTTTGTGGCCCACTAATGTGATGTAATACCAGTTTGTCCAAAAAGTGTGTTTTTCTTGCTGCCATTTCAGTTGTTCCTCTCATAGAATTGTGTGTGAGTAAATACCCACTCCGTTTTTCCTTAACTATTAAACTTATTGGGCTAACCTCAGTACAAGAACTTCCTGCTGCAGAGAAACTTTGCGGTTGTGTTGTCTAGTCTGCTTTCTTTCAAATGTGTTCTCTAATGAGTGATCTACCTTCCTGTCTGTCCCTCCAAGGTAAATGTATAAAGGGTATTGATCTGTAATGACTGTCTTACATTATTAAGAAAAGAGACACGAGGAAACCAGGAGTCTTTTTGTGGAAAAACTGTAAGACCAACGTAGAATCACAGAATATTCACAGTTGGAAGGGGCCCACAAGGATCATCAAAGTCCAACTCTTGGCCCTGCACAGCACCATCTCCAGCAGTCACACCACGTGTCTGAGAGCATTGCCCAAATGCTTCTTGAGCTCTGTCAGGCTTGGTGCTGTAATCACTTCCCTGGGGAGCCTGTTCCAGTGCCCAACCACCCCCGGGGTGAAGAACCTTTTCCTAATATCCAACCTCAACTTCCCCTTACACAATTTCAGGCCATTCCCTGGGCCCTGTCACTGGTCACTATAGAGAAGAGATCAGTGCCCCTTCTCTTCCCCTCACGAGGAAGTTGTAGGCTGCGATGAGGGATCTTTGTTCTTAAATGGCGCAGCGTAACAAACCCTGAGGAAGACTGCTGAGCAGAACAACTCCTTTTCAGGTTTGCATGTGTTTTGCGCAAAAAAGCCAATTCTCTTCACCTCCCTGGGAGCACAGGCAGTTTATCAGTTAAAGCTGAGGAGCCATGAGCAGATCCTGTGACTGCCAAGAGCACTGCTACAAACAGGGGCACGACACTGGAATGTTCAGAGTGCTTTCCGTGAGAGGTGTTCCAAGTGCTGCTGATGCTGGCTCCAGGAGTAGCTCTGATGCTCTATCTCCAGTTATCAGGAAGGAGGAACACTATGACAAGTGTGTTTACACTCTGTGTTACATGTCTACTATGCAATGTAAGCTGGCTTTTCTGATAAGCCTGAACAAGGGTGAAGTATCACATACTTGGTACTTGACCAAGTCCAGCCCTATTCCAAGGATGCATGTTTCCTGGCCCATGAAAAGACAAAAAAAAATTTGTATTTACTTTTACAATGAAGGAATTGCCTTTGGGAAAAGGACTGCAGGAGTTTTAACTGGAGGAGAGAAAAAAATTTCTTTTTTGGCTGAACTTCCGAAGAGCTGATCTGAAGCAAGCAAGTAGCAAAGGTTAAAATGATGTCTATTGTTAATGAAATTATGGCTACTATGTTTTACTCCGGGGGGGGGGGGGGAAAGATCTCACAGTAGGAATTCTAGCAACCTTAACAGATACCGAGAGCTGCTCATGCTACTTAGGAGGCCAGGTTCTGTGAGTTTCATCTTTATAATCAGATTGGCATGGTCCTTCTTGTATAATATCAATTTAACTCTAATTGCAGTCTCTCTTTAGACAGTATTGGTCAGAAGAGTGTCTTTTATTCTGGACAGTAAAACCCTAGGAACAAATACGCTTCAAATGCCTTTCAAAGAAAGATTCAGTGTTTCTTTTAACTCTGAAGCAGCTCCCTGGAATAACATGCTTGACCTCAGCCTTGGCAGACATGGTGTCTGCTTCTGCACAAGTGTGGGAATGGAATTTGGATACTCTCAAGCCTAAACTTCATATGCTTTTCTTTAACATTTGGGGGAGGACCTTTTTGGGGGAGAAACCAAAGAAGTAACAGATGCATCAGCAGGGAGTATTCCTCTCCAAAATTACTGAACTCTTGACCCACTGAAACTTTAAAATAAAGGGAAGCCAACCCATGACCAGGAGACAGAGACCATCCAGGAGAAAAGCAGCCAGTAACTACCCTGGACCGGTTACGAACAATCTTGGTCAGAATTGGACTTGCAGAAAGTAGGACAAAGCTGTTGAATAGGTTGAACATGTTACTCAGTTGAAATAATGTAGATTAACAAATTCAAATATCCCTGTATTGGAAAATACTCTTTGTAAGAAGCAGCCCATGCTAACCTTATTTTCAATGCAGAAACAGAGTCTTGCTTCCCAAGGTTGGCGGGGAGAGCTTAATATGATGCAGTGAAAAACCACAGATACTTCTTGGTCTGGAATTTTTGGGAGTGCCATTCTGAAAAATAACTTCCAGTAGAAATAAGCCTGCAAAGTGAAAGAGGAGGAAAGTGTGGAGGAAACAGTGAATTACAAAGCCAGGAAATGGTTTAAACAGGCAGGTCTACTGTGGGAACAGCATTGTAAACAATTGCTATTCTTAATCTTGCAGTCCTAAATGCTGAGAAGTTATGTTGGCTTCTGCATACCTTATCTAAAGCAAGGGCAGTGGGATAATGCAAAAGTAACAAAACCACCCCACCCTAACTGATCACAAAATCAAAGGCTTTTAC
Organism: Falcunculus frontatus; assembly: GCA_013398115.1. Classification (NCBI taxonomy): domain Eukaryota; kingdom Metazoa; phylum Chordata; class Aves; order Passeriformes; genus Falcunculus; species Falcunculus frontatus. Next base: position 309,607 of record VZRV01005804.1, read on the forward strand.
TGACTCGCTTCTACTCCAGAGCAAGGAAAGTAACTTTGAACAATTTTTGTAAAGTAACCTTACATCATTACTATGTTTTCTTGATTCTTAAAATGCCTTTAGTAATTTTGAGAGCAGTTCTATGGTAACGTTAGTGTGATAAACATGGATGTGCCTTATGAAACACGGACATATCCAAGCAGGATGCAAATGCTTGTCTAATATTTGAATCTGTGTTGCAGACTCAAATGACATTTCATATCTTCATTTGATACTTGCAACTTATATAAGTTTTTGGTTATGGAAATTAAACAGTTGCAACAAAGCAATTGAATATTAGAATCAGTTCAGATTTTCAGGTATTAAAATGATCCATCTGTTTTGGCTGCTTTATTCACTCTTCCTCTGGTACTTTCTAGATAATAATCTATTTTGCACTACCCCACATGGACTTGCTGACATCCAAAATGCCAGTGGGTTTGAAGCTTTATCTAGGGACTGAATGTTAACTGGGAGAGACAGCTCATTATAATTTGTACTGGAATAAAAGACTGTCACCTGCACTGTCTCTGTCAGGGAACTTGCTGGTGGAGAAGGGTATCTGCAGGGAGGGAGAGAAGCCCTGGCATATTGAATACTTGCCTAAGCTGCCATGGATAAAGTCATTGCTCCTCTCAGGTTCTTGTGCAGTAGTACAGAGCCAGGAAGGATTTCTATTGGTGCATGCAAGAGAGCAGCAATCTTTGTCCTAGGAAAATTAAAAATATTTGGGTTAGTTCTAGCTTTCATTAACATCATACTTTTAAATTTAATTTTCTGAAGCCTCATTTCCAGCAGTTTTTTAACCTTTTGGAGCTTGAAAATGTCACGTATAAACACATTAGATACAGATTTTAAAAAGGAGGGAGGGAGGCAGACTTCATTTTAGTGCCTGAGTACAATTTCAAAGCTATGCTGCATTGCTAACTTATGCAAATTTGATTAATTAAATGGCAATAATTTGAAATGCTGCAATTAAAGGTTACTTTCCTGCTTCTAATTGAAAAAAACCCTCCAGATTTGCATTCCCTCAGAGAAAGTGAATGCCCAACTTAAAAGGGTTTTGCTGCAATGTTAAAATACTTAACTTTAGGCTAAGAAATAAATTGGATTTATTTTTTAACTAGTAAAATCCCTGAAGTTATTACTGAGGCAGGGAGAAGTAGGTCATGCAGTTCCGTATTTATGACTTTTGTTTCCAGATTTTAGTTTAATCAGGGAGGTTATCCTCCACTGCCTGATTCTGAATTTCAGTCCTAAATTTCTTGGCTTGCATGTCTTGATGTTGACACAGATTAATACCAGAAAGCAGAATACCAGAAGACATTCTTCTGGATCACATCAGCCGATTAGTAATAGCTGTTGTGAAATAACAGCTTCCAGCACACGGGGTCACCTGAGGTAAGTTTGTCGGATTTGAGTGAAGAAAGAGAGGTAGAATCACATTACCCGTAGCTGGTTTTGGTGGAGCAAGGAGAATGTAAGTCATCTAAGGATGTCCCAGATTTGCTTCCTTCCTTTTAAGGGAGAGAGGCTGCTGTGCCTTGCCTTTGCAGTTACAGGCTGGGTGCTACAGGTTTCCTGTTAATTAGTTTTGGTCTGTTCACAATGCTCAAAATCACAATCAGCATTTAACCTGAAGTTTCAGTTTACCATTCTTGTAGCTCTTGCTCTCTTGTCAATTAAGATATAAACATATCAGAAAGCTTTCAGGAGGTGTCCTAGGGTGATTTCAAACATAAAAATGCGCTACATATCGAAAGCATATCGTGCTGTCCTAAGACTGCTGTGGTAGATGGTCTGTCCAAAACTTTTGGCACTTCAGTTCCCTTGAGGCACCTAAAGCCTGCATGGTATGATAAGTTCAAGCTGGGGGCGGTCCAACTGCTGTCAGGGAGGGCTGTAATATATCCTAAGTCCTATTCTTCCAGGAGATAAACACAGTTGCTTGTGTGCTACTGCACCAAATGTCTTTAACAATGCTGAAGAAATTACCGTAAGCAGAGGTTAGTAGAACTGGAATATAGTACTGCATCCCCTCACACATCCTCTTTGTCATGTTGACAGCTACACAACAACTGTCCTTTCAATATTTGCACTTGAAGCAGTGAAGGATGTAAGGAGATCAGCAACTCTCTGCAGTACCAGGGCTTGTTTCTTGATCTTCAGCACACCATTGGTGTGCAGGTCTCTGAGCCCTAGTTTGGGAGCTCAGTATCCTAAAGAGGTTAAATGGCAAGGGGTTATCATTTAAATACAACAGTCAGCGAGAAGAGAGAAAGCAAAATATTGTGAAAGCTCTCTATGTTGTGGGGATAGTAGTTGTGGAGGATGGGGAATAAACATCTGCTGGGCTTTCTGCCACTGGCTGGCTCGGTTAAACATTCATTCATGTGGACAAGATACTGCAGTAACTTCAGCTTTGAGCCTCTTGATTGAGGCTTCATCCAAGCATTGTTTTCTCAAGAAAATAAATTTTAGTGCTGCTTGGAACTCCTGTTCTGTCAACAAGTTTCAGGTTAGGTATGAAGATGGTGTCGCTGTTCTAGGTCAGCATCATCTTTCCATTCCTTATTACTTCCTTACTTCAAATAGACCTTGGAGTCACTGAGAAGTAGCAGGTACAAGGAGGTGGTAGCTTTTGTGGAGTTCATTGTTTCACACTGAGTTACACCATTGGCTGCATGACAACAAATAATCACAGTTGTCATTTGTAGTCAAGTCAGAAATATGTCTTCTCATTTGGCTGATAGTAATGGAAAACTTACTGCGGCTTGACACATTTGTGATACACATAAACTTTGTATTTTATCTCGGAAGTGAAAAAGGCTGATACTGTCAGGTTGTTCCTCAAGGCAAAGCCAGCAACTCAGCCCTCTTCTCAGAGCACAGAACTGATTTGGAGTTCCCTTCCTTAAAATCTTATTGATGGTTCCCACCTTGGAGCATCTAACAGTTCCTTTGATACCCTTGTCTTTTAGGAAGGGTTGCAAAGTACAACAGAAAGGAAACATTATTATGCAGAGAAATAAAATACAGATTTACATCAACATGGCTGGGATAGAGAGGTGTTATAACTTCTAAATCTGTTCTTAGAAAGAGTGAATGATCATACAGACAAAGGAGGTCTGGATGATATACTCCATTTCATAAGATATTTGGAAAGTCCTTTCTCAAGAAGCCTTGGCTCATGCTGTCTTAGTCACTGTCAGAAGATGAATCTATGAGGATTAATGACTGACCATTTATTCTCTGTTCTGTTTCTTATCTTTCCACCAGTTTTCACAATGGAAAGAAGTTACTAGCACTGTCATCTAGAGATTTGTAGGGCAGGATCTGGAGAAGGGAGTCACAAGAAGGTGAAAAATGTGAGGGCTATTCAATTAATTTTGGAACTCAAGGTTGATTGTAAAATGGGGCATTGTGCTTAGTGAAAAGCATCTCCAGTGCACGTGCATCTACAAGTGCAACAGCCTATAAAACAGCTGCTTGTCTGTAAGAAAGAGCTGGGATCATCCTGGTTAGTGTCCAGAAGACAGCAGGAGTGATTAGAAAGACAATGCTGGGAACTGAAGCCAAATTCACAAACCATCTGTTGCACTATAAATCCAGTGCAGGAGCTGCTGGCTGGTTCTGTCCAGAGCAGTGATGTGTGGGTGGCTTTGCTGGTCCTCTGAGAGGACATGAGGTGGAACCTCGGCAGAGTGCCAGCTCCAGTGTGAGATACCAGAGGAGAGTCTTCTTTATCTTGCATTATGCTATCATCTATAGTCAGTAATTTTTCTGTATGCTAACATCAGCTGAATATTTCAACTGGATCAAACAAAGGAGGAGTGGAAATAATGAAAAGAGGTGGTGATCAGAATTTAACTCTGCTTGAAGAGCTATGGGTGTTCTGCACACTGACTTTCTTTCCCCAGCCATTCTTTCTTAAGCATATTTAATAAAGGATATTTGTCAACCTAACATTGCTTCTGTTCCAAGACTAGGGCACCTCTGCTGTGACTGAGTTCAGTATTCTCAAAGCAACTGAATTTTGATAATCCAGGTATATATTATTTTCCCTACCCAAGTGTGAGTTCACAAAGTAAAAACTATTCCTGCTAAACTAATCCACAGTTCAAGACAAAGTGATTTCTGAGAAGTACTTAAAGTAAAATAAGCCATGTGGGTTTTTGAAGTTAGGAGCTGTTTTCGTTTTCTTTTAAGAAGAATAAAAAGTGATAGCTTACATTCAGTTTTTGTGTAGGGTAATACTTGAAAATGTGATTATTTCTATATACATTACATGTCCAGAGACATTTTATCAATGAAATAAAATTATCAAATCCATCCCTATTAAAAATCTTAAACAAAACCACGTCTGCTCTCTTGTTATGGGACAAGAAATAAAATTTAAATACTAAATGATTACATACAATCTGAAAAAGGGAATTATAACCTGAGGTAAATGTACAGCTGTCTTGAAGGCACCTTTTATTTGGGAAAGGATTAGTAAATAAACACATGCCACAGCTATAGAGAAAAACTTGGTTTATGGCATGAAATTTTCTATAACAATTGCAGTACTGAAATGCACCTGTCTTTTGCTAGAACTCCCAGCCTCATCTGCCCACCAGTGCTTTTAGTGTTTACACTACAATGAGGAGAAAGCACTTCTCCATGGTTTGCTGTGCCCCACTTCTCTCTGTGCGTTGGTCATCCTGTGCAGAAAATTGTTTCTGTGCTATTACAGCAGTGAGTTTGCCTTGTGTGGTAGGTTTTAAAACAGCAAACAGAAGTTGCACTCAGTAGGAAGCAGAGCTTTCCTGGTGCCCTCCACTGTGCAGGAGGTAGCCAGCTCCCAGACATTGGACCAGACAGATGCTGTGGGGTTGGATGCGGCTGTGGAGCTCCAGCCATCTGCTCCCACTCAGGTCCCTTGGTACTCCGACCTTGATAGACCAAGTGCCAGCTGGGTTAACTGAAGAGTGGGATTTGAACTGTGTGTATCCACGGCCTGTGATGTCGTTTAACCCCAGCCAGCAACTAAGGCCACGCAGCCACCTGCTCACTCGTCACCAGTGGGATGGGGGAGGAAATTGCAAGGGCAAAAGGGAGCAAATGTGGGTTGAGATAAAGACAGTTTAATAGGGAAAGCAAAAGCTGTGCACACAAGTAAAGCAGAACAAGGAATTCGTTCACTATTTCCCACGGGCAGGCAGGTGTTCAGCCATCTCCAGGAGAGCAGGGCCTCATCATACATAACAGTGACTTGGGAAGACAAACACCACCACTCTAAATGTCTCCTACTTCCTTCTTCTGCCCCCAGCTTTATATGCCAAGCATGAGGCCGTACCGTCTGGGATACCCCTGGCATCAGCTGGGGTCAGCTGTCCTGGCTGTGTCCCCTCCCAACTCTTTGTTCACCCCCAGTCTCCTCACTAGGGGGTGAGGAGCAGAAAAGTCCTTGACTCTGTGTAAGCACTGCTCAGCAATAAGGAAAATATCCCTGTGTTATCCACGCCGTCTGCAGCACAAATCCAAAACACATCAGCCCCACACTAGCTGCTCTGAAAAAAATTTACTACCCCAGCCAAAACCAGCTCAGTCAGGCTTTTCAGCCAACAGCAGGAATTTGGGGTTAGACCCCAGAGAAGCAGCAGTGTAAAGCAGCTTCAGGCAGTGAAAGAGAGGGAACCCCAAGGTACATAGCGCACTTCCATCTAACAGGTCATGGGAGAAAGTCTCTTCAAGCACAAGAAATACTTGTGTTGGTAAAACCCTACTGGAAATATAAACAGGGCAAGATGTGATTTAACCTGGGCATTGGTATTTAGAAAGGGAGGAGAAAAGAATGCCAGCAAATTCCTACAGATCTCCCTTCACTAGGAAGGAATGAACAGTTACAACACTATGGTCAAACGTAAAAAGAACTACCCTCAGGTTACTATAAGCTATCCATAGCTGCATGATTCAGTACAGATGCTATACCTGCGTGGGGCAGATGCAGCAGTAAGTTAAAAAAAAAAAATCCAAAAAGCTTCTGAAATGGAAGGTGGTCCATACTAGGCCTTTAGCCAACAAAATCTACAAAGATGGATGTGCATTTTTTTCTTGTAGAATTTCACACTTTATTTGGAGAATAATACTATGCTTGTATGAAAGCACTTGGTTACAAAAATCAACCTGAGTTTACCTTTTGGCAATTATTCCAAAGCTTGACTGTCAAGTCAGGATTTAAAGGATTTCAGAGGATGCAAACTTCACTCTGTGTTAACTGTACTTATGATATTACAGGTATTCAAATTACTGCTTACAGTTAGATACTTCTAATACTACATCTGGTTTAGATTAAGGAGTAACTATCACCTTCCCTAGATGTTTTTTACCTTCACTAGTTTAAAACCGCTCAATATTGGAATGAACTTTTCATGGGTAGAGCAGTGATGAAGCCCTGTAGGCATTTAGAAATAAGTCCCAGGAATTATTCTGTAGGGCCCTAGACTACTTGTGCATTCCCCAGATCAAAGCATTGTTAGAAGATGAAAAAGTTTTATTAATTAAATATCTAGCTCAAAATTATTCCAGCTATTCTGTAACAGATCACAAGAGACTTCTCTCCCACTTATCCCTGGACCTTTTCTTTCATGCAATAGTAAAGCTTTTCAATATAATGTTTATTAAAGGCACAGCCTAACTCTTCTGAAGGACAGGATTTTTGCCATGAGGACTGGGGCATCACTCACTTGCTCAGTAGCCAGTAAAAGACTCTTACTCTCTGCATACTGAGGAGTGCTCCAAGGTCAACCCTCAGGAGCTCAGTGTCTCAGAACTGGAATCCCTCCTGGCAGGAATCTGTGAAGCTGTAAGTACAGGCATGACCAGACACTCTGACAGCTCCAAGCAACCTGAAACTCAGTTTAGAAATAAGTCAAGTTTATGTAGTCTTGAAATTGCTGACTAGCTGCTTCCTTCAGGGAAGAATTACCAATTCACAAGCAACACATTAACATACGGTAGAGAGCTAAAAGCAGCAGGAGGGCCATTTTCTAGGGCAGAACTATCAAGGCAGCTACATATAACCTATATTACTTCTTAAGATTTTAACTCCTTTCCCATTAAGGAACTAAGTTTTAGAAATACCAGCTAGTTGTTGTTGTTATTATTATCATCATCATCCAATTTGAATGTAACTGCTTTAATTGTAAGTTCTTAGAAGAGTCAACTAGCAAATATTTTAATAAGAATTTACAGAGAACCAGTAGGAAGATGTGGTTTCTAGTTTACAATTTAAGGATGCAAAATGAAATTCATGCTAAAGCAACTCCTCATTTACTGCAGCAACTTGAGGCTGGGTCCTGCTTTCTAGCAGTTTCCACAATTTAGACATTAAAAACCTTGTGAACAGCCAAAACCAATTTTCAGGTAAGCAAAAGCACCTCTTTTCATGCAAGAAATTGATGTTATATAAATGACTGAAATATTTATCTGAATATCTGATCTGGGGGCGTCAAGACCGAACTGGGACTTGGAAGTTGATCAATATGTAAGGATAAACAAACCAAAGTGCTTTATTGAAACAAAAATTGTAAAATGGAGACATTAATTAGAAATAAACAACCTTGAAAGCTGAGTATTTTGGGGAGGGCTGTTATTGTGTAAAAAAAATAATCCTATAGTTATGTGCTTGTGACAAGAACAAGTTAGTACAGAGCAACGGTAGCAGGTTTTTTTCTGCATCCAGTAAGAGAAGTAACAGGCTTAAACTGAATCAAGAATTATCCAAACAGATGATTAAGAGCAGTTTTTAACAGTGGGCATACAGACATAATGGAGTAAATGACTGGTGGATGAAGTCTCCATCACTAATGATTTTAAAACCAGCTTGGAACAGGTGACAAATGTCCCATCCTCTCATCTCTCAATCCATTTGAGAAAGAGTTAAGTATCACTAATTGTTCTTAAACCGGTTTTATAAAAAAAGGGAAAAAATAAGAGAGAGGGGTGAACACTCACAAAGATTCACTCAAATGACCCCTGCTCAAGCTGCAGCTGAAAGGGCTGTGAAAAACCAAGGAAAGGTTTTCAAATCTTCTATCAGAGAGGACTCTGTTGTACTTGGATTGAACTCCCACAGCTCTTTCCCATTATTTTAACAAGTGCTGCACTTCAGAGCCTATCCAGAGCACACCTGAAACTAGTTTCATGGCTAATAAATAAACAAGGAGCTAATAATTTCACAGCTGTATGGCAAAGCATTAAAGACAGCTCAGCCACAGCGAGGGTAGTGCTAGGGCTGGGTGGTCCCACATCCTGCACTTGCTGGCACAGCTGGGATTTCTACCCATGACAAGTGAACAACCACACGGTCTTTGCTTACACAAACACACCCCACCTTTCCTTTCCCTTTAGCTCCTCTCAAGAAAAACAGGGCAAAACCTACTGGGTTAATGGTGTGTGGTTTGTGCTCCTCTTGATTTATTGTACAGCTCCAATATATTTTATTCAAATACTGGCAGAGGTGCAATTACCAGATTTCCTCATAGGAAATGTTATGAGACACTAACCTATTGCAGAATACTCCAGAGCAAACTATTTAAAAACATTTCCTTGAAAGCCAGCACTGCCTCCTTTTCACAGAGCATAAGCAAAATGTACAAAGCATCTTTAAACTAGGGCTCTGGTCTTTCTGTACATCAAAGCTGACTTTTCAGGACACTTCAGCACTTTGTGCAGTACTTCCTATGGATCACAGGGCTTCTGGACCACCAGCTTCGTATCTTGTCATAACACAGCATCTTAGTTCCTTTCTATTTCTAAATTATAGGAATTGTCTTTTAAAATGAGTTGTCTCTTCTTTTCCATCCCTTCCTGCCATGCTGTTCTCATGGTTAAAAAAACCCCACCTCCTTCCAACTTCCAGGCTGAAATGATTCATTGCTGATGTACAAAAACCTGTTCTTATGCCAGTATTGTTCATAGCCTGATTACCTCTCTCCCACTCTGCTGTTCACGCTGCTGTGCACCGCTGTCCTCTTTCAACCTTGACTTTGAGACTAAATAAACCACACAGCTTGGTCCTCTCCAAGAAGTTATTTCACTTGACATTTTTCTGTATCTATTAAAAATATTAATTCATCCCCTTGGGGCTCGGGTGCCTATGACAAAGAACATGTTAATGCCGCCATACATTTTCCCTTTTCACAGCTAGCTCACTCGGGCTCAGAGTCACCCCTTGAGCCACCAATGCCCCCTGACCAGGAACACGTGAACACTGACTGCTGCTACAGCAGTTCTCCAAAGCCAGCTCCAGCATACCAAAGGTGTCACTCAGCTTCTGCTTCATATGGACTTGGCCTCTTCAGAAAATCTAACTTATTTGTCTAACATCTCACAGACACTGTGGCACCAGGGACTGAGCGCAGCTCCTCTGAGAGCTTTTAAATACATCAGCCATGAGATACTGCCTCCATCCTTTTTACCTCCTTCAGTCTCCTACCGGATTCCTGCACACTTTCTAACCTCTGGCACAGACCAGGTGGTGCTCATGATGCAGGACGTGTTGCACGATCCATTCCTGCCCCAGGTGTGTCCAACCTTGAGTGTTGATCAAGTGCTGCAGTGGAGAAAAAATAACCACTTCTGATACATGACTGATAAGGAGCATGAAAGGGGAGGCAGCAGACGCTGAGTCTGACTCCTTCAGTGCTTGACTTTGCAGCATAGACACGGAATGCCTCTGTAACAGTGTGAGTAGACAAGAGGTTTCCTGGCATTTTTGGAAAAGCTTATACTGAAAACAATAGATGTCAGTGATATGCACGTGAGTCACTGCTAGAACTGGGACTTTGAAAGCTAGTGCACAAACATCTGTCACTTGAACCAAGGACATAGACAAGGACCTCCTCCAGACTCCTCTGTTCTGGTGGCTGGTAGTAATGCCCACTGCAGAAGTGACTGCAAAGGCACGCCCAAGCGGAGCTCAGGCAAAGGCAGCTGGGTGAGACAGCTCTTACATCATCCCTTGTACTCACAAACTGAGCCAGACAGTATTAGAAGGTGGGCAAAGACTTTACTTTTACAAATTTGAGCTTTAAAAATTCTGTTTTGCAGGAGAGCGCTTTTTCCCCAGCGTCCCACCCCAACACTGCTAGAAGACCAGGGGAGTAGTTAATAAATTTCTCATGCAGAGGGAAAGAGAGGAGTCTGGTTTGCAGGAGAAATGTGTTTGTGTGGGCTGAGAAAGGTATAGACAAAGGCAAGTCACCATTGCCCTGTGGACTAGCTCTCCACCCTGGGGCTGGTCCACTGCCAGTTGTCTGCACAGCCATTTGAACTGAGACATGGCAAGAGATGATGCTGAAGCATTACCAGTTTCCCCCTGCAATTCGGACTCAGATTCACCCTGTTCTCCATCTTCCCTCCCCCACCTTGCCCCCCCCACCAAGCTTTCCTCCTCTATCTCCTCCAAACAATACAGCTGAGGCAATTCCCAGTTCCGTCCTTCCTTTACACATACTTCTAGCCAACTTTTCCAGTTAAAGCAGTCACTGCTTTCTGCCTCTCCTCATCAAATCCCAGTCCCTCATTCCTCTCACACCCAAGTCCTTTGCCCAACAAATCCCACTGTCCTCAACTAAAAGTGAATTCCTTTCCCCATTCCCTCATGTTTACCCCATCTATCATCAATGTCTTTTCCCTCCCACCTATAGTCCTTTCCATTATTAAGCACTGGAAAGCTGAACACTGGATTTGGGGGTCTTCCTTAGGAACAACTGTAGAAGGGAAAGAGGGGATAGGGAAGAAGGTGTCAGTGGGAACCAGGAATGGCAGACTCCTCCCTGCTCAGCCCAGAGATGCAGCCCCTGCCACAGTTACATGGTTTTGATTCCCACTGTGTCTTGTACCACATTGAGTTTTCTATAGGAAAGAAAGAGGTTTGCATATGCTCAATGGAAATAAAACCAATGCAGATTTTATTTGGTATAAAATAAAGATACACACACATACCAAAACCACTTTTACTGAACATGTGATATCCATTTTATACAAACATTAATATATTTGGCCAAATCAGAATAGAAAGCAGAGGTAAAAGTAAAAACATGGGGCATCTTCTACACAGAGGTCATTTCCCCTATCCAAACTGGAGTTCCTGTCCCAAAGCACTGAAGTGACAAATGATTTCAAAGAAATATCTTTGAGAATATTTGAACACAGGCAAAAGACTACCACATTCTAAGATTAAAAGAATACACACTGTTTTGACTGAAATTCCCTCAAGAGACTTTGAGGGAAGCCTTACACCCATGATGAAATGTTTCAGCCTATATACAGTGGAAGTTTGGCAAAATTGGCCATTTAGAAACAGGGCAACAAGTTTGGAACCTCCTGGGAAAGACTGGATTCCCACTTAACAGCAGTAAGAAATGGCACTGCAGGTGCCCTAGGTTAGCAGCAGAGCTTAACACCTCAGTGCTGGAAGCAAGAATTTCACAGTATTCAATACCCAGACTGCAAGTTCTAAAATGTTAATCAGCTTCCAGCCTGTTGTTCAGAGCTGAGACTGCCAGATATGTGTCTCACCAACAAACAACAGGCCCCTTCATCATTGAAACCCACCACCTCAATGTGTTTGGATCTCGCATTCATCTCTAAACCACAGCCAAGAGAAGGACAGCCTGGACCTGGCCCCTCACTCACACACACACACTGCCAGTGGGGTGTTGAAAACTGTTAGTGCAAGGTTTAACGAATCGTATTTCTCCCATATCATTCTCCATGGTGGTAGGTGTCACGTCAAGTTAAATAGGAAAGACAAAACAACATCTAAGGTAGTCCCAGTACCGCACGGTTTGCATGGTGACTCTGAGAAATGACATGCACCATCAGAGAGTCGCAGTGACAGCTTTCTGTGTTCAAGAAAGGAACAGAACATGCTGTCAGGCTTGTCAGCTCTCAGGGTTTCAGTTGTTTAATTCCGTTACCATAACAAACCCAGAAACTCTGTGGGTTTTTTTATCATTGAGCTTCACTGAAAGTGGTGATACTGACAACTTAATGCAGAAACTCAGGGCTTTTCTTGATGCCCAGACTGATGCCGGGGGAGGGGGCTAAAATGACTCATGCAATACTGAAGTTGTTAAATAAGTAACTCTACAACCATTCTAACACTTCTGTTAGATACTGCAACTGATACTAAACTATTTCTATTGTACCTGCAGTATGCAAGTATGTACTGCGGATATCTACAAGGACTCCATCAGTAATACCTAAGGAGTAAAAATAAGGCAGGGGCCAAGTATTTCTTGGCCCTGGACCTTCATCATTTCCCACAAGTATGTCACTACAGTTTGCCTCCCTGAAAGAAACAATTTAAATACAGATATGATGTTGTAAAAGAGCAATTAACGATTACGGCATGGAAATATCCCAGCCTTTTATGAATAATTACAGTACTCAAGTTTCTACCTCCCTTAAGTCAGATGTGTGACAACCTAAGTAAAAAAAGACAATAGAAATGCCTTGTGAGCATCTGTCAGTTTTGTACCCATTTCCTACTATGACTTTTTAATAAATTAAACTTGTTAATTAATTGTATATAATGTAGCACAAGTAGGTAATTTTCACCAATCTCAGTCTGAAATACTTAAACTCTATGGATCAGCCCTGCACTCCAATTCTAAGCCTTCCAAGTTCAGGTTGGCCGTAAGAATGTGTTTACTGTTTCCGTTGCTTATCATGCCATGCCCTGCTCTAAAAGAGCAGTTATGGTTCCATTTTCTACATCATCCAGTAGAACTGTGACTTCACTTCAAAATGCCCAAGACATAAATGTCCAGCTGCTCTCAAAATGCAGTCTAACTATGGATATCCTACTTTCAGCAAGTTCTGGTTGCTTCCAAAGATCTCTGCCAGTGGTGCATGAAACTCCATGCTGGTGGTCCTAATCATGCCTGTTTCTGTCTTTTCAGGTAAATACCAACACTGACATTTGACAGTACATTTGCTTTTTCTTCAAGGCCTGAGTTTCAAGACCAAGTACATGCTGTAAGCACCCTGAATGATGCTGTCCAATGCCATCAAAGCACCCTGAAGAGAAAAATGGGATGCATTTGTTGGTGAGCCTTAGTTGTCCTCCTTGGGCAGGAGAATTTTAGAGAACTTTCCTGTGACTGAAGCACACATGTCACACCATCAGTAATTAAGCAACTGTCATCCAGCCTTATATGCTCTTGCACACACTGTTCTAAGATGCACTCTGGGCTACTTGCTCCTTTCTCAGCTTTGGATATTCCCTACAGATTTTTTAGATGAGTTTTCTAATGAACTCAGGTGCACTGAATACCAACCACAAATTGCACTTGCTGTATTTTGTACACTTTGCCCAATGGAGCCCTTTTCACATTATACAAAAATGAAAATTTAAAATAATCACTTATGGGGAGCAATCAGGCTAGTGAACAAATTTTGTTGACAGAAATAATTATTGATACAGAAAATGCATCTATCGTAGAATATCCCAAGTTGGAAGAGACCCACAAAGATCATCAAAGTCCAACTCCTGGCCCTGCACAGGACAGCCCCAAGAATCACACAATGTGCCCGGAGCATTGTCCAAAAACTTTTTGAGCTCTGTCAGGCTTGGTGCTGTGACCACTTCCCTGGGGAGCCTGTTCCAGTGCCCAACCACCCACTGGGTGAAGAACCTTTTCCTGATATCCAACCTAAACCTCCTCTGACACAGCTTCAGGCCATTCCCTTATGTCCTGTCACTAGTCACCACAGAGAAGAGACCAGTGCCTGCCCTTCCACTCCCCCTCATCAGGAAGCTGTAGACTGCCATGAGCTTTCCCCTCAGTGTTCTCTTCTCCAGACTGAACAGACCAAGTGCCCTCAGATGCTCCTCACATGGCTTCCCCTCAAGGAAGCAGCTCAAACACGGAAACGGTTTCAGAAAATACTAAATAATTTCTGCTAAGTGGATTTCCTCCCAGCTATAAGAATCAAGTTAAGGTAGATGTTAACACTTCTTTCCTCATCGTGATGAACTTTTAAAGTGAAATTAAGTGTGGATTTTGAAAAATGTACAAAAGATATTTACCACTTGAAAAAGCATGATGAGATTCCCTGTCAAGGTGAGGAGAATGCTTAATAGTTGCATCACACAATTCTGTGCTGCAACTTACTAAGGACAAACCAACAGAATATACTGGATTTTTAATCTCCTATCCAATATAAGAAAATAAGTACCATATTATCTTTTGGTATGCACAAAAATCTTATTTTCTTTCCAAACCTGTCAGTACAAGCCAGGCTGGGTATAGTCCCAGAAAAGCCTTCCAAAATAGGTTACCTGACACAGGTTATCAAGGCATTAGTACAGGTATTTTCTATCTATACAAATACCACTATTAAATGCTACTGGAACACCCAGAGACAAATTTTGGTGTCACAGACACTGTGAGAGAATGCAGAAACATCCCTCAAATAATACACAGTGTTGTTCCAGCACAAAATGAGACCCTGTAATTCTTACTTCAAGCAGAAGCCCAAGGATGCAAAACTGTATGAAGCATGCTACTGGGAAATGGATAGATTCGTTCCAAAACATTTTTGTGACTACATTTTCCTGTCAGATAATGAAAGAAACCTGCTTCTTGTGCCAACATACTCTCAAATGGGAAGATCAAGGGAAAAAAAAAGTGCTAAAATAAATGAAGGTTCATCCTAAGTTAATGACATGCTGTACAGCATAACACTCAGAGCACAAAAATGTGCAGTGCAATTCAAACACCTCCTCCATGATAACACAACATCTTTGAACTGCCTTTATTTTCAGCACTTTATATAAATACCACTTTCTTCCTGATCCTGGATTATCCTCAATTTGAAACTCATATTCTGGGTTTGTATTTGAGGACTGCATGTAAACATCCCTACAATCCTGTACACTCCTGTGGGGCCATTTAAAGACTACCAGACTGTAAAAGATTCAAAAGCAGTCTCTATGAAGTTAGGAAACTGCATCTCTAAATTACAACTGAACCTTCTATCCCCACATCAAGAAATTAAGAAACAAAGATATTCTCAGATACACACACACACCCTCTTCTCACACAAGTTGCAGAATATCTGCAGGAACATGTCATTTTAAAATCCAAAATAAAACTTCAGGGGTTTTTTTTGTTTGTTTCATTTGTTTTTTCATTTTTTAAATAAAAGGTTTTATTTGAGAACTTCATTAAGAATTTGTCTTAGCCTCTTAGGAAACATTTGCTTTTATCCAGGAGTTGCCAGCTGAGAGGATGTTATTGTTTGGAAGGGATGTGATCAGGAGGACCCTGTGCACGGCACAATGTGTCAAGCCCAGAAGCGAGGGAAGAAAAGTGATTCTCCATCTGACAGAGAAAACAAAACAGAAATATCAAGCATTTGCCTTCCAGTTTCATTCACCCCTACACGTGTTCCAAAGAAATATATTAGTCACCTGTATCTCACATGAGTATCACCAAGCTATATCAATATATGTATATTAAAAAAAAAACCTACTTTCAAAACAATTACAGATTTCTTTAGAAAAACAAAGATTTCTGCCACAAACATCTTCAAAACACATAAGCAGGTGAATGCTTACCCTCTCTGCATGACTGCTTACCCTGCTGCTCTGAACGACGGACAGAGTTGGACACAGTTCCCCCTCCCTCGGCCCCCTCCCTACAGCAGCAGCAACCAACAGGGGCAGACAACATCCCTGCAGAGCAGGTTTGGAGCAAGAGCTGACTCCTGCCCTGCAGCAGGCACACTCCTGGCTGTCCACTGACCTCTGCAGAGACTTCACAGAAGCCTCTTGTGTTTCAGTAGCAGTAGGACAGAGGCCAGCGTGCTTCAGACCTCCAGAAGGGCAATGCTCTCACAGGAGCACCTTCCAGGCCCTCTAGTCCTTGCTGAGAGTCTTTACCTGGGGGATTTTAAAATTTTCACGCAGTTTGTTTGTAGCATACCTGTGCTTTGTACATGAATCAGGTTTCACGCTGAAAGGGCTCCAAGAGTGATGCTGTACTCGGAGGACACCTCTTACCAAACCCTTCTCGTAAATAAAACATCCCCCCTGCCCTCTCCACGCAGCCCAGAAGGAACACAGCCACACCGAAGCCACAGCGGGCCGGGGGGCCTGGACCCTGCCGCGGTGCCTGTACCCAAGGCGAGGCGGGTGTCCCCCAGCCGGGGCTGCCCCCGAAGGAGCGCCGGGCCCACCAAGTGGGCGCCTACCATACCAGCGGTGACCCCCGCGCTCAGCTCTGCCCGACGGCGCCTGTCCGTCCGTCCGTCCGTCTGCCCTCGGGCCCGTCCGGGACGCGGGGCTCGGGCTCTACCGGGCGTCGCCGGCGCTGAGGGGGTAGGCGAGGATGCTCATGGCCTCTCCGCACGCCGCCTCCACCTGCCGCACCTGCTGGCGGCTCAGGCGCTCCCGCCAGGCGTGGACGGCCTCCCGCGCGTCGCGGGCGGAGATGAGGAAGGGCCGGTCGGAGGAGTAGGCGGCGCCGCGGGTCATGTTGAGCACGAAGCCCTCCAGGGCGGGCGGCACCGTCAGCCCGGCGAAGCGCAGCAGGCGGCGCAGCTCGGCGCGGGGCTCCCGCACCAGGTCCTCGTAGCGCAGCTGCGTGTAGCGGCGGCGGAGCCAGCTCGGGGCGCGCCGGGCCAGGAGGAGATCGCGGAGCCAAGCCTGGCAGATCACCTCCAGCGCGCCGCCGAGGAAGAACTCGGCGCGGTGCTGCGGCTGCGGCGCCCGCCCGCCGCCCAGCAGCCCGGGCGGCAGCAGGAGATGCTGCTGCTGGTGGCGGGCCGGGCCCCGCGGCTCGGCGCGGTGGCGGCTGCGCAGCACCTGGACGCTCTCCCGCAGCAGCGCCTGCCGCGCCTTCAGGCGGGAGTTGTGGACGGCGCGGGGGTCGCGGAAGAGCTGCACAACCCGCAGGTTGAGGCCGGGCTCCCGCAGCAGCGGCAGCAGCGCGCCCAGCTCCAGCAGCCGCACGTCCTTGATGACCACCACCGGGTACTTGCGGCACTCGGCCTCCAGCTCCCGCAGCGCCCGCGGCGGACACGTCTCCTCGCAGGCGGCGCCGTCGACGAGCCCGATCTCTCCGCGGGGCCGCGGGGCGGCGGGGCAGAGCGGCGGCGAGCAGATCACCTTGTTGGTCCGCCAGCCGAAGATGCTGGCCGTGGTGAGGTTGTCGGCGGCGGGCGGGGCCGGGGCCAGCGGGTCGCGGGGGCCGGACGGGGCGGCGTAGAGGCGCAGGACGGAGAAGTCGCATCGGAAGAGGGCGCGCAGCATATCGCGGAGGGCTCCCTGCAGGCTCAGCGCGTCTCCCGGGTAGAGCGCCTGCCAAAGGTGCCACATGGGCTCGTACAGGTAGAAGACGTCGGGGTGCTGGTTGAAGAGCTCCCCGAGAAAAGAGGAGCCCGTTCGCCAGGTAGCGTGCAGGTAGATGTGCCGCTTCCCTGCCGTCCCCGCACTGCCGTTACCCGCCGCCCCGGCCGTGCCCGCCTCATCCTCCTCCTCTTCCTCGTCCAGCGGCGGCCGCTGCTCCCAGCCCCACTCACTCAGCGCCTCCTCCAGGCTCGGGCAGCGCCGCAGCAGCGGCTCCTCGTCCGTTCGCCCGCGCCTGGCCCCGTAGTCGAGCGCGTAGGGCACCAGCAGGAGCAGCAGCAGCGTGTACAGCACCAGTACCGCGGCGAAGCGGCGATGTTCGCCTCGCCACCGTCGCCGGCCCTTCATCGCGGGGGCCGGCTCGGACCCCGGCTCCGCCGACCCTCTGTCTGCCGGAGGGCGGCTCTTTGCGGAGAAACAAAGTTAGCGGCGGCGACGGCGGGGATGTGGGCGGCGGGCGGTCCTCCCCGCCGGGGAGCACGCCCACGGGCACGCCGGCCCGGCTCCGGGCTGCTGGCCACGCCGCCCGCCCGCTCTCGCCGCCGCCTCCTCCTCCTCCTGCTCCTCCTCGCAGCGCGACGCGGAAGCGCCCGCACCTGCCCCCTCCGCCGCCTGAGCAGCCGCCGCCGGCGGGGCGCGGGCTGCTGCTGCTCCCGGTGCCGCTACGCCGGGCTCCGGGCCGCCCCTCGCCCGGCCTCCCTCCCTCCCTCCCCCCGGGCAGAGCTGGAGGGGCGGGCTCGGCACAGCGGGACTCACCCCCGCCCGGGAAGGGGCGCACAGAAAAGGAGATGTGTTAGCCAGGACAGGTACCGAGCAGCCAAGGGTGTCCCGAAGAGGAGTGGTTGGTCCTGCTCTTTGCCAGAGCTCCGGAGAAAGGACGCTCAAGACGCTACAGGGAAGAGAAGAGGTGCAAATGTATTTTTAGGGTAGATGGCAGCTATTAAAATCTGCAGTGAGTTTCAGAAATGCTGCAGTTCGGCGCTGTAGAGAGCTGCGGGGTTTCTCAGCCACACTTTTGTCTACGTGTGTATGCTGATGGGATGCGGACATCTCGATCATGACTCATTGCTCCAGTTTTTACACCTGGAAGTTCCGTATCTGTCTGAGCGGGTCGCCCTTTGCAACTGGTAGGAAGAAATGGGCACCCACTGAGGGACATCTGTATCGTGGATGTCTTCCTGAGAGCCCTCTTTATTAACTACAGTAGGAGCATAAAGTTACCAGTTCAAACGTAGACTTCTAGTTTTTTAGATGTCTAAGATTAATTGAAATCTCCCGGGGGGGGGTGGGGGGGGGGCGGAAAGCCAACAAGATGTCGACTTTGGGTGTTTAAATTAAAATGTTTAGTCTCAAAATCTCCAGCCCAGCCCCTGCCTGACCTTGGAAGATGCTCACATAAGGAGATGGACCGTGATCCCGTGTTCCTGGTTAAGGCATCCAGCTGTCAGGAAAGTGAGGTCCCTGTCCTGCTGATGGTGTAGTGGGAGCTGCTGACTCCCACTACTGGAGTGGGTGTCCTGACCTCTAGGCAACAGGTGGCATCCTCTGTAAAACACTACTAATATTTAAGTGTGGTGTGCAGGGTGAAATTCAGAGAGGATAACACAGTTCTTGCCCTTGGCATGCGATGCTTTGACTCCAAGATCAGTCTGTCTGGTATATATGTACCTGTAGTTAGACACATGACACAGCGTTGGCCGATGACACTACACGCAACAGAGAGCAGAAACAACCCACTAGTTACATGGGTTCTAAAAATGCTCCATCGGTAGTACAGATATATAGATACGGAGTCTGAAGATGCTGCACGTAGTATGATGTCTAGTTATTAAATAATAATCTAATTTTGAATTTGTCGGGCAAAGTACAAGGAGCAGAAATCAATGCAAGAGAGAAAAAGTATGCTTCTCTTCTGTCCAGGTGGTGAGCCAGTAGTCTTCCTGCTAATGCTTTACTTGCCCTGTGTTAATAAGTGTTAAAGACTGGGCTTCCTGCCCTTTATGGCGTGCTGAGTGAGTAGATGGTGCCAAACAAGATTTTTGAGCTCCTGAGCAGAAGAATGTTGAAATTATAGCATTGGAAAGGAAATTCTGCCTCAACATGCATTTCACTGCTTTTATTTTAAACACCAAGATACATCAGTATCTCACACTCACCAGTGTTTCACCTCTGACTCAGTAATACCAGGATTTCATCCAGACCTTCAAGCAACTAAAGGAGGACGACAGAATAAAACCACACAAAATCAGGTTAGTCTTGCCAAAAAAAACCCTTCCCCATCCAAAAACCATGCATACTTAGTATTTTGAGACTCTCCAAAATAGTTGACTTGTGTGGCATCATGCAAAATAGTAATTTGGGTAGGTTTACCAAGGTGGGATCCTGAGAAGCGCTGATGAGAATGGATAACTCTAAGATGCCAGGATTTTCCCTTTGTAAGGGGTTGGCAGTTGCATCAGCACCACCGATGGCCAATGAGCCATGCTGCAAGATATGTTACTTTAAACTAATTTTGTATCGGTTTCTATGACACATACTTAGGTCTAAAAACTAAAATCAAGGTCATAAACCTTCCTAATTCAAGTAAAGCTGTCTTGCAAAGAATGAAACATCTCAGAGTAAGACAATCTGTCAGACATATGTGAAACTATAGAAATAAAACTATGTACATCTTATGCTGATTTTTTTTTTCAGACAATGGATGTACAAACTTCTGTAGCAACTGTTCTGGAAAAAATGAAAGATGCAAGTAACTTTACCACAGGCTATGTATTTTAGTAAAGATAAAACCAGAGTTGTTAAAAGATTATCAAATCCAGAAAGAATGACAAATGTTTTGTTCTGCACCTTCACAACGGTTCTCCTACTGCAGGAGGATTAGGCTGTAAGTGTTTACTTTAGTTGTTTTGAGTTAGGGCTTTTTTGGCACAGGGAGATTCCAGCAAAGCTGGTATTCATTTTGACACCCAGCAGGTGCCTGAGCTAGACTTGTAATCGTTGAGCTCCAGCCTTCCTGAAGGAAGTACCTACTTCACAAGAAGTACCTAATTTGAGCATTGGGGAGAGGACTGCTGGTCTGAATAGAGTGGGAAGAGATCAGCTTTCTCTTTTCTCAGTTTTCAGTTCTGTACTGTGTTCTCTCTTCAGCACAGATAAGGGGGATGATTTTCCCCGATTTAGGCTTTTTCTATAAACCATAAAGACACCATTTACATATACAAATGATCTGCATCTCCTTCTGAGATCAGGACAGTTCTGTGCCCAAGGGAGACAGCCAGGTTCTTCTTCATCGATCTGTGAAGTAGTCTGCCCATTTGGCATCTAGCTCCTGCAATTTTTTGGTGATAATTCTGTGCTTAATATTATTTCGTAAAGAGAGGGGGAAAGAATATAGGCATAACATGTTCTGCATACTTTCATATTGCCATATTTCCTTTCTAGTTTCCAAGCTTGTCACTGTAAGTACTGGCTGTTTTTAATATAACATTGGCTTCCTGTGTATTATCTCTCTAACTTAATTTTTGCTCTTCTGTCTTCCACGGTGCTTCTACTGTCAAGAGAGACAGTAAATGCTGAAATGCAGCATTTCAGCCTCAATAATTTTTATCTTCTCAGCAGAGGCTTCAAAATAGAAATAGTTGCCTCTATATCTTGCCATCTTTCAGCTCTCACATTCTCTTGTCATTTTCACAGAGTACTTTGTGAGTAAAAATAGCTTGATTTGCTGATAAAATTAAATATGCTTTGCACAAGGAGCACCGCCCTCAAACATCCTGACTGTTAATGAGCTCTCTGCTTGCACATGTTGTCACTCACAGGCTTTAGCCAAGAGGAAGTCCGTGGTTAGTAGCAGATTAAAAACCTTCCAGAAGCCAGCAAGCTAGGACAAATGTCCTCATTTTTGAAGTTACTTTGTCATCAGATGTTCCAACATGTGCAACACCACATGTTCCGCATATGGGACTAGACTTAGTAGCTCACATTTCAGAAAGGACATGTTGAGAATGAAGGGAAGGAGAAGCCGGTCCAGGCGAGATGGCTGATGTGGAAGGGACTTTTTGCAGTGTAGTTTTTCCCCATAGTGGAACAGAGACTGAGGACCTGCAAAAGGTCAAAAATGTCACAGAAATTCTGAGAGACTCAATGGAAATTTAGAGGATCTGAAAACAGTGTAAAGTAAGACAAAAGCAGAGTAGACTTCTAATCCAGGGCTGGTAAGCAGTTGGGCTGAAGCAGCTTCCAATAAAAAGCCATGTTCAGAAGGTAGCAATTCAACTTTCTGGATGTACATCTGCTGTCACTCTTGAGCACCTGCAAGGAAGACAAAGAAATGATGCAGGAAAACTGTGGTGTTCTTAACTACCTTGTCTGTGTACTCCTGATCATTACACTGGCACAAGTCCAGACCTCTGAGTTTCTCTGTGGGCTGATTTGGGAGAAGCCAGATCTACAATTATTGGTCACAGCCAGCACGGCTTCATGAGAGGAAAGTCCTGCTTATCAAACGTGATTTCCTTTTATGACAAGGTAACCCACCCAGCTAATCAAGGGAAGCCAGCTGATGTAATCTTTTTGGATTTCAGTAAAGCTTTTGCTACTGTCTCTCACAGTATCCTTCTGGACAGAATGTCCGGCACACAGCTGGATAAACACATCATGGGATGGGTGAGCAACTGGCTCACAGGTCAGGCATAAAGGTCAGACATCAGACTGGTGACCTATGGGGTTCTGCAGGGCTCTATCTTAGGTCCTGTGCTCTTCAACATCTTCATAAAGGGCTCGGATGCAGGACTGGAAGGGATACTAAGCAAGTTCACAGACACTACAAAACTGGGAGCAGCTGTTGCCTCCCTCAAAGGCAGGGAGGCCCTGCAGAGAGACTTCAACAAATCAGAAGGCTGGGCAATCACCAACAGTAGGAAGTTCAACAAGGGAAAAGTGCTGGACTTTGCACCCGGGATGGGGCAGAATGTACGGACAGACTGGGGAATGAGATGCTGGAAAGCACCACGGAAAGGAACCTGGGGTTCAGTGGCCAGTTGAATATGAGTCACCAGTGTGCCCTGGCAGCCAGGAGGGCCAACCCTGTCCTGGGGAGCATCAGGCACAGCATCACCAGCCGGGCAAGGGAGGGGATTGTCCTGCTCTGCTCTGCACCGGGGTGGCCTCACCTTGAATATTGTGTGCAGTTTTGGGTGCTGCAATGTAAGAAAAATGTAAAACTATTAGAGAGTGTCCAAATGAGGGCAACGAAGATGGTGAAGGTCCTTGAGGGGATGCCATATGAGGAGTGGCTAAGGGCACTTGGTCTGTTCAGCCTGGAGAAGAAAACACTGAGGGGAGACCTCATTGCGGCCTATCCCTTGTGAGGGATAGAGGAGGGGCAGGCACTGATCTCTTTTCTGTGGTGAACAGTGACACAACCCAAGGGAATGACCTGAAGTTGTGCCAGAGGAGGTTTAGTTTAGATATTAGAGAAAGGTTCTTCACGTAGAGGGTGGTTGGGCACTGGAACAGGCTCCCCAGGGAAGTGGTCACAGCACCAGCCTGACAGAGTTCAAGAACTGTTTGGACAACTCTCTCAGGCACATGATGGGACTCTTGGGAATGGTTCTGTGCAGGACCAGGAGCTGGACTTCGATGATCCTTCCAGCTCAGCATATTCTGTGATTCTGTACACCTTCGGGTTTTGGTTAATACAATCACATAGCCACCATGCAACTCATACCACCCACTGCCCCTGCAAAAGAGCAGGGGCAGCAGAAAGGCACGAGATTCCTCTGTACCCCCCAGTCTGAGGGGAGCTGGCAGTTGAATTTGGGGACCAACAGCATATGTGGAGTTGGAAGGGAGGGGATGCATTGCTCCCTTCTCTCCCAGATTTCTTCAGTTATTCCTAAGAACTGGTAAAGTTGTAAGTTAGGCATGCTGCTGCTCTCCGCTTCTGGACATAAGAGCTGGACACAGAGAGTGAGCTGAGAAGGTATTCAGATTAAGCCAAATTCAGCACTGCAGCCTGTGTTTGGGCTAAGGCATGCTTGATAGCCCAGATTAGCATTGCTGAACCAGATGCAGCAGCCTGATGGGTACCTAGCTAGGGGAGCTCTTCTGTGCCCAAGAGAAGCAGAGACATTTTATTTCTGCTTTTGTTTTATTTAAAAATTAAGATATAACTAATATACTATACTGTAATTGTCAGAGTAGGGGTTGTCTGTGGCTTTCCAAGAATGTGAGATCTGAGTACTGAAATGTCAAAAAACAAAAAAAAAAAGGAAGCAGGAAGGTTTGGGGTTTTTTAATTTAAAACATGGTTATGTCGTCAGTGATCTTGTGAGCGCCTCTAACTTCCTCTAAGAAAGGAAGCTACTGACATAATTGAAGATGATAGAAAATGCTACTAGGAAACGTAATAAGAAAATGCAGGAAGTGGAAGGCAGAGCAAAGCAAGCTTATGAATTTGTTGAGGTTCAAGAAGAAGCTCAGAAGGAAGTCTGTTATTATTTATAACTGTGTAAATTCAGATAAATCAGCAACAATGAAAGAAAAAACTTCTATTCCATGATCCAACTCAATGCTAATGTAACTTGAGTCTTCCTAAATGCTGCCAAGGATGACTCTAATCTGAAGACTTTAAACCTCTCCCCTGTAGAGTGGGGGTCTCTTGTCCCATTAGCAGAAAGACAGTTCTTTCACAGCCCAGAAACACACTACACCAATAGCCAGCACCTCCATCACACTGCCTGGCAATTAACAGTAGCTGCCAAAGTAAAATTATTCCTATGGTAATGTATTTGGGGTCTCACAGCTTTGGTACAAGAACTGCCTCTATACTAAAATGTGTGGGAAATAATAGTTTTTAATGGCAGGAACTGTGAATCTTTTTCTGTTTTCTCTCATTGTCACAGGCTTACTATTACTGAATTAGAGATGCTGATTAACAGCAAGCTTTTGCAACTCAACAAGTTAAGCCATTGTGTTGGCATAATTAGGGAACTAATTCTTTCACAGTTCACTCAAGCGAAGAAATTAACTAGAAAATTTAAGACCTATTTTTAACAGGGGATTTTTTTCCCCCCGAAGTAACCACTCTGATAGCTATTGTAACAAAATACTTGCAGTTCTCCTGCAGCTTCCTAAGGCAACACTTTCATGCACAGAATATAATTTTTGGACTGAGGATCTGTCTGTCTTTTTATTCACTTCAGTCACATGTGCAAATCCGTACTGGCATATGCAAATGAAAATGCTGAGTGCTCAATCACTGCACCTACTTTATAAATATGTCCCAGCAAGTTTTCTAAAGATAATTTTGCAAATTCAGAATTTTTGAATAATTTCTGCAAATTATTCCCAGGAGACATTACTGTGCCTGTATGGAAGAAAGACAAATGCCAGAATGTATAATTCACTTGAAAATTAATCTTGTATATGCTTGTGCCAGATTATTTAACTTTCATGAGGAAAATGTTAGCAGGCAAAAAGGTATTGATTCTGGAAATTCCTGGGTTCCTGGAACTTCTGCGAACCAGTTTTACTCCCTGCCTGTCATTACTGGTTATTAATGAAGAAGTCTTCTCTGGGCTTGTTATGCTGTTAATTGGGGGTTTCCGACTGGAATGGTAGTCAGCAGTCCACAATTTCTTTTTTCAGATGTCTAATGAGTGCAGCAGATTTGAAAATTGGTGTTAGTCTCTTGCTTTGGGCCTTCACTACAAGCTTTACAAAACTTGTCCAAAGCAATCATAGCACAATTACGTACCTACAGCACACCGTTTATTTAGTGAGGCATCCCTATGCCTGTGTGCTTTAAACACTGGATGAAAACCATTTTGGTTTGACTGTAAACCTCTGTCAACAAAGAACTTGTACGCTGCTTTCTGTAAAGGGAGACTGCTTAAGTTTTCTCTGGGCAGTTTTTGGTATGCAAATGTGAATTGTCAGGCTCTTTGTTACTTTAGCTACATAGATAATTCAGTGCCATTTCAGGTTTTATATGACTGTGAAAATTGCCTCACAAAATTTACTAAAGCTTTAGCACAAAAATCATCTGCTCTTCAATAGCTTCACTCCCATTATACCCATTAGAAAAACGAAGAGAAAACACACACAAGCCTAGCTCATGAAACAAGCAGGTGAACAGGAGAAAAACACACAGTAAAAGGTCATTACAGGATATAGAGGCTGATTTACTAAGGAGAGATAACTGTTGTTCTAGCTGAACCAAAATAAAAAAAAGTTACATGCAATTGCAGAGCTGCTGCAAAAATTTATTTCAACTATGCAGCTCAAACAGAAAATATTCAGATACATCCTGAAAATTTCAAGCTGATCTCAGCACAGATTCTGCAATACTCCTCAGGTTCTCTCAGAAGAATTGGGTTGACTATGGAAATGTTCTGGGAAAACCTGATCCTTTGTCCAGGCGGATTTCACACATTATTTATTAGCTGCTGGACTTTGCTGTATGGAGAAGAGCATGTAGGCATTGCTGGTCATCAAATCAGGCTGCTCCAGCTTGCTGGCCATGAGGAATGGCCAAGGCTGGAGCATGTATTCGAACTCCCTATACCTCTGCTCTGCTTACAGGAAACTTTATTCTAGTTTCTTTTGCTGTATTTCTTGTCGGTGGTGGTTGATTTTTCCTTTGTCTTTCCTTCACTGTCTTCAGTCCTCTTACCTATGGGTTTTTTTTTTGTTTATCCTCTTGCTGGATGGTCCTGCCACCCAGCCTCCAAGGAAAAGTATTGATCCATTTGAAGCTGAAGCAGGTGCCCAGGAAGGCTGTACAGAGGACTGTTCATGTTTGTTTTGCTATTGTGGTGAAATGCCCCTACTTTACATCTTGTTTTGAGAAATAGTCATACTTTGTGGTTTTAGTGGGCGGAGATTTTTATTTGTGATTTCCCTTGCAACCTACCATTGGGAAATACCCCCTGAAAACACTGCAATACTACTGGCAAAGCAGGAAGACAGTTTTACTAAATTTTCTAATATTTTAAGTATTTGAAATTGTTGCCACAGCTGCTTCCGTCTGAGTTCTGAGGAAGGTAAGTTACCTCAAGCAAGCTAAGTCTAATGGGG
This sequence comes from Falcunculus frontatus, assembly GCA_013398115.1. Classification (NCBI taxonomy): domain Eukaryota; kingdom Metazoa; phylum Chordata; class Aves; order Passeriformes; genus Falcunculus; species Falcunculus frontatus. The sequence continues at coordinate 336,116 of VZRV01005804.1, forward strand.
ACCTGACTGATGGGTAAAGGCTGGGCTGAAATGGGATCCTTGACCATGGGAGAGTGGGGGAGCCCCATGGGATTTGACAGGGACAGTGCGTGCCCTCACGGGCTCAGCATTTTGTAACTGACAATTTTCTGCACCTTTGGCTTTTATTTCTGCTGAAAATCACTTTGCTGATACCCACCTACATCTGAGCTGAGTTGCTGCTGAAAGGGGCCAGGCTTTCCCACTTGTACTCACTCAGAGTTGCTAAAAAAGTAGAAACATACTAGTGGGTTATTGTCTGTATATCCCCTTGAAAACATAACACAAACATGGCAAGGCTCTGTCTTCTCTGAGTCTCCTTGATGCACACACAGCTGTTTTGCAAAGGGGGTGGGGTGTCCTCCTGGTTATGGGGGCTGAGTCAAATAATTTCACCATGAAGAGTCATGCTGGCTTCCAAGCTTAGCTGAACAGTCGCTTTACATTTTAGTTATTTGGGAGTTTTGTCCACTTGGTCTTGATGATCAGCTTCCAAACAGGTTTCACCCAAGTTCATGGTCTATAGAATGACTTGAAATAAAGGCATTTCTTAGCAGTGGTATGACCTTGCCTCTTGAGTAACTCAGCCATAGCAGACTTTCATCTGCAGAACGCTGAGGACCTTCCTTGAGGCTCTGGTTTAAGTCGTCTCCTGAGGGACACCTGCTAAAAACACAGACTTGGTCAGGAGTATGTGACACTCATCCAGCTCTCCTGGACCCCTGGCATCGTGACTTACTGATAGTTACCAAGGATATCAGTCAGTTGAGCCATGCCTGGTACTTTGAAAAACTCTTTAATGTCATTTCCTTCATTCTTGATCCATTTTGTTTCTTGCTCTTATAAAACCTTTTTTTTCCTTTTCAGTATGAACTGCCTTTATTCAAGAGTATCTTGGGCTTTGATGTACTGCACCTTATAGTACCATCAAAAGGGTTTTGTAGGGAAAACTAAATCACGACTTTTCACAGTAGTTTGGCTTTACTGATTTCAATGGTTCAGATGAAGCCTAGGGATTTCTCAGTGCCATCCTTCTTCCTCTGGGGAATACTGACAGTTATTCTGCAAGAAAGTCAAATAGATCAGTTTGCTTAAATATTTTGTCTGGGATCTAAGATGTGCTGTGTATATTCATTAACTTACCATTATTCTGTTGGAGTCCTAAAAAATTGAGTTTCTCTTTAAAGGGCTCCTGCAAAAACAATTAAAGTAATTAAAATGATCTCTGTTTGTGTTGAGAGACCTGTTTTCCTTCCCTACATGGCCCAAATAAAAGCTTCCTGTGATCTGAGTTCCAGCCCGGCATGTTGCAGGATGGAGTTTTACTGCCTCAACCACAATTCCTTCTGTCCAGGAACATACTCCAGCAAAAAGCATTTGATGTCTTTTCTGATTTAATTAGTGATGCCTCCAAATGTCTCCTGAGGAAAGTAAGACTGGTGTCAACAGCAAAGTTGTGGCTTTGCTGAATGCTGTCTCAATTTCTGCTGCCATTGAATGGAAGGACTGTCAAGAAATTTAAAATAACTCGAAGTGTTTAGTAATTATAGTGACAAATCTCAAATTTTCAAATGATGTATATGTGTCAGTCATCAGTACCCTCAGCAGTCAGTAGTTAAGTAAGTATCTTCTCAGCTACAAAAATACATAGGTTTTTCACTGTAATCCAAAAAACCTTGACCAGTATTTATAGGAAATGAAAAGCAGAAAAGAATTGTAAAATTAAAAATATATTTATCTATTTCAGCTTGGAAAAAAAAAAACCCATTTCAATCCCAATTAATTTGCCAATCAAATTGAACTGCTGTCTTTCTATTATCATTTTAAGATGTGTAATTTTGAAGTTCAGGAATCAAAAGGACTCATTTTCTCCGTGTCTCTTTGAACCATATAAGTTTTACAACAAACGAAACCAAATTACTTAAAACCAGAAAGGGTATTTCCTGTCTACACCTTGCAGTTCTCCTGCTTGTATTAACTCTATGTGCTCTTTTCCCTTTCTTTGTCAGCCTGCATCAGTCCAGAAGCAACATCCTTGGAAGGATGCGCTGCTGGATCCAAAGTCTGGATGTAGCTGCAAGAGTCATAAGCTTAATAACAGGAAACAGCTATAGTTTTATTTTGATAGAGTGGTGTACTCATCTGTATTACCTGTTGACAGAAATGCAATTTATTGTGTATTTCTTATGTAAAAAGATGTATTTAGTGGTTGAAACACAATAAAATTAAATCAGTTACAGATCTCCCTTTAGTTTTTGTTTTGTAGATGGGATTATTCCTGTTGGTCTCATATTACTATGACAGAGCCTTCATAATATAAACATGAGAAAAACAGTTTCAGTAGGTCTTGTAACAAACATTAATTAAACAAGAGCCCACAACAGTCTCAAATCTCTAGGTTATTTTAGATGCAAAGAATCGTTCTCTCTTTATGAAAATATTTAGGATCGTGTTAAATCTGGGGAAAATTTTCTCACCTACACTCTCCTGCCTTACTGACAGTTTGGGGTTTTTTTCCCCTCCCCCAGTCATACAGCATTCAACTCTAAAAATCGCTCTGTGCAGATGGGGACCTCCCTGCAGCTCTGGCTGCAGTGCTGCTGATATACTCTGAGCTTCTGCAGTCTTTGAACTTCTGGTGGCCAACACTGTTGCCTTTCCGGCCACGCTGGACAAACTTAAAATGGTCAGTTGGACATACTCAGACTGATTGCAGGAGCCCAGCTGATCAGCATGTTCACAGCAAATGTGACATGTCTGAAAGATGCTGAGATTTTGGGGCAAATCTTTTTGGCTGTGTCTCTTTGGTTGCTGTTGTTGGCTGGGCATAGACATAGGCGTCTTACACCTGGCATGTGCAAAGCTTTCAGTGCCCTTGCTGTAACAAAAAAAGAGTAAGAACTCAACTATGGATGTCCCTTTGGCTATGATAATAAATGACTGAAAATAAAAGGTGGGAAAAGCTGGGGCTCACTGACTTTCCCTGATGCCTGGGATTCTGGAAGGGCAGAGTCTGGCACTGCAGGCAATGAGCTCATCACATAAAATGATGTTTTCTTGTCACTTCAAGGTGAACTGGAGAGAATCTGGGAGGCTTAGCTGTTGACATTGGGATCTTTTAATGGTGATTTTCTGTTTTGGGGAGTCTGGAAAGTCAGTCCTCAAGTATCGGATGTCTCAGACTCGATTGTTTTTTTAGGGGTTTTGCACAATCCAAACTCCAAGGTTTACAGATCAATCAGGTATGAGAATCACGGCCACTTAAGTTTGAAGCAGGGCACTAAAAATGCAGTTATTTTTATGCAAGCAACTGAAAAAGCTCCCACAATTTTCAACATTATAGACTGCTGTTCTGACATATTTCTTCAGAAAAGTAGTATGACACATATATACAGGTTTTTAATTTCTCAGCACAGCCTTATCACACTGAATGGTCTTAAAACCACATTGCCTTTGTTTTAGTAGAAGTCACTACAGAAATTACTGCTAGGAAAAAAACCTCTAACACAACAAAGCTTGCTGTTCAAACATCAATTTATTGAAAACTTAAAACAACTAAAGATTTATTTAATCAACTCTGCTTTTCTTTACTTGTACTTAAAATCAGAAGACTACACATGCTCACAGTAGCATAGGAGGTTGGGGTAACCTTCCTGTTCAAAACTGGGTCATGTATCACCTGACTCATTTCTGAAATCTCAGTAGAGGAAAACTGCACAAAACCTTACCAAAAGGAAACCATATCACAGATTAACCTATTCCTAGGACACTTTTTCTCTTCTCACGTGAGCCTGTGCCTCAGCAGCTGTGGGTGACGTTCCACCACCCTGCAGTGGTACTTTCTAGCTCATTGCTTTTACAGCTGGTGCAGGCTGATTGTCATTGGGATTTTGCACCTGAGGCAAGTCTGACTTGGCCATGTAGCTTGTAAGCCCACGTAGGGGTTTAAGGGTGTTTTATTTAAGAGAATCACTAAATTAAAATCCCACTGCTCAATTTGTAAAATCCCCTGTGCTAGCAGGTTTCTAATTTGTTCAGGCACTTTGGCAGAAAACATCTGCTGGAAGTAGCTGGCATGATTGAAGGAGGGGATCAGAGCAGACTGTAAAATGTCACCTGCTACAGCAGGGTGGTCTTTTTCATATTTAAAAATACATGAATATGCCAGTGCGTCTCATTGCTATTCTGAATATGTCCCTATATTTAAGTGAGTTTCAGCTATGAAATGCAAATGATGACGATGATTTTCTGGTTATTTAAGTACCAAAGGCTTTGCAGTGATATTCCAGGCACCTGAGCCTGGAATATCACTGATATTTCTAGTTGAGACCTGAGCGTGCTCTCAATGTGTGCCTGATTCTCTTTGTTGTCTGTGCTATGCACAGAATATGTAATATTACAAATGGCTTCATCCTGCACAAGGCTGAACCCTCTCACCTCTCAGTTTCTGCTGAAACATGGTCCTGCCGTGCCAGAAGAATTTAGATTATTTTCTGTTGGACTGAGCTTTATATTAATCTACTTCAGTTTTATTTTAAGTGCAGTGGTGTAGTCATACACCTATGCAGCCTTGTTAAAAAAAAATAAAAGTAGGCTCCATTTAAGAGAATAAAAGCTTGGAATGCTGTCTTTGTTAATTAATCGATGTTCATTGTGAGGAATATTTAGGATTTAAATGTCCAAATAGAAAGTGCTAATTTCAAGGATGTTTAAGTGGCAGCCATATAGCAGATAGTGTGTTGTTATAGATAAGGCATGAAGATAGGATTTGGGCTACCTGGATGCCATTGCCTTTTCTTTTATACTGAATTACTGCATGGCTTAGGACCAATCTGAGCCTCTCAGCATTTGTTTGTGTTGATCTTGACTGGGAATACTACTGTAATGTGTGAAATACAGACAAATACATAGTTCTTTGCAAGAATTGAAAAGAGTATTATCATTAAAAGGACAAAACACAAAATCCAGGTTTCAGGGTAAATTGGAGATTCAGTGCTCCTCTAGCCACACCATCTGCTCAGGCCTACAGGCAGAGCAGACTGGTGTGTAGCATCTAGAGATAAAACAATTTGTAGCACGGGGGAATGAAAATATCTCTGCAGTGGACAGATTAAGCTGCTTTTTTTTCACATTCTAATCTGTTAATCATGCACAGGACTTAAGTATAGCTCAAGGCAGACCAGACATTGAATGATTTAATTTTTTGCTATTTATTGAACTGGATTTAATTTGAAAATATGTTGTTACCCACTGCTCGGCAGTTCTTAAAACGAATGTCCATAATGAGATTTCTGCCATGAATCAGGGATCGTGTGTTTAAAATGGGTCATGGGGCTGGTCTTTCCAGGCTCCTGTGACAGCAGCTGTACTTAAAACAGTCATGCAGGTTAACCTTTGCAGGATTCACTTAAGGGGCAGATCTGGGGGTACTCCATTTAAAGCAGCACCTACCATCCTCGGTTTTTTTTCATTTTTCATTTGCTTAAAGCAACTGCAGCCAGCAGAGAAAGCAGAGCAAAATTAAAAGAGGGAGTCATGTTTGGAGGTGAGGGGATGGAGTAGTAGATCTGAACTAGGCCACTGAAGATGAAAGCAGTGGTTCTGCCATCCCAGGAGAGACTCCACAGCAATCCCTGATGAGAAGGGGACAGGCCCCATTTTTGGAAGCTGCAGAGGGCTAGGATGTGAGAATCCATAAATGTGGTCTAGCATTTGTAATGCTTTTTTTGCCTAGCATTTGTAACTGCTGACAGCATCACAGCAAATCAGAGAGGGAAAGAAACAAACATGTAAACACACTTAGGATGAGATGGAAAACCAGCTAAATAATGGAGACTATTAAAGTGTGCTGAAAAGAAGTATCTATTAATTTAAAAAATTGTGCTCTTCTGGTTTCTGGAGGGCTGTGGGCTCTTCCTGCAATGCTTTTACCAGAAAAGCATTACTTGATGATTTTTTTTCCCCTGTGTGTTTGTGTGAGTGACTTTAGAGTTGAGTGCATCAAAGACCAAAAAATTCACTGGCCAGGCTTGGAGACACTGCGCTTGTTCAAGGTAGAGTCAGATAGACTGGAGGCATTGCAAGATCTGGAACAAAGTGATTTCAAAGTGATTGGTGTCCACACCATGTTGTTGCTGATGTAGTGCACAGGAGTCCATGTTTATGAGATTTACTCCTAGTTTGCATCGATCATGCTGTGACATCTGCTGCTGTCCCTTATCTCATACATGGGACTTGGAGGTGCTGACCAGCAGCAAAGCCTGTCTGCTCCCTCAGGACAGCAATTGTTGTCAGTCGTGACATGATATGTTCCTTTGGCTAGGAACATGAGGAAATACTTCTGCGAGGAACTAAAAAACAAAGCAGGACTATACTGAAATGTTAAATACACCTGTAAGATCATCTACTTCCTTGCCCATAAGACAGTTTGCTTCATTTAGCACAGTAAAAGATACAGGTATTACCTTTCATGATTACCTGTTTTCAAAGTGGATAGCAAAGTGAAGAATCAGATCCCTCGTGAACTGACCATATCGGGAAAGTAATAAAGAGGTTGAATATAAAATTGCCAATGACAACCTAATGCATTCCTTTTTCTCTCTCTGTCTGTTTTGGAGTCAGACAAGGAGTAGTTTCAACAGTCACCACGAATTCTGACATTTTGGTTTTTCTTCTTCTCCTTCTCTCCTTAATTTTCTTTTTGTCATGATCCCGGCTTGCTTAACAAAATTTATTTGTCTAGTAAATGTACATTTTTTATATTGTCACAGTACACCCAAGTATTTTCCTTGGAATTACTCATAAAATCCTCAAGGCTTAAAGTGCTTAAAAGAAAAAGGGCACATAAAGTAATATAAACCTTTTCTTCTGAGCAGTCATTAGTCCAATACAGCTGCCATGGAAGTCCACTTGTCCAAGCTACTTGCTATTACTTAGCAGTGTTTTGGACAAGTGAGAAAGGCTACTTCTGGATGGTTTTGTTTGTTTGTTTGTGTTTTTTGGTTTTTTGTGTGCTTCTTTGGTTTTTTTGGTCGGTTGGTTTGGTTTTTCTTTCCCAATTTCATTAGAAGTATGGAGGAATTTTTAAGGGGTTTTTTGGGGTGGAAATTATAGCCATCACAAGTCAAGATGCTTCTGGAGGGCCTAGACAATTTTATTAAAACACAAATGTAAAGACTAATGAAGACCAAATCCTGGGATGATTACAAAATGTATTACATTTCCTCTGTAATGCAGTCAGCCTATGGGCAGCTGGATGCTGTATTTGACAGCAGTCGCAGAGGAGCACTTTCTTTTCCTCACACCTCCATATTTCTTCACACCCCACCAACCCACTTTAATCTCAGACTCATAAATGGCTTGGAGATGATTATACTTACTCCTCTGAGTTGATCTATTTCCAGAAACTAGTGGCAGAATGAGGCTTTCAGGCAAATAAGGTGATCTTTTCCAAGTTAGTTCCTTCTTTAGCCATCATAGTCTCCTCAGAAACATGCCATTTTTGTTGTTCCCTTTTCCTATGGCAGCTGCACATTTATTTCCTCCAGTCCAAGGCACTTTATATTTCTCAGTGGCTTGGACATCAGTTCAGCATCTGTTTCTCTGGTCACAAAGAATAAAAAAAAAGTATTATTTAGTAATTGGTTAAGTCTCAGAATATAAAAAGTTGTTTATTTTGTTCCCAAGAGTCACAGTTTCAGTTGATCTCTTCTTAAAAATGGCTAATGGCACATAGATCAGTATCTCAACAAAATTAAGGCTGTCAGTAACAAGACAGACACTTCAGTAAGTTTTCTTTTGCTTTTCTGACAATCACTTAATGACTCTCTGCACATACTCTCTTGTCAAAGTTCGCATTTTTTTCACCCAGATGAGTAAATTAAGGGATAATATCTCTGACCCCTCCTGCCCATCCTGTTTTCATTTCAAATGCTGGGCAAGACTGGACTTATAGCTAATCTGGGTGACCTGAGGGGCAGTTGCCTTTGGCTGCTCCAATTTTACAAGTTGGCACTTGGCCTGAGCTTCACAGAATGGTTGAGGCTGGAAGGAACCTCTGTAAGTCTTCTGGTCCAACACTCACTTAATCTTCTAACTTGTTTTTGTGCATCTATGTAGGAAGCATTTGCAGCTGAGCTGATCACCCTGTCTATCCTCCTCAGTCACTGGAGAGAAAATGACAATCTCAAGGTGCAGTTTGTTTGCACAAATACCAGGTTTTGAATGGGATGAATCATGCCCAGAAACATGTTGCTCTCAGCTGACTGTAGAGAGAACCCAATGCCAAAGCAGTTGTCTGCATTGGGAATGTCAAATTAGAGCAGTTATCCTCTCTCATCTTTGTATTTACCTTTTAAACTATCCTGACACAGCTCTATCAATCCTTTGTGTTCAGCTTACTGCTGAACTAGAACATTTTACCCATGAAGACTGGGTCGAATCTACATTGTCCTGTCTGAACTAGTTCACATTTCATAAATGCTTTGAAATTCCAGCTAAGTGATGACAGCAGACTTTGGCCATGTGTCTTCAGATCCAGTGCTTTCTTACCAGGAGTCCCTAAAGAAATCAAAAAGGCTTCTGTGTATTGTCCATATATGTCAGAGAGGACATATACAGTCCAAGAAATCTCTTGGTGGGAAAAGTGGAAATGGGATACTATCACACTTTAGGTATGTCCATTCCTACTTACACTCAGGCATACCTTCAGAAATTTACTTGCCTCTTTCAGCCAAATCATTTTTTTCTGACTCATGAAAGACAGAGTCCAGTGCTTCTTCCTTCTTCACCACACTTTAAAAAAGAGCAATCTGTTTTTATTTGTTTTACCTTGAAATAATTTGCCAAATACACTGAGCAACATCCCCATCCCAGACGTAGTTTGTGCACTCAACCCGAGTAATTGCTTTCTGGCAGCCTTCTCTAAGAATCTGCTCTGTCTTTGCCAAAGAGAGAGTGTGTTTCCTGCACATGTGAGGAAGTTTCCAGTATGTTTAACTAAAACTGTCCTACTGGGTTCATACCCTCAGACTGGAGGAGACAAGATCCTCTTCCTGCCCCCAGGCAGAATCTCTCTGACTCCCGCCTCACACAGAGCAGATTCAGTATGAGAGGTGCATGTTTCAGCCTGTGCAGCATGAGCTGGGCTTCTGCTGGTCTATGCTGGAGACCCACCTTCAGCAAAGCTAAGCACTCTCTGTGCTTTTTCCACCCTCTTCTGTTGCTGTAGTATCAATTTAATCGTGTTTTGTATGCAAGAATTCAATTTCTGCATTTGTTTAAATGACCAACTCGAATTTTTTTGATAAGAACTTCTTTCAAGTACCTGAATATCTGCCTGCCCTCAGGTACCAGATCATCATATTTCATGGTACTGAGCTTCCTGATATTAGTTCTAGGATTCTTAGAAGCTGCCCCAATTTATTGCCATCTGCTTCTTGGTCTTCATCTGCTTCTTGAAACTTCATTGCATTGTTGACTGATTTTCTTGCTCTTTGTTACAGTTTTTTGATTTCCATCTCTTTTCCTCTTTTTTTTTTTGCATTGAGATTTCATGTTTTATCCACCCAGTATTAAGCTGGCTTCTCTCCTAGTTTGACTTGCTTAGAAGGCATCTCTCTTTTCATAGCTTCTCCTTGCACAGCTTCCTTCCAGAAGGTAGCAGGATGGTCTAATTTAAGCATGTGTGGCTTAATGCCTAGGTGCAATTTAGTGGGTATTTGTTATATTGCTCTCCTTTGAAGTCAGGCCACCTGAACTGTTGCCAGCTTCTGCTGAAAGTATTTACCAAGCCAGGTGACAGCTACCAGATGACCGGATGAAAAGCAAAATAAATTAAGAAACTAGAAAGTAGATACAGAAAACAAACAAAAAGAACCAGAGAAACCCCAAACTTTATTGGCTAGCTGTGTTTAAGGAGATTCCCAAAGTCCTCTCCTTGTTTTGTTCAGCCAGGAGCTGCCAGGACGTGTCTGCAGCTGGCTGAAGTCAGGAGCTGATTCCCTTGACAAGCTGTGTGCTCTGGCACCATCCCCTGAGCTACAACCTGCTGTTTACAGCAAAGCTTTTCCAATGAATTTCTTTGGCCTACTGGTGATTCAGCTGAATATAAACACACTTCTGGAGACATCCTGTATCCCACGGTCATGACACTTCAGTTCTAAACACAGTCCTAATTTATAACCGCCCAATTTGTGAAACACTGTCTCAGATAGCATTAGCTTGTGATCTGCCACTGTGCTTTGGAGAGTCCAGGCTGGCCACCTGGCCTGCCCTCTGTTAGCATCAACTTAAAATAGATGGGTCAATTACCTTGTGCAAATGTCTCCCTTTTGACACAGAGGCTAACCAGGACCTGTATTTACGAGAATCTAAGCACATAAATTTTCTATATTGCAGGCCTCAACAGCTACTTATTTTACAATGGTTTCAATGAAAACTCGAAATATAGCTTGCAACTAGCTTTAGACAGTGAGTAATTACCATAAATTGGGGATTATTACCACTACAGCTTGCAGGGTCCCTTTTTTGCTAACAGGAAGATGACAAGTTTGAAGGGGCTTGTGAATTGGAAAGTGATAAAATGAGGTGCTCTTCCTTAAAAGGATTAGAGTTCCATCTTAGTGTTATAAAGAAGAACTAAGTCCAATTAAATTACCCAGGTGTGCCAGCGTCAGAAGGAAATTCATGCATATTCTACCAGGCAGGGCAGGAATGAATTGTCTTCAGACAAGTTAAGTACTTGTGGGACTTATAGGAGTACAAGTTACTACACTATACCTGATCATAAGAACAACCTACAATATACTCTGGAACCCACAACCTTTTTACAGCTTTTCTGCTGTTCATGGCAGTGAAAAATGTGTTTCAAAATTGTTAGGATACATCACGACAAATGATGGCGATTCCAGACAGATTAAAACTTTTCTCTGAAACCTTGAAGAACTAAACATTTGCTCCCCCAAAGCCCTTAACTCTCAGAACTTCTCCACCCATAAGCATGCTAATTATGAGGATTTTTATTATATAAAAAATACTCACAGCTAGGAACTTGCACAAAAAATAGCAGGAAAAAAATAGAGAATTACTTTGACAGAAGCTCATCCTTATCCAACTCCCTTTCTGTGTTTTCCAGATGGCATCCATATTATCACTTGTTATGGAAGTCATATTGATGATGTCCTAAATCTGTCTTTCAATTGTCTTGCTGTGCTTGATGCTGATGTGGGCTTGTCCTAGTTAGAATTCTTGATATTGTAAGAAGAGCATTCTCTGAGGATTTCATAGAATCATTTACTTTGGAATAAATCAGTCTTTCTTAATAGACGCCCTAGTGGTTTTCCATGTCCCCTCACCAGAAAAGTATGAAGTCTGCACTAAAAGCATATATTTCTGAGAGAGACCTTCTTAATTTATGAAGGTGATTTGTTGCTTAGACATTCATTGCTCATTGCCTATATAGATAAGTGACTTTTTTTCTTGCTGTTCCTGTTATACTATACATTCAGGTGTTTTGGAATGCATCTAGCAATATATTTTGATTTCTTTTCTTGAAGAAAAATATTTTTTGGACTAAAAATATTTTTTTAGATTGAATAATTTTTTTGACAGATTGGAGCATTCATAATGATTAAGATAATACAAAGAAATCCATCTGCTTACTATAGTCACCCTCTTCATGGCCAGCAGTGCAGAAACAATACTGCAGTTAGGGTGAGGTGCATCACACCACTAATTCTGAAAAAGTTAGCGCTGGCAGGTGCCATGCTCAGTGAGTACGGCCTGTGCCCAAGCTAGTAAGGCCTACCAGCACCTAAACTGCCACACAGAGCTCACTACCTTAGTCCATATGGAGACAGTCCATAAGTGGAAGGGCATCATGGAATCATCCATGTCATCTCTATGAAGAAGCACTTCAGTGTTGTATTTCTGGGCTCCCTACAGCATTGTGCTCCTCAGTGAAGCTGGAGTGTGCTCTAGACACAACTGGGTGAGTTATGTGTAGAAACCTATCTGAACCTGATGGGTTCCTGTCATTCACTTGAGTTCAGAGTCATGGGAAGGTGTCTGCTTTGTCTCTGGACTTTGATTCCCAGAGCAATGTAGCTGCATTCCTGTCTGGTACCCAAGCCAGTAAGACATGCATGAAACCAACATGTACATCCCTGCACCTGCAGAACACTTCTATGTCAGACAGTAGAAAGTGGCAAGCAGATTATGGACCTTCAAGCCACTCCTGGTGGCCTGCTTAGCGGCTCTGTACAGAGCTCAGGACATTTTTTAGTAACTGCTTGTCTCTTCACTTGTTTTGCTTTCATGAAGCTTGCTTCAGTCTTCTTTCTTCTGCTGCTTCCTGTTAAGCTGTTTTGCTCTTGCTGTTATTCTCCCAGCTTTATCAGTAGTTCTCTCATGTTTTTACATATTTTCATTTTCACAGCTGCTGTTATGAAACTGAAACAGCTCTTCAGATGCTGCAACATTGAGTCTTTCTGGTGGGCTACTGAAGAGGTATCTATTGGCCCTCTCCATTCCAGTGAGTTTCCACCGACATGCCAGTGTTAGGACTATGTTTGGCAGCCAATGGGGCAGGTACATTTGCCAGTAATTGTTAGATTTTCCCCAAGTGTCTTTTTGCAGCACACTCTGGAGAGTTTCAAGGCATTTTACTTATCTGTAAGCAGAGCTCCGTGAACCAACAGTGTATTCACACAGCAACATCTGACTTAATCATTCACCATTTTGATTAGACTCACAACCAGTCTAAACGTGCCCAAGATTTTAACATCATTGTTATTGTGCATTAAAATTGCTAGCTAGGCACTATATGTCATCCCTAAAGACCTCAAGGAACACATGCTGTAGCAAGCTACAACAAGAACCTTCACCTTTACTATTTTTAAAATAGGTTTTCAATACCGTATGTTTGCTTTTCATTTTTCTGGTGTAGAAATAAACTCTAGTAGTTCTTACACTGAGTGTTTCTCCCTTCGTCGATTCTTCTTCTGTTTCCAACAGTTAAAAGTTTGCTTTTTATTTTTCTGGTGTAGAAATAAACTCTAGTAGTTCTTACACTGAGTGTTTCTCCCTTCGTCGATTCTTCTTCTGTTTCCAACAGCACTGAGACAGCGCTGCCAGATTTCTGTCACAAAAATTCTGGAAGTCGACAACAGTGATTTTTGATGTATAATTTGCTCAAACTGGGCCACCTGCTAATAGTAATTTAAAGGATATTAAAAGTTCCCCATTTTACCAGAATATTTTCCGGTTTCTCTCATTAATTTCACACTGTTCAATTTGATTTTCATTACTGGTATGATCTACAGGACTTTTCAGGGCCTTGTTTTCTTCTGTGTTTTGCAGGAGGCCGTTGCATTCTCCAGATTAAGCCTACCTCTTGCTGAGGCCAGCTTGGCTCCCAATAGTTTTTTCCTCAGTGAGATTTGTTTTATGTAATGGGACATCCTCTGGGCATAGAGGTGGTTGGGTAGAGATGAAAATATAATCCTCTCTAGCCACAGAGCTACCTGGGGTTTATCTCTTGGGAATGATGTGCTAAAAAACATTATTTTCCTTTCCTGAATCCTCCCTCATTGATTGTGTCTTTTTTGGGAATGTTGTAAGAGGTCATGGTGGGCAAGTTCTGGTCTCGTAACTCTAGTCTCAGAACTCTCATAGGAAAATGTTTAAGTAACTGGATAAACATTCCTCCCCTGCCGCTCCCCAAACTATATACTTTATTTACTTTATATCATCAGTCATAGATCAGCTGGATTGTGCTGAGTTTAGCTGGGACAGAGTTAATTTGCTTCAGAGCAGCCAGTTTGGGGCTGTGTTTTGGATTTGTACAGGAAACAGTGCTGATTAGTCAGGGATGTTTTCGTTATCTCTGAGCAGTGCTTACACAGAGCCAAGGCTTTTTCTGCCCCTCACCCCACTCCATGAGTGAGGAGTATGAAGGTGCAAAAGGAGTTGGGAGGGGACACCAGGACAGCTGACCCTAACTGACCACAGGGATATCCCATATCATATGGAGTCATGCCCAGCATATAAAGCTGGAGGAACAAGAAGAGGAGGTTGTTTGGAGTGACGGTGCTTGTCATCCCAAGCCACTGTTATGTGTGATGGAGCCCAGCTTTCCTAGAGATGGATGAACACCTGCCTGATGATGGGAAGCAGTGAATTAATTCTTCGTATTACTCTGCTTGTGTGCGTGGCTTTTGCTTTCCCTCATAAGCTATGTTCATCCCAACCCACACGTTTTCTCACTTTTACACTTCCAGTTCTCTCCCCATCCCACCAGGGGAAAGCGAGCAAGAAGCTTAGTGGGGCTTAGCTGCTGGGTAGGGTTAAACCATGACATAGATGAAGATTCCTAGTTCCCTGATCATCTAGAGAAAAGGGCTAGTAAAACCTTCATAATTTATAGAGTTTATCCTAGTTTAGGATCTCCAGAGTATTTGCTAAATTCAGCAAAATGCATAAGCCAGCTGCATTGTAAGGCATAAAGCAAATGCTAATTAGACTGTAAAACTGCAATTAGGATCTAATGCAAATACTTCTTTTTCTGTAGTGATGTGCTACCTGCACAAGTTGTGTGACTACACTGCATGCAGGCATCAATTTCACCCCCACTCAGGCAAAAGGTTCGTGCGATATGTAAGAGTGGGATTTGATGCAGATTATCTGATTTTAGAAGGAGAACACAGGAAGGTCTTAGTCTTCAGCACTGTTCTTTGTACCAAAAAGGAAGCTCAGAATTCTGCTTTCTTAACATACAGAGAATCAGAAAAAATGACAATTTTTGTCATCAAGCTCCTTCTCACCAAGCACCCCACAAATCTCACGAAGCACATCTCTTCTCAGGGTCAAGTCTGTTCTGACTATGGTTTAGATTGTTCTGAGGTCTGCCTACCTCTTTCATCATCTGGACTATCTCTCATCCTTCCAAATATCAGTGGATCAAAAAAGTTCTTAGATGCCCATGGTAAGTCCTGAGAAACTTCTGGGCATCTGTCATTTTTCTTCCTTTTAGACACAGATATTTACCAGGGGTAGAAAGCTGCCTTAATTTCTGCTGCCAGCACAGGTAAAGGAACTTGCAGTTTTTGTGCAATCATCTCAAATGAAAAATTAAGGATTCTTCCAATTATTTCCAATTGTTTTCACAAAATCACAGAACATCCTGAGCTGGAAGGGACCCACAAGGGCCATCAAGTCCAACTCCTGGCCGTGCACAGAAACATCCCCAAGAATGACACCACGTGCCTGAGAATGTTGTCCAAATGCTCCTTGAACTCTGTCGGGCTGGTGTTGTGATCACTGCCCGGGGGAGCCTGTTCCAGTGCCCAACCACCCTCTGCGTGAAGAACCTTTTCCTAATATTCAGCCTTAACCTCCCCTGACACAGTTTCAGGCCATTCCCTCGGGTCTTGCACTTGTAATCATATTAAATTACCAGGTTTCCAACAAATTACCCTATTATATACCAATTACGTCACTTGCTCTATGTTCATTAGAAATTTGCAGCTCAAGGACAAGCCAAATTAATTTCTTGTACTTCATTTTTTCTTGAATGTCATCCGTACACTGTTTTTTCTATGTCTGCATGTCAGTGCAGCTGACAAAACCAAGCAACCATACCACTACACAAGTCGTAACATTTCTGAAAATAGGAACATAATAACAACACACTTCCAGAATGATCTGTCACGGGTGGAAACTTAAGCCAATGCACTTACAATGAAGGGAAAAATCAAGACAGTTCTAGAAGAGCAATATATTTTTAGTTGGAAAGGCTACAATGAAAGAAGAAAGCATCTACTCTTTTTCTGGTTTTGGAAAAGAATAAAGCAGTGTATGGTAAAACTGTCTAGAGGAGTTAAATGGGTGGGGAAAATGCAGAAATCAGAATCAGAATATCAATGACTGTGACAAGCTCCGCAAACTGAAACACTTGCTATCATTTGTGGAGGTCAAGCTCACTTCCCACAAGGGATTAAAAGAATGGTTCCTCAGCCTAATTTACAAACAGGTAGGAAAACCTGGGACCAGGGCAACTCCACTTGCCTTTTGCAATTATATTACTGAAGGAAAACGTACTATATCAAATTTAAAAGTCAGACTAAAGCATCATCATTTCAGCAAAGATGCAAAGATCCAGTTTTACTGAGCTACAGCCTGACAGTTGAAGTGTAGCTATTCAGTAATGCAAGACATCATAGAATATCCTGAGTTGGAAGGCACCCACAAGGATCATCAAAATCCAACTCTTGGCCCTACACAGGACAGTCCCAGGAAGCACATCATTTATGTGAGAGCATTGTCCAAATGCTTCTTGAACTCTGGCAGACATTTCAATATTCTAACAATCTGCTGTTCAGGGGGAGATAGTGATAGTTGGGATACAACGTGATTTCTGTGTCCTGTGACTGGGTCTTCCACGACACCAAACACAAGGTATTACATCTACACTACTGCCCTGATGGGATGGATCACATAAACCTAAGCTGAACCTTATACCAAC
This sequence comes from Falcunculus frontatus, assembly GCA_013398115.1. Taxonomy (NCBI): domain Eukaryota; kingdom Metazoa; phylum Chordata; class Aves; order Passeriformes; genus Falcunculus; species Falcunculus frontatus. The sequence goes on from VZRV01005804.1 coordinate 352,656, forward strand.
TCTTTATCAGTCTCACACAAAAATGTTTTGGATTTACAATTAATGATACTCTAAGGCCCTGAAATGTCTATTTACACATGTATCCAACTAACAGGAAGAGCAAACCATTATTAAACACAGACTTAGCATCAGCCAGTCTCAACATTTTTTAAAATCTGTCCTACATTCAGTTGCGAAACTCCATCAGATGAAGAATTGAGAGTAAGAAGCTATAGTGCACTTCAAAGATACTGTAGTAGAAAGTTATCAGATTCCCTCCTTCCTTTTAAGGATAAAGATCAGGTACACCATCTTCCTGTTGCTTTTCAGAGGCATTTTTGCATGAGTTCTGGTGTAAACTATGAGCCAATAGCCTCATCTAGTATTCGGTGACCTGGCTTGATTTTTGCATGAACATAAAAAGGCAGCTCAGCATATCAGTCTCGTCTATCCTAAAGATGGTGTTAAAGTGAAGTAAAGCCACAACAGTGTTCCATAACCCCCACAGCTACTTATTAAATAACTGTTTTAATAGATTCACTGAAAAATTACACCCCCCATCCTTAAAATCTTGAGTACTTCTTCAGACACAGTGTTTTAAATATACTGTCCATCTGTTCTGTGGAATTCACCCAAAGCTTTGTTGGTAACAGAGGTGACTGGGAACAGTGATGGGAGCTCTGATTGTCTCATGCATGAAGCATGAACTCCTGTGGCTGGCTTGTCAAACTGTCTCCTGAAGCCTGATGTGTTTCACCTCATGCATTCCTTCATCTGCCTTAGAATCCCGCTTAACAAATTGGCTCATCAATCGGGATTGAAAAGCATAGGAGAGATTGCCTGCTTAGAGCAGTTTCTCTAAAGGACACACAGTTCACCAAAAGATGTAAATCTTGTAATTCCTCCTCCAACATGTGACTAGACACAGGTGACATATTGTAATATGACATTACAAAAAGGGACACATCTCTCAAATATGATCTAGTCTTACGAGAAAGGAAGATTTTACTTGAGATACTTCTAATTCATAGGAGTGTGATGTGGAAGGACAGTTGGGTGGGAAGAGACAGTTACCAAATGAAAATAAAGGAATAATAAAGTAAACTATTAAGCTTCCTAGTATTAAATCTTATTTAAAAACCCAGTTTAAATCTACTTCTGGAGCAGGCCTTCATGCCTTCTTCCTGCCCAGTGCTCCCTCCCCCAGCTGAAATCAAATACCAAGCCTTGCTACTGTAAACTGGTAAAACAAAAATAGAAATGAGGCTTGTGATGAGGGAAAAAAGGAAAAGATTTGTAGCATTAAAGCCTTTTATGACTGAGGCAGCACAGATGTTATACATTTGCCCCAGCCCTTGTATCCTGTTTTGAAAACCAGCAAGAGATTTCTGGTTCACCAGTCACAAAGGGTGTATTTTCATTGCCTGAGGCTTTCCACTGCCTGGGAGTGTGGTTCTTCCCTCACTTCTTGACACCTCCAAAGGAATGGATCAGTGAATTGATCAGGGTTAAAACTCCTAGTAAAACAGAAACAAGACTGTTTTTAACTTATTCCCTGATTCGTTTCACCATGCTGCTCCACAGACAGCAAAGCTGAGGGTGTGGTGTGAGGGGAAATGGACTTGTATGAGGAAGTTAGGAAGCAGGAAACCTTTCAGACAACGCTGTCATTAAAGCCCATGTTTCATGATACTCAGCTTGTCATGAGGCAGCTGCTAAGATCTGGAATCCTTCTCACTGCAAAAATATCACTATTTCTTTTGTGATGGGGTGCTGAAATAGTGGCTGCCACACTCCTCACCACTAAGGGCACAGGTGACACACACACGCTCTTGTGCTGCAAAGCCTGGAACTTCCCCTCTGAACAGTGACTGCAGGGGTAGCACAGGTATGCTTGAATACATAGGAGTTAAGTGATCACCACAGTTACATTGTATAAAGAACACTTGAAATCTTAGTATATAAAAATTTTGTTAAAAGCCAGTCACAGTATCCCAATTATTAATTACTACTGGACTGACCACTGGAGTGTCTACCAACTGTGCAGACCATTACTTAACATATAGGACAACAAATTATGGCTCAAAACATTGTTTAGCTACATCAACTAAAGGGTAAAAAAAAAAGACTGTGGCTAATCTAAAGTAGAAAACACAGGCAATGTCAAGAGGAGATTGAGGAATCAGTAAAGTTTTAGAGACTTTTCCTTGGAATGTTCATTAAGTTAAGGTTTTATAAGAAAGGCCCCAGAGCAGAGACCCTCTGAGCTCATGTTCATGCTGAACATCCTGCCCGCAGGTGCACTGAGGCTACCATTTCCTTGCCGTTCTGCATCTCAAACCCAAGGTAGGATGTAGCCTACCCAGATAAAAAATGCTAATGTTTCTTAATACACCATAACTTATAAGAATTTTGATGTTATTTTTTACTAACCACTACATTTTATATACTTCTTCACATTATGTTAGTACATTAAATATATTTAACTTCATTAGGGCATTTCTGAGGCCTTCTTCTTCCTACCACTCCTCCTGATCCACTACTGGCTGCTCCTTTCATTGTGCCAGTATATTTCTTAATGGAGAAGAGGAATAAAAAATTTTAGATAGGTGGATTACAACCCAATAATTGTTGATTAGATCAAGTGGGACAAAGGCCAACGGTGAAGGATAGAACAACTGCAGCAATGCAGGGATTGCTACAGGAATTGGCTAACAATACCATTTCCCACTGATCTGGCTAGTTTCTTTCCAGAAGGAATCTCACAGCCAGGCTGTTGTCCTTGCAGTCCTATAAAATCACACGAACAGACAAAAGCATTTTAAGCTGCTCAGCAAAGGTTTGACACAGAACTGGGACAAACTGGTTTCCCACTGCACTGCGAGGTGCCTGCTCAGGATGTGTGTACAAAATACCCACCAGCAATGGTTTCTCCAGCTGTGCAAAGCAGCGATTCAGTCAGGGAGGAACACGCGGGCTCTTATTTGGATGAGTAATCATCCTATGAACAGTATAGTCTTAATCTGCACCAGGGGAAGTTTATGTTGTACATTAGGAGGAATTTCTTCACAAGAAAGGGTGATTAGATACTGAAACGGGCAGCCCAGGGAGGTGGTGGAGTCACCGTCCTGGAGGCATCTAAGGAAAGGCTGGACGTGACACTTAGTGCCATGGGCTATGGACATGGTGGTGCTGGGTCACAGCTTGGACTCGGGGATCTCACAAGTCTCTTCCAAACGAAGTCATTCTGTAATCAATCAGTAACTGCCAGTTACTGATCCCGGGTGATTATGGAGACGTTTCGGAAGACAAGTGCCATTCCTGTGACAGGGGGATGCTGAAGCAGTGGGGCTGGATCGGCGGTGCCTCTCTATACGAAGGAGGGTCGCTGTCTCCCGCTCCTGCCGGCTCCCTCACGCCCCTGACCGCCCCCGCGCCGGGAGCTGCCGAGCGCCCGCCCCTCCGCCGCTCACAGCGCGGCCGCCACGCGCATGCGCCGCGCGGGGAAGCCTCGCGAGAGGAGGGGGCGGGAGGCGGCGGTAGGTCCGTGTGGCGCCGGCGGTGCCGCCCCTGTGTCCCCCCTGCCCCGCCACCGGGCCATGGCGGCGCCGCCGGCCTTGCCCGGCCCCCGCGGCCGCTTCGAGCAGGAGCAGGACCGCGCCGTCCGCGCCCTGGTGCGCTGCGTGACCGGCCTGCCCGAGGAGGAGCTGGGCGGAGAGCGCTTCCAGGCGGCGCTCAATTTCGCCTGGTCCAACTTCAGGTCAGCGGGAGCATGGAGGGTCCCGGTGCCTGCCGCGGGGGTGTGGGACGGGGCCGCGTCCCGCCGTGCCCTCCGTGCGCCTTGTCCGGGGAAAGCGCCGGGGGCCGTGTACGAGTCTCTGCCACAGGGTCAGTCACTGCTACTCCGTCACGTTTGAATCTTGGTGTTTTAGGGATTTTCTCCTGCTCTGTAAAAAGGTGCCTTTCAGCCTGTTCATTTAGCCGCCCAAAACTATGTTGGAGGGAATACATCATGGTTATGTGTAAAGAGCAAGTGAGGAGGACTCTGCCAAATTGAGATAAACCTTCTGGCCAAGGATATTGTGCTGCTTACGTGAAAGGTTATCAGTCTGCAGGAAGAGAACGTGCTTGGTGTTATTTGGGCTTGTCAGTAGCGTGGTCTTTATTAATTTGTAATATATCGTATCTGTAGGCCTTTAATTATATTACACTGCCACCTAAAATGCCCTTACTCAAGTTTTACACACAGTTTTCAGTTATCACAGTTATTGCTCCAATGTATTCTGCCAGCTTGAGTTGGACTCGATGACCCTTGTGGGTCCTTTCCAACTCGGAATATTCTGTGAAAGCTGTGAAACTCTTACATGATGTGTTTCCAGTTACCCGTACTGTCACTAACTGCTGCCTCTTTGAAATCTTCTGCATAAGTTGATGCAGCTAGTTACCTAATCCGTATAAAATCAATACTACTTTACATTTTTCATGCTGATTAAATACATTTTTGGGGGAGCAGCAGCATAACTCCATTGCATCTGTGAATCCTAAGTACTCGAATAAAGGCTCAGATAAAATTATTTTAATATGCAAATATCATCCTCAGTTTTGGTCACCCAGCTTGTATAGCTGTGTGCTCTTTTAGATTGGGGAATTGTTGGGGTTTTGTTTGGTTTTTTACATGTCAGGAAAACAGAGGGGGTGATGCAGAGTGAACAGGAACCTTGACAGGGAGGGCTGGGAAGAGGAAGGGTTTTTTCATGCCAGGATTGTTGCCCAAGGAATGTGCATGGAACATCCGCCTGAGATTATCTATTATTACATTTGCAAACAGTGAGGCCTTAGGTTGTAGCAGAAACTCTCTTTAGTTTCAAGTTTGTGAAACTTCTGTTTTGTATTGTTAGATCTGACGATATTTCTGTGCTGTAGTTCTTGGATCTATCGATTTGTTTCCATGCAGCACTCTAGTCCTCTTCTATTCATGATGTTCCCAACTTGCCTAAAAAAAAAAAAAAGATTTTTTTTTATATGTGTTAGTCATTAATTAAGCTTTAAGTAATAGACTAAAGAATTTTCACTGATAATTTGCTGCAGCTTAATTTTTCTTTTCAGTACAGATTCTTGGTTTGATTTTTTTATTGTCTTTTCAGTGTGATGTTCTAAATCTTCCAGTTCTTACACCTACCACCATTTTGAATTAATGATTTCCTATGTAAGCCAATGTGCTATAATAAATTAGATGAGTTGTATTTTCTTAAACCGAAGTGCCACCTATGCAGTCAATGCTATATTTGATCTTGCTTATTCCAAACCCTTATACACAGCTGAAATCAGACCAGTGTGTGTCTGTAGTTAACAAAGTTTCTTTTTAATCTTTTCCTTAACATGGGCCTGCCTTCATTCTCCCATCGTACTTAGTAAAAATCCTTGCTACTTGCCTTACAGTTTCACTTTGTAGTTCATTACTTTGGCACTGAGGTGTTTTCATACTGTCTTCTGAATTTCAGTCTACTTAGCTTAACTGTTGCTTGTGATTCAGGCTTAGCAGTTTTCATTTCTGTCTCTGGTCATGAAAATTTTACCACTTTCTGTCACCTGTTGCTGGAAACGTTAATTTGGTTTTGAGGGCCTGCATGTAGTCTATTGACCTTGTGCTCAGTGTTGTCACGTCTTATTCCCTGTTTTTTAATCTCTGTATCTGAAGAACCTATTCATAGCCTAATTTAGTCTCCAAAGTCTGTCTTAGGTTTCACGAGTTCTTGTTTTGTCCCTGTACATGCATGTACCTTTGTTGGTATATCTGTCTTGATTTTTGATTAAGCTCTTTTTTCTCTTAGACACTCTCCCTTATCCTTTATAAAAAAGCTTCTTTTGGGTTTAGAGGCCTTCCCTTGTGGGTGTTTGTTTTGCCTGTGCCTGTAAAGCAGGTCCCAGGTAATTTTGTGCATTTGACACCAATGCCTTTGACAACATAGTTCTTGATTTCCTTGCTCTATTTGACTTAGCAGACAGCATACTTTAATTGCTTAGTTTGCTGCTACAGTAGTAATTTTCCATTCAGCTTAGAGTGCTGGTTAGATGTAACCTGCATTCAATTTTTCCATCTTTCAGGCCAATTATATTTAATCGTTCTTGACCTAAGAGACACTGAGATTGTATTTTGTTTATGCTTAATGCTATTGCTGAATTAAATGTGCATTATTAAACTAGTAATGTTGTCTTCATATATGTAAATCAGCTTTATTTCCTTCCTTAGTTAAGCTTCCTTTTAACCATATTTGTGTAGGTTTGAAAACAAACCAGTGAGAGACTCCAAGTCAGAAATTCAATTCAATAGGAAAAAGTAAAATAAATGCAATAGTACAAAGAAAATCACCGACAGAGTCAGGATACAACCTGGCACCTTGTCAGTCAGGGTGTTGGTAGCAGTCCCGATGAAGTGGTCCTGTTGAAGCAGTGATCCTGGAGAAAAGAGTCTGGTCTTCACCTGAAGGTCCAGTGACATAGCTCTTGTCCTCCAGGAGTCACATAGGTAAAGGCTGTCTGTGCTGTTCCAAACCTCTGATTATACACAGATGGGAACTCTCAGCTCCTCCTCCTGGGCGGAGCCTCTCACAATGGGATGGTGAGTCAGGAGGCAAGGCATTGATGGGCCCATTAACAGGAGATAGTTGGTAGGAGTTATCTATGAGTCATGTGACAGGGTCCTTGATTTCCCATTAAACAGAGATGGCCCCCAAAGGGAACTATCAGGGATGAGTCATGGTAGCAGATAAGGAACACTGCCCCACCTGTTTTAACAGCTTATGAAGATGGTGATAGAATACATGCTTTTGGTTACATCTTACATTGTAACCTAGGATAATATTCTAATGCAGATTTCTTACACAGATTTCACCGTTTTCTTGATGTGAACAGTCATAAAGTAGAGAGAACAATAGAAGGGTAAGATTTATGTCTATATATTAATAATGCCTTGGTTATATATATATATGTATATTTAAGAGTATTCTTGATACTATTTATGTTATTAGAATACATGAAAAATTGGTAATTCATTCTGACCTTGGAAAAGCTGCAAGCTGGAAAAGACTAACAGAAAAATTTCTGAACTTGCCACTCCCAAGTACTGAAGAAACAAAGGTATGTATGTTGCAATTTCCTAATTTCCTTGTTCTTTTTTTCCATCCCTCTTGTATTTATACTGACAATGGGGCCTTCAGCTGTAATGTTGCATTGGAAATTTCAGGTGACTTAGTAGTGGGCTTTGTAGCTGCTGTTCAGGTAATGGATTTACAGAAATGAAAATGCATTTTTTGTCTTCTCAGGGTTTGAGCACGTGGAGTCTCGCGACTTAAAATACACGATCTCAGTGCAGAGCAGGTGTTGTAGGGTCAGCATTGTACAAATGCTGCAGCTGAAGTCTAGGTGAATCTAGATTCCTGTCTGTTCTAAAACAACAATGAACTGACCATTTTTTATTCTTTGCCATTTTTTTTTTTACCTTAAGTAATTCATCTGGATGTTTTGGTTTTAGGGTTTCCAGTTGGAGTGCTCCTGTTCTGTAGCTTCCTTATTGAGACTTTGGGTGTGTTTCACCATTGATACACTTTGTATCAAATCAGTTTAAGATATGGAGTGGATGAATATGGCAAAAGTTGTCTCACTTAGGTTTTTCCAGTGTGGCAATGTAATAATGAATTGGATCTTAGAAAGTTCCTGTTGTTGGGAAATTTCAGCTTGTGATTTAAGAGGTGGTGCTCCCTATAATGGTGTTCTTTAATAGAGCTGTGTGTCCTGAATTGCAGTCTGATTTTACGTCTCACTGAACTGACATTTACCTTTCTTTACATATTCTAGGTTCTTTTTAATTTCTGGGCAAAACCTAGGAGCCCTTAATAGCTTACACATACCTTCAGTTACCATATTGCAGTCTCTAGATTTTTGAAAATGTACCTTTAATAGTGCTTGTTTTGAGACTTGAATGAAATTAAAACCAACCAAAAGAAACACCCAAGCAAGCACTTAATATTTGAATGTTGCAAGTGTCCTAAGACTTTTTAAATTTCCTTTTCAACATGCAACTGAGGTGTGGCTGGAGGTAGATTAATCTCATATTTGGGAAGTTAAATGGCATTCAGTTTTTAGCAGTGACATATAACTGGGAAGATTAAATATTTATCAGTTTCTATGACTGGTAAGTGAAACACCAGCTCACATGTGGTTCTGTCAATGACCTACTGGTTTTCTTTGACTAACTCTGGTAAAATCAGTCATGTTTAGTAGGAACATGTTATAATCCTTGTATAGCTGGTGAGTATCATGCTGCTTTATCAGAAATTTGAATCAGTTTTTCTAAAATGCAAGTGGAACTCATTCCAAAACACCTTTGTAAGTATGTTTATGAATGTGTGAAAGTGTATAAGGATTTAGATAGCAGAATCTCCATGTGTCTAGATGTGAAATGGTTGGCTGAAGATCTTTGTAAAGTTACAATGAGGCCAAAGAAAAATCTTTTTATAGTAAGAAATGGTTGTACATTGGTAAACAGATTTTAGGGAATAGGCAGTAATACAAATCTCTGGATCATACCAGTGTTGGCACAGTATTCTTACGTGATTGAAGGCCTCTGTTTCACAACTGCAATATTGGAGTTAAAGGTTCATCCTTAACTATTTGTGTAGATTTTCAGATGTGAGAAGATAATGTGAACATGATACTAAAATGTAATGATTTTAGCTATTTTAGCCTCTGTTTGAAATAACTGGCCATGTGAAAAGGGAACCTAAGACTTGATTTCCTGCAGGCCCATTGCCTGTGTCCTTCCAGTTCATCCAGGTTTATATGGCTGTCCATTATCCCTTGTCCTGAGGTGACTTACTTTCACAGTACTTGCATCTTTTCCATATTCTCTGATTATCAGCTCAGTAAGAGGCAGCATATGCTGTGGCTGCTTTTGAAGGATTTGTATATTGATTGGCTAATTAATAGGCAGAGGAAAATGGATAACATTCAGTATCATGTTGCAGATGTTATTTTTGTAATTTGGGACTGGGGAATGGGAGCTAATGGGGAGCATTCCTGCAGATAATTGGCTGACTTTGTTACTAAGCAAAATCTTTTGGACCACTTACAGACTTGCTTTTTTTCTAATGTGTTTTAAAGACGGATACACACTATTCCATACTGTCTCTTCTGTTGTGTTTGTCTGATTCTCCATCCAACACCACCTATGTGGAAAAACCAAGAGTCAAAGAACTGGGTAAGTTTCCAAGATGTTTATATGGCTAATGAAAGATACAATCGGCAGTGCAATCTGATAAGAAGGACATTTTTCTTCTTCATTTTGTTATCTCCTTCACTTCACATTGCTTTCTTGGTTGTCTTTATAATTTATACGTTTAAAATAGCTTGCAAGTCTTTCCTACCCCCGTTTATGTTGCATCACCTAATTTTTCCAGCCAACCTTGGGAACTCTCTTTGACTTGTACTGTTATCACAAACAAATGTTCTCTACCTGTTCAGCAGTGCTTACATGCTCAAAGACAGACAGTGGATTTATATCCTGAGTCTCTGTCTTGCACCTCAATATTATCTTGAAATACTATCTTGAAACAGTTTTGGTGATGTAAATTCCTATGTTTCCTACATAATCAAGGAAAGGGAGATATATTTGAAGGTTTCCAGAGGGAGATCCCAGCTGCCTGCTTTCTAAAGTAGGACTATTTCACTCAGTGCCTGAAAATGAGGCTTGTGCTTAAGTTTGAGTGGATACCATCCCCCATTTGTTTACAGTGTTGTATCATAGACTGAAAGAAAAATATTTCAGACTAACCTAAAGAAAATCTTGCATCTTAAGATTCCTTTTTGAATGATCTCTGCACATTCCCTCGGCGGTGTTTTGAATGCACTTTCAGCCCATTCCAGGAATGTGAATATGAAGAGGTTGTCTCAAACAACACTAATTACAGTTGAGTAAACTTCACATTTAAGATATCATATGTTGTAAGTGTGATTGTTACTTCAAAAGTATCGCACATCACATCATGATGTGTGGTGTCTTTTTTGGAGAGTAAGACACTTCTTGGTTTATGTTGTTTACAGTCTGGGATCTTTGTGCATACGTAAATTATACATTTAGAATGTTTCCATTGAACTAAATGGGACTTATTAGTCACAATAAGTGGTGTGTTGCATTCTTGCATGTTTTTCCAGGATTAAAGTGTAGGGAAGTGTAACATAATATGGATAAATGTGCTGATGGCACACTGTGTTGCATATTTTGAGTGTATAAACAATAAAGTTTAGAATTAATAAGGGATATACATGGTTGATATGTCACAATTTACGTCATGTTGAAAGTGCATAACCTTGTTAACAGAACAGTGGTGTAACCTTACGTGGAAGGCAATGTCTTCTGTTTTAGCTGTAGACGATCAAGATAATTTTAACTTTGGAAGTGTTTTTAGAGGAAAAGAAAGTCAGAGTTATGTGATACTTAATATTTTTATATTTATACTTACCTTAGAAAAGGAAGAAGAATTTGATTGGGGAAAATATTTGATGGAAGGAGAAGAAATTTACTTTGGCCCAGGCGTAGATACACCTGTAAGTAATTTTTTAAGGTAAAAACTCCAACTGCATGAACTGTTTTGAAGTGTGTTAGAGACCTAAGTGTGTTGAGTTGTCCTAGTTTGTATGCTCTGCATGTTGATTCTTGCAGGATTCCCCAATACTCTGCTGAATACCATGAAATAACACACAGCCTCAAGCAGAATAACAGTAATACAAATATTTTTGGTTTTCACAATGTTTTGACTTAGTCCTGCAATTAAACTGTCTGCTTCTGCTGACCCCTGCTTCCACCTAATCAGAACTTGCTGCCGTTCTGTGATCTTTTCCAGATCTCTCATTTGCCTGGTTATTAATGTCGTGTATAACTTAAATCATTCTCCGTTAGACAGTTATGTTAGTCCTAGTGTCCCAAATTTACTTCATAGCCTAAGAAAGAAGAGAATAGTTAATGTTTGGCTTGAATAGGAGCTGAATATAGATCTGTCTGCTATATTGTACTGAAATGTCCTGGGGTTTGTTGCACTTCATAGGATTGGTCTGGAGAAAGTGAAGAGGAAGAGGACACTCAGCCCTTGAGCAGGGAGGACTCGGGTATTCAGGTAGACAGGACACCTTTAGAAGACCATGATCCAAATAAGAAGACAGTACCTAATGCTTCCTGGAAAGGTTAGAATAAGCTGTAATTCTTCTGCTATACATACTAAAATTTAGCAAGGTAATGCAGCTTGCTTTATTATTCTTTGGTGAGGTATTGTGTTACAGATCTATAATTGTAGTATAAGATGCACATTACTGTTCATTACTGATGGGGGTTTTTCTACAATAAAGAAACAATATGGAAAGTTTGATCTGACTTTTGTTACTGCTAATGGAGAAGAATTCTGTTCATTCCTGTGGAAATTTACATGGATATTCCAATATAGAAATGAAAACTTACACAGTAAATGCAGCATGTAGTTATATGGATAGAATGTAAATTTTTATTATTAAGTATCAGAATCTGAAACAAGATTTAGTTTCCAACAGAAATAGTTGGTTCAGTTCTGTGAAATGTTTCTGAAAAAAATAGGTTTATGTCATTAAAACATTAGTGGCTTTCTCTTGAATAGCTTCAGGGAGTATTAAATGTAGCTGTATTCTTTTTCATAAAATATTGTAGGGCACAGTTTACCTGGTACATGAAAACTGCATAGTGTATATTATGTAAGTAGTAGCTGTCTAACTGGTATTAGGTAAAGTTCTCTTGACAATCACATTTAAGAAAAAAACATTTTAAGTAATGTACTAAATGTCTAGTATAAACGAATGTAGTGATAAAGTTGATGACGTTTGGCAGTTTATTTTTTAAGTCAGCTTGTTTTTGTATATAGCATTTGAGAATGGCCTGAGACAGAAGCACATTTTTTGAGAAAAAATTGGAAACCATGTAAATCTCCAAGCTTATAGAATCGTAGTATATCCTGAGCTGGAAGGGACCCACAAGGATTATCAAAGTCCAGCTCCTGGTCCTTCACGGCACCATCCCCAAGAGTCACACCATGTGCCTGAGAGTGTTGTCCAAATGTTCCTTAACCTCTGTCAGGCTGGTGCTGTGACCCCTCCCCGGGGGAGCCTGTTCCAGTGCCCAACCACCCTCTGCATGAAGAACCTTTGCCTAATATCCAACCTAAACCTTCCCTGACACAGCTTCAGGCCATTTCCTGGGCCCTGCCACTGGTCTACCAGAGAGAAGAGATCAGTGTCTGCTCCTGTGCTTCCCCTAGGTGAGGAAGCTGTGGACCGTGGTGAGGTCTCCCCTCAGTGTTCTCTTCTCCAGTCTGAACAGACCAAGTGACCGCAGCAGTGCCTCATACGGCTTCCCCTCTAGGACCATCACCATCTTTGTAGCCCTCCTTTGGACACTAATAGCTTTATAACTTTCTTATATTGTGGCACCCAAAACTGCTCAGAGTACCCAGGTGAGGCCTCACCAGTGCTGAGCAGAGCTTGTTTTTTAGGACTTTTGCAACATTTTGGAAATGTGGCACTTCTGTGTAAATTAATTTGTGCACAGTGGTATCAAATTCCCAGTGCAGTAAAGTGTAACTGGTTGTAAATGGTAATTCATTTGAAAAGATCTGTGATGCTGCAGCTGAGTGAACAGGCTTATTAATAACTTCTTCCTGTGTTTTATAAGCATTTCCTGCATAAATAAAAACACCTTGCCAACTGTCACGTGTTTTCACAGTTGGTGAGCCTGATGCCCGCAGCTGGCTGGAGCAGCATGTAGTTCCTCAGTACTGGACAGGAAGAGCTCCTCGCTTTTCACATAGTTTGCACTTGCATTCCAACCTGGCTGCAGTCTGGTAAGAAAACAATATCACTTACATACTCCTTCCTGGCATTCAATGCTAAATATTGACTTTTTTAAGCCTCTTTACTGCTGGAAGCACTAAGATAGTATAGCTATTACAATTCACTTAAAAACAGAATTAAAGGGGTACAAGTTAATAAGATGAACGAATAAGCTGCTTTTTCTATTAATAGATTCTTATCCTTTTATTTAATTTTTATTAAATTTCTCATGTCAGAGAGAGGGATTTCATTTTTCGAAGAAGCAAATCTTACTGTTGAATTTTGTTTGGCTTCACACTTATGAAGGTCTCTGAGGACCTAATATAGGTGAGTTGTAAGTGGTCCTGGAAGTGAGGAGTCCCCTAATGTTTAACTTTTTAAAATGTTTTTGGTGCCTCCTTTACAAAGTTAGTCTTAAACACAGATTTTGTGTGGGGAAGGAACATAAAACAGTATATTGCCATGATCTGCCATGGCCTTGGAAAGAAAATAAGAATTAAAAATAAAAAGAAGTCTAATTCTTTCCTGTCCCAAATTTTAATGTATCAGTAATGAAGTTCATTAGATTTGCCCTTGGTTTTCTTAATTTAATGAATTTCTTAATCAGGGAGTTATTCTAGTATAAGGTGGTTGTCTAGCCAGTCATGACACAATTTGCAATGAATATTAGAAAATGGGTAATGTGAATAAAGCAATGCTGCTTCTGCTGCAGTGTTGTTAGGAGATGTATGTTTTATATATATGTATGATATATAACTAATCTTACTTAATTTGAACTTTCTTATTTTGAGTGTGATTGCATGACTTTTGCCAGTGATGATATTAATAAGTAAAAATACTAAAAATGTAAATAATCATTCTATACTTTGCTAAAATATGAAAAGGTACTGAGGAAGGTTTACAAAGAATTGCATAAGACAGGATCATAAGAGAAAGATGGCTATGAAAGTTTACACTTCTTAAGTAAACTTCTGAGCTGAAGAGTGAATTTTCTTACACGAGTTAGAGAAATTTGTATTTTATGTTTTAGCTTAGTATTTTTTCCAGAAAGTAATGATAAGTTTTCACAGCACTAAATGAAAAATAACTGAATAATTAAAACCCCTCCTTGCAAAAATAGTGGAAATTCAGTACTTAATGAATTTGCTACTTAATTTCTTGTCTTGCTATGTAAGACTAGATGATATTTGAATGTTTTCTACAGTATCTTGCTTAACAATATGAAAACAAACTGTGCTTTTGTTTATATACTTAAAATGTCCCCATGAGCATTGAATCTGCTCAGATATGAGCAGAACAAAACTGAACCTAAAGATTATTGCTTCATTCTTACTTTCAGGTGATTCAGCTATTTCAGCCATTAAATTGTCCTTTTTTCCTAAGGGACCACCATTTGTACACCAGTGATCCTTTGTACGTGCCAGAGGAGAGAACACTGGTCACAGAAACACAGGTTATACGGGAAACCCTTTGGTAAGAGCAGCATCACAAAGCTTGCTTTTTAACTTCTGGTATTTCTCTCAAGGAAATGAGAGATCTATCTTTGAAGATGTCCGAAGAAGGATTTATTACTGAGCTTTCAATTTACACTGTTTCTGACAATAAAGGTGCTGCATATATGTGTTAAACATTCACATATGACGCACTGGAACAGGTTGCCCAGAGAAGTTATGGATGCCCCATCCCTGGCAGTGTTCAAGGCCAGATTGGATGGAGCTCTGAGCAACCTGGTCTGGTGAGAGGGGGATTAACTTCGTAGCCCAAAGGCTGGAACTAGATGATCTTTAAGGCCCCTTCCATTCTGTGATTCATGAAGAAGAAAGTAGCTTACTACTTATTTTTTGCATTGATATTCAAGTCTAATTGTTAAAAAGGAACCATTTTGTTCTTATCTTGTCCCTATAGATTTTTAAAACAGTGTCCAGTTTTAGAAAGTAGGCTGAGTCATCCTATAGCTGGAAATTACCTCAACTGGAAAAAAACTTTAGGAAACATTTGCTTCATGCCAGTGTTCAATTGTTCTTGTTCTAGCAACAACTTACAGTACCAATAGCATCGTACTTGATCTGTGGTCTCCTGTTACTCAAAGAAAAGAAACTTTTCGGCAAGGGAGAGCTAGTTCTTTTATTAATTATATATAATTATAAGTCCATTAAGGGGGAAAATTACTTTTTTTGTTTCTTTTCAAGGCTACTTTCAGGAGTGAAAAAGCTTTTTATATTTCAGCTGAATGATGGAAAAGTGACTGTGCGGAATGATATTATTGTAACTCATTTAACCCATGTAAGTTGTTTCTGAATCTCGGATGAATATATCTCACTAGAAAGATGTAATTTTTGGGAATAGGAAATTAAACTGCTTGTGGAAAAATCGTATTTCTACAATTATGTTTTGTCTAAATAAGATCATCTGGCTTAATAAAACTGAATGGGCTGTTGCTGTATCTGAGAATGTGATGAAGCAATAGCAATTGCAGAATTTTATAATATTTTAATTCATTAAAATAATGTTATAATTCAGTTTTTAGGCTTTCTGAAATACAGTTTTTATTAGATGATTTGAAAAGGGTTTTTTTGTTTTTTAGAATTGTCTGAGATCTGTATTGGAGCAGATAGCAGCATATGGTCAAGTTGTGTTTAGACTACAGAAATTTATTGATGAAGTGATGGGACACAGTCCAGAAAGCATAATGCATGGAACAGTTTCCACCCCAAAGAAGACTACTGAAGCCCCATTCAGAACCTACCAAGCTTTTATGTGGGCTTTGTATAAATATTTCATTAGCTTTAAAGAAGAACTTACTGAAATTGAAAAATGCATCATCAACAAAGGTACAGTGCAAGGGAAGTTCTACAAGAGGGAGACACACAAATAATTAACACTGACAAAATTTGCTCTTCTGTTGGATAATATTTTATGCATCTTGTTTTGTTTTTGTTTTTTTTTTTTTAATTTCCAGATAAAACAGTCACACTTTCAATAGTAATAGATAAGTTATCTCCCAGACTGGCACAGCTGAAGGTACTTCACAAGGTTTTCAGCACAGGAGTAGCGGAAGTGCCACCTGACACTAGAAATGTTGTACGAGCATCTCATCTGCTTAATACCCTCTACAAAGCTATTCTTGAATATGACAGTGTTGGAGAGGCATCTGAGCAAACGGTAGGGGAAATAATTCCTTCCTTAATGGAACACCACACTAGAAGATTTAGTAACTAATGCATTATTGTTTTTCGACATGAATTCACTCAACCTGGACAAAAATGGATTTATAAGAGGGTCAGGAGCAGTGTTTATTGAGCACCGAGGGGAAGGGCTGTGGAAAATCAGAGGCCAGGAAGCTGTTTTGAAAGAGGGAACTTGGGAATAGCTTTCCCTCCTATTTCTACAACTGCATAATTTAGTTAATGCTGAAATGTGGGGGTTTGGATTTTTACAGTAACTTGATTATACTACTGAAAATATAGTTGATGTCTTTATGTCCTTTTGTTTTCCTGATTTCTATGTTATGAAACCACAGAATGTTTTATGACTATTCTTTACTGTTTCAGAGATTTTAGAGTGAAAAAGTGCTGTTTGGATCTGTGATGACAAGAGTATCAAAGAGAAGCATGAACAATACAGGCTTCCATTAAAAAAAAAGCTGTAATTTTTAGATTAACATTTTATCTTTAAAATCCTTAAGTGTTGTTATGTATATGTTACAAACTGTGATTGCACAATTAAGAGATTAGACTTCACCTATTGCTTTCAAGGATTGGTATAAAAACATTCAGCCAGTTTTTTTCTTTTTTCCTTTAAATTCAGGTATCCCTTTTGTTCTCCCTCTGGGTTGAAACTGTGAGGCCATACTTACAGACAGTGGATGAGTGGATAGTCCATGGTAATTTGTTTGATCCTGCAAAGGAATTTATTATTCAGAGGTAGGGATGCTTGATACTAGACACACATAATGCTGTGCAAGTAAACCTGTTGTAGAACCTGGGGTAAAGGGTAACAGTAAAAGTAGGTTTTCACATTTGTTATTTTGCTTAAGAAACAATTTCTTAATCATACTTCTATAACTTGTCTCAAACTTCCCATTAGGGAAATTACATAGATATGGATCTCTACCACATATTGTTCTAGAGTAGAAATCACTTATTTTGGTTTTTTTCCATCTATAGTAAATAATGAGCAGACTGACTCTTGAGTGTACTGACTTTTTAAAAAAGAATTAACCATTTTTCAAACCCAAGACACTTGCAAAAATTATAAAATTTACTTTTAAATTCTTCTAATACTCTTCAGTTGTTATGACTCAAATGCTATTTAGAATTAAAATACTCATTGCTTCTGACTAGTAGTAAAGTTAATATGGTGTCTTGAGTTACATATATATACCCTAAACATTACTTGAGCTGTTAAGTTTTGTTCTCTTGCTATGCTACATTTTGTTGGTCTGTTTTTTTGACAGCTTGGAGAGGAAAGTGAATATAGAAATTAAAGTTCTGGCTTGTAATTACAAATCCATTTTCCTCTATCTGCCAAACTTAATTGAACCTCTGTCTGTTAATACCTGTTGAGGTGAGCATGAAGTAAGACAACAGCCCTAGTAATACTATTGTAATAAATCCTTAGGAGCAGAGATCCTTAGCATCCTTATTATGTCCTCTTTTTGTGGTTCTATAGTTGTGTTTTCAGTGCTACCAAAAAGGCTGATCTCAACTTTTATTTATATTTATGCTTCATTTTAATTACCTAATTTTAATTATCTAATTTAGGTTTTTCCATCTGACTTCAAAGACCAAATTCTATATCTGATATAAACAACAGAAAAATCCAAAGTTTACTACAAACTGAGTTTTACCTACTCTAGAATTTTTCAGCTTTCCTAGTAGTAGTTACTTCAGTTTGGGGTTTTAAATAACTCTGCAAGTCAGTCACTCATCATTTTGACACTAAGGTTGCATACCACTGTGAATAGTTAATGTCCTGGACAAATTTAATTATAATTGCTCAATTTGACTTGCTGTTGGGGTTTATTTGGTTGTACAATTGTTTTATCTCCTGTGAGCTGATTGTTTATCCTTTTCAGAGTGTCTAGATAGTTTGCAAATCTGAATGAGCTAATTTTAAATAGTTTTGAAAGTGCTTCATGACTGTTCTAAGAGAAAGGCAAAGCATAGAACAAAGAGGATACGTATCTTCTAGTAATAAAGTTTCCTTTTGAAAAGGAAAATACTCAACAGCTTTTTATTTCTTCACAGAAACAAAAACGTTCCCGTTAATCACAGAGATTTTTGGTATGCTACCTACACATTATATAGTGTGTCAGAAAAAACAGAGAATGAAGAGAAGATGAGTGATAATGCCAGTGCCAGTTCTGGCAGTGATCAGGCCCCTTCAAGCAGACAGCACACAATGGTTTCTTTTCTGAAACCTGTGCTAAAGCAAATTATCATGGCTGGAAAATCCATGCAGCTGTTGAAGAACCTTCAATGCAAAGATGGTTCTCCACAGCAGGCTGCATCAAGAGGTGAGATGTTAGTTTGTATACCGTTGTGCCTTAGGGTATCTAACAGTATGGGTGTATTTTTGGTAATGGGCTTCCCCTGGCTTTAGAATAATATAACACTGTTGAATGCCAGTATCATGGTTGGTAACTTCAGGTGTGATGGAAAACACTGTTCCAATGCAAACAAGTGAAAAGAACAAAGTGAATAAAGTTGAGTGTTCCATGTTGTTTTTATTGCTTTAAATTTTTCTTAAACTTCTTTTCATGTGCTTACAAAACCATTTTTTTTTCTATGAGACACAACCAGCTTGTATGTTCTAAGAGTAAAACTGGTGTTTTTTTAGAAATAATTGTTTTCCATTACTCAGTGGTTGAGTAATCTAAGATAGCATGTGGAATTTTTTTTTTTTTAAAGCTTACTCTTAAGTAGATGAAAGATGTTTGGATATCTAGGATATTCATCTTGAGTATAATACATACATACAACATAATAAAACATTGTAACTAATGTTGGGTTTGTTTGTTTTAAGGAAACAAAATAATTTTTTTCATTTTGCTGCTTCTTCATGTTTAAAAGTAGAGATTGTTAAAGAACTTCCTACTTCAGGTGCAATGGCAGTTAATTTTTAGCACCTGACAATCTTTCAGTATTTACTGAAGTAAGTCTCCAAAATAATTTAACTATCTCAGAAATACTTCATATTTCAGACACCCATTCTGCAATGCATTTGAACATATGACTGTCCTTAGGCATTGGGCTAGTCCTATAGTTTTAAATATGTATTTGAGGGTATTTTGTTTTCTGAATAGTGGTTGAAATGTAGTATTTTAAAAGTTAGCTAGCGAATGTTGGACTATGGAGTTCTTTTAGTTCAGACGATGTTTTCTCCACTCCGTCGCCCAATTCAGATGCTGAACGGAAGAGTTTATATACACTGTTCTTGGAATCAGTGCAGTCTCGCCTGCGGCACGGGGAAGAGTCTGTTCCAGACATTATTACAGAACAGCAGGCCACAAAGCAGAGCCTGATAAAGATGCAGTCTATAGCAGAAAGACACTTGGAACTGGATGATGTCCATGACCCGCTGTTGGCTATTAATTTTGCCAGGTAAATGAATGATCTTCCTGCTGTGTTGTTGAGAGCAATGTTCAGCCTGGTGACATTTGGTAGATCACGTTTTCATTGTTGCTGGTACTGAAAACAAGCAAGTTCAGAATAAAGAGGAGTACCAACAATCAGTGACAGAAGCTAAATAGATGCTCCCCTTGTGCATGGTTAAAGAAAAACAATTAAAATCAGTGAAGAATGTGCTATTGCAATTGGTAGCAGAGAATTGGAGTAGTCTTTATCATAACAGGTTTTTAGCAAATAAGTGGTTTAATAGTGAATGCCACTGTAAAATTTGAACTTCTAAATGAGTTTGCTTGGTTTTTTTACACAAAGTCCTTGATTTGTACCAAGTATATTCTAGAAGAATGCAGCCTCAGTTTTGCTGTGCTTACATCATTTAACTATAAAAGTCTTCCAAAATTCATGTTAATTGCATAAAAATCCTTCATTCTTCGTAGTGAGGGAAGTCCTGTAGAGAGTATAAATGTTTTGGAAATCAGCAGGAAAGACAGACTCTGAAAATCTTATTATGTGATTACAAATAAGAAAATAGCTATTTATGTTTTTACTAAATATTAATTGTGTATTTACGTGTTTTAATGTCAGTCCTAGGAGGAGCTTGTTTTAAAGAAATCATAGATAGGACTTTGTTTCCCTTGTTCATTGGGACTATTCTCTTTGTCAGAATTGCTACATTAATTCAATATCCAGCTCATTCGGTCTATCCAGGCAATAGCTGCTATGAGCAGGACTTCTTCTTAGGGTGGTTTCAACTGGCAACTAGCTTTTTATAAAATATTACAATAATTTGATGCTTTCTGTGTAAAAACAATTAAACTTTGCAAAGGTAGACCATAGATACTCTCTTCCCATCATATAATATTACAGATAATATGTCAAGAACCCATAATTAAGATGCCTCAAACCAGTTCTCCATGTGGGGGGTGGTTCTGGGGTTTTTTTGTTTGTTGTTTTGTGGTTGTTGGTTGAATTTTTACTTTGTTTCTTTAATTTTATTTTTCTTTCCTGGGAAGCTTATCTGATTGCTGTGTATGCACAATATAGTTCTAAAAGTTCCTATCAGAGTGTGTTTGTTTAGTAAGCTGTATAATATTTGAACTTGATGTTTTTAAGAAGTATGCCTTAAACAGTTACGTGATTATAGAATGCTGTCCTTTGTGATACTCTTGTATCTGGTGATACACAAACAGTATGATGGATCACTTCATAGTCTGGATACGTGCTCTACTTATGAATCAGCTTTTATTTCCCTTGCACCATATATTTCAGAGCAGAGGACCCAAATTTGATTAAAATCTTTGAAGGTATGACATTGTTTTATACATTGTATGAATAATGAGCCTTCTTCCCTAAGTATCTTGTTTTATTTTGAAGATTGTATTTGGAACAGAGTGACTTTCATGAGAAGTTTACTGGTGGGGATGTCTGTGTGGACAGATCCTCAGAATCCGTGACCTGCCAGACTTTCGAACTGACACTGAGGTCTTGTCTTTACCCTCACATAGACAAGCAATACTTGGAATGCTGTGGTAATCTGATGCAAACTTTAAAGAAGGATTATAGGTAAGAAAGTAGATTTCTTTTTCCTTAAGTTTGTTTTTTTATTACCAGTGGTATGTCATCATGTCATCATAAACCAAGCAGTTTTATATTGTGTTTCTGGTCCAGTTTGGTAACCAGCAATAAAGTCATTAAGGAGAAAAGGGGGCTCTAACATGGTAGACTCTTGGGTGAAAATTTGGTCTAGCTTAAATCAACAGCAAAGCTGTCATTTGTCATCAGTGGATGTTTGGTGGGGAAATTATTTCAAACAGTATTTCTCAATAGTGTTGTAAGTTTAAATTCATTTTAGGGAGAGGGATTTCCGACCTATGCTATTTCTGAGAATTACCTAGCCTGTAGGATAGCTGAATACTATGAGCACTTCCAGTGAAGTAAGTGGGCTGTTAAAGCTTACAGAGAAAAATGCCTTGGTTAAACAAAGGATTCACCGTAGAGTTTGTTATGGTTGTATTCAGTACTGAGTTTTTGTTGTGAAGAGTTCTTAAGATTTTTGTTTCTGTAACAGTTGTGTTTTGCGTTCACTTGTATGATGAGACTGAGGAAATGTTATGTTTCTCCTGTTCAGGCTTGTAGAATATTTGCAGGCAATGAGAAATTTTTTCTTACTTGAAGCTGGAGATACCATGTACGACTTCTATACATCTATTTTTGACAAAATTAGAGAAAAGGAAACTTGGCAGAATGTTGCTTTCTTAAATGTTCACCTACAAGAAGCAGTTGGACAACGCTATCCAGAGGATAGTGCAAGGTAAAAATGCAAAACATGCTTTAGTTATGTTTCTTTCACACTTAGCTGTATTAATGTACTTAACTTGCATAGCACAATACTAATTATCATGTACTCATTAAAATAATGTGTTTTAATGAAGTTTTGAGCTGTTGTCATCTTTTCTACCCAAGTCTTCCAGATTAAATCGGACAGTCAGTAGTTAGCAGTGAGAAATAGAAATTTATGAAACTAACTACTCATTTAAAACAGATTCTCACCAGTTACATCACTCGTTTCCTTGCACAGGTTATCAATATCGTTTGAAAGTGTTGATACAGCAAAGAAGAAACTCCCTGTCCACACCTTAGATGGTTTGACATTGAGTTACAAGGTAGTGAGTTAATATGGCTGCAGTTCTTATTCTAGAACAGATTTGAAATACTGTATTAAAGTGACTTATATTTTCTGTCTTGATTATCCTCTCCTCCTCTTAGGTTCCTTGGCCTGTGGATATAGTTATAAGCTTAGAATGCCAAAAAATTTACAATCAAGTTTTTCTGCTCTTACTGCAAATAAAGTGGGCCAAGTATAGTCTAGATGTTCTACGATTTGATGGTAAGATACTTCTTCAATGAAAGATACTCTGTAAACTTGTTTTGTGGTCTAAACATATAGTCTTCTGCTTTCTGCAGTAAGTAATATAAACTAGTTAGAATTTTGATTCATTCTATAAAATAATAATCTCTGTTAGTGTCGCAAATTATGTGTATTAAGCTGGGCATGTTTTTCACTTCAGCCTCAGGGACAGCTCCATTCATGCATTCCCTTTGTCTCTTTGATTCAAGTCTAGTTAGTTATATTAGAAACTTGTTACTTCATTCTGCAGACCTTGCTGTTGAAAGAAAGTCTGCCACACCCAGGGTTTATGTATAGTCTTTTTATGAGTAATACCTTGCAGACAAGCTAAGAAAACAAGATGAAAAAAACCACTATTTGAGACTGAAACAATAGACTATGGAGGGATTATAGAAAGAGATTTTTTAGTATTTCCTTCACCAAGTTAATGTTTATACTTTTCCTGTCCCACGTAAAGTGGATATAGACTTCATGTCTTAGAAAAATAAATTAGAAAGTTGATGGGTTCATCTATGTTTTGAACATCAGCTAAGTAATTATCTTCCTAATAGTATGTAGTTTTTTACTTTTTAAACCTTATGGGTATGACTTTTTGCTTAAGTCTTTTCCCAAAAAGAGCAACAGTCTTGTTTTTTTGTTTTTTTTAAGAACTAGTCTCTGCTGCAGAAAACTCACAGGTTAAGGAAGGAACTTCATTAGAACAAGGAACGCTTCCTGTATTTGGACCACAAAAAGAAAGTATAAAACAACAAATACATCGCATGTTCCTCTTAAGGGTGAAACTTATGCATTTTGTCAACAGCCTGCACAACTACATCATGACTAGGGTTTGTCTTATTTCACAGTTTCATTTACATTAGGAGCTTGTAACTGGAAATGCAGTCTTAATTTTCCTTTAAAACCTAAAAAAACCCTAAAACAAAAACCAAAATGTAAATATAATGTCTTTTCTGCACATGTTTCAGTTTCAACTTGGCCGTTTTAAATCAGTAATTCTAAAAATGCTTTAGAAGTTCTACATGCATGTGACTGATCTTTGGGTAATACTGATTCTTTTGTCTGTTTCTCCCAGTTCTAGATGACTTAAGCACAGTAATTTAAAAAGAGTTTTCTGGAAACTGTTACTTAAGAGCTATTATGCTTATAAAAGTGTTACAACAGATAGTTTAATGGATTCGTCTCAAAAATCTCTACTACACAGTGTGTACATGACTTCTCAAATACAAAGGCAATGCCTGTAGATATATATCTGCTCTATTATTGCCTTTTTTGCTTTAAATAAAATTAGTATATGCTCCAGTTCAGCCTCTCTGGGGATAGTCTCTGTGCCCTTGTGTAGTGGCAGTAAATCTGTTGATGTGAGGAATGTTCCTGTGCAGTTATGAGAAGAGCTTGAAATTTTTGCTATTGATGGTAATTTGGAGGCTAATCCTAAAATTTGAGAGGGAAGAGCAAATGAATCATGCATTTTCAGGCTCTTAAAAAATATATTGGGAGAGGGTCATAATCACTTGTGTGCAGCATTGAATTTAATAACTTTGGTCTTTTTTTTAAGATTCTTCACAGTACAGGCTTGGAGTTTCAGCATCAGGTAGAAGAAGCCAAAGATTTAGATCAGTTGATAAAGATACATTACAGATATCTATCTACAATCCATGATCGCTGCTTACTGAGAGAAAAGGTGGGTAAAAAATTAGTATATTTGATATATTAAGTTATCAGGACAAGAAAGTAGTTTTGTACTAACTATGCTGTTTGTTTTGCAGTATACATACTAAGCAATATATAGGTAGTCTTGAGGAAGTGGTAGCTTTTCACACTGAGATCCAGTCTCCCTTGCTGTTCTCAGCTCAGTTCTATCAAGGAAAGAGGATAAAATTAAGTTCTTTATGTTGGGTATTACATGACTTGTTTGTTTCTAAAAGATGGGAGGTTTTGAACAAACTGAGGCTTGTTAATGTAAGGAAGATTATACATAGTGGTATGGCAGGAAATGAAGGTACGTGGACAGCTTTGTAACCTTTTATCCCACATACAATCTGTGCAAAGTCCGCATCCAAGTAGTCAGCTGGGAAATGAATTGGAGAACAAATACAAGCATATTCATTTTGGAAGAATCACGTTGTGCTTGGGAGATTGTTACGCATAATAATTTCCATTATTACACTGCAATACAAAGGTCTTACATGCCATTTAATCTGACCTGTAAAAACAATGAATTTCTGACTTCTTGTGTTGTAATTATTTTAGGTGAGCTTTGTGAAGGAAGCTATAATGAAAGTGTTAAATTTAGTACTGATGTTTACAGACCGCTGGCAAGCTGGTTTGGGGGCTTGGAAGTAAGTACACATACCTAAAATTCTACATGGTTATAATTTTGCGGCTCTGAGTATGATTTTGTGCCCAGAACTGCACAGAGCACTCCAGGTGAGGCTGCACCAATGCTGGACGCAGTGGGACAGTCACCTCCTTCGTCCATCTGGCTGTGCTGTGTTTGATGCACCCCAGGATGGGGTTTGCCCTTCTGGCTGCCCGGGCTCCCTCCCTGCTCACTCCTGTTGAGTTCCTGTTGACCAGCACCCCCAGATCCCTTTTTGCAGCCATTCCTTTCACCATTTATACTTTTGTTTGTGCAACCTGCTGCTTGAAGGATGAATGATACTGGGCAAGTCTCCAAGGCTTTGTCAAATGCTCAGAAGTTGATGTATGGTCCTGAAGCCAGCTGGTGTGGACTGGCTTACTTCATAATTTTCAGGACTAATTTTCTTTGGCACAGATGCTACCTAAAACTTGGATCCCACTCTCCTGTGACATTAGGAAGTTGCTATTTTTGGAGTGTTTTTCTCATTCAGAGTGTCAGAAATAATTTGTGAATGCTGTTGATAAAGACTGAAACTGAGGGCATGTCGTTGCATGCTCTTGCATGTGGCAGGAAAAAGTCATAGCTGGTGTCATCTGGATCTTCTTGGGAGAGGGGAAAAAGGAAAGGAGTCACTGTTGCGAACTATGTCTTCTCCCTTGACTGGTGAGTGCTAGCTGACAGAGTCCAAAGTGGAATTCAAGAGATGTGAAAAATGTGAAAGATGTAAAGCAGTTTGGGTCCCCAAGGTCCTCTAAATCAGTAAGAACCAGGAAAGGCTGTCTTGCATAGAAACCCATGTAGGAATGATAGGCATCAGCTAGAACCACACAGCTCCTCCAAGTCACTGCGGAGATTTCTGGAATGATAAGGAAATTATTAATGCCCCTTTGATGTTCAGATGCTCCTGTCAAAATTGCCTTTGTTTTTGGAAGTAGCATATGCAGGCAACTGAACTATTGTAAGTTCAAGAGAGAATTCTATGTAAAGAGTACTTTTGTCATTTACTGTGAAATTTTGGTCATATTTTGAAGATAACGTAGGGGCTGGTCTGTTAAGCATTCCTCTGTTAAACTGTTTTGTAGGATGGAATCCATAGAGAAGATGGAATCTGATTTTAAAAACTGTCACATGTTTCTTGTAACTGTTCTCAACAAAGCTGTCTGTCGAGGCTCTTTTCCCCACTGTAAGTACATGAGGCTTTTCATATACCTGCGCTTACAAAAATTTGCTAGGAATGTGTTTATGTTTTAATCTATTCTAATGTTTGTTGGCACATTCTAAATAATCTCGTTTCGTGAGTTATTCACAGAGGGATATGAAGACTTACTTCTTACTAAGTTAAAGTCATTAGAGTATTTGTGCCAAGCTTTTTCATGACAGCTGTCTTC
This sequence comes from Falcunculus frontatus, assembly GCA_013398115.1. NCBI lineage: Eukaryota > Metazoa > Chordata > Aves > Passeriformes > Falcunculus > Falcunculus frontatus. The sequence goes on from VZRV01005804.1 coordinate 378,825, forward strand.
AGTTTATCTGTTTACTTGTTGAGGGGAAGCTGCGTAGCCAAGCAAGTGACAAGCAGTTTTCTAAACTAATGAAACTGTTCTGGGGGGCATAGAAGAGCATTCTTTGTGTTGGTATTGGGAATGACAGCTGTGATACATCTTAAGCAGATAAGATGTTAGTGTTACCGTGCTTCAGCTGCAACTGCACTGAGCTCTTGGCTCTGCCCATCTGTTGGCAGTTACTTCCTTGGTAGTAGAAGTAGCAGAGGATGACATGTCTATGCTTCTACTTACAACCTGGTATGAACTTAAATTGTTAATTAGTGCCAGTTTGAGTTAGGGGGGCAACTGCTCAGTGAGGTTGTGCGGCATCAAGGTTAGTTGGGATGCAGATGTGTGTTCTTAGAGGTTTCTACACCATCTGTAGATATGCCTGGGGGGCATAACTTAGTGGTGGACTTGGCAGTCTTAGGTTAATGGTTGGACTTGATTATTTTAAAGGTCTTTTCCAACCTAAATGAGTCTATGTCTAAAACAGGCAGTATCTGACATCATTACTACTCACATCCGCTAGAGCTTATCTGCAGAACCATCCATGAGAATGCCTTGCTGTATATAAACCTCCACAATCTGTTCTTTTGTGTACAACAGTATTTCAAACAAAGGAGCTAATTTCTTACCAGTTCTTATGACATGAAATAATTAATGGGTAGCTGATTATGAATATGGTGAAATATTATCTAAGCAGTCAGAGACTTATAAAATGTCTTACTGTCTGAAGTCCCGAAGTATTACAATTTAAAAAGTAAAAACATGTCTTCCTTTTAAAGGACAGACTTGAATACTGCAATAAATGTTTGCTGCAAATGCAAATATTAACTACGTTTTTATGGTTTGTTTCACAGTGGAATCTTTAGCTTTGTCGCTGATGGCTGGCATGGAACAAAGTTAACACCCACATCCAATGAATTAATGAAGAAGTGACAGCAGGATTTATGTTGAAATTCCTATGTTAAAGAACCATAAGCATTTTGCACTCCAGTTTAAAATGTATATAGCTAAATGGTGCTGATGGTTTGGAGCTGTGTAAAATATTTTAAAAATGTAAATAATGTACAGGTATTTAAGTGTGTTGGTTGTGGCAGTGTGTGTATATGCTTCAACATCAAAAAACATGTATAGTGTAAAATTCATTCCGTGTAAACAATCTTACTTGAAAATACATTAAATGTATTTCATGCTGAAAAAAGGGTTTTTTTTCCCTTTAATTATGAGTAATTGATGATTTACTTTTTCCATTAATTTTTTAGCTGTGAGTAGGTCACAGGGCAGTGTGGAGTGGTGTGACTCAAGTCTTGGTGTTTAGAAGGTTGGTTGAATTAATTTTTGGCCTTTTTTTCCTTTGAAAAAAGGCTAAGAAGCATTCATCTTCTTTGCTTAGTGGTTCTTAAGAAATCTTTAAGAAGACTGTTACAAGAAGCTGATGTAAAAAATACAAGATTAATTTATCAAAATGGATTATAGCAGAACATAAAATACCAGTATTTTTTATGTTAAATGTTCAAAAGCTTACTAATTTTCGTGGTAACTCTAGTGAGTTCAAGTAGGATTAAGATGACAGTCTGTAATATACTAGTTTTAACGATTGGATTGTTGAGATGTTTCAAAGGTGGTCAGATATGACTAGACCTTTATCCTTCTTCTAAGGCTTTTGCAAGCAAACTTTTACATCTAATAGCTGATCTCTTGTAAAGCAGTAGATCATGATACAGAAGGGTACATTACTGGACAAGTAAATGTGGAACTTCTTGTGCACAAGATGACTTGCCCTGTCTCCTCCCCATTAAAGTTTCTCTGGAATTCTGGCATCAGTACACCTGCATTAAAAAAGGTAAAATCAATCATAGCTATTTACCTAATGATTTTTTTGAATAAATAAAAGATTTGATAATTAGAATTTCACTGTTGTTTGTGTTTCTGCTGAAATTCAGTCAGTAACTTAAAATTTGAGAGCTGTTTCTTTAAGGTAAATGAAGTATATAACTACCAACTGAGACTGTGTGGCTCACTGTAAAACTATTTTTTTCAGCTGTAAACTAATAATTACTTTATATGAAAGTGAATGTTTGTGTTTGAACAGGAGGTCCTAAGGTTCTTCCAAGTTATAGCTGTGAAATGTTTTGAGGAAAAGAAATTAATTTTTTTTAAAGTATAACACTGAGAAAAGTTTTTGCTGCCCTGTAACATGTTCTTTCTTGTTTGACTGAGTGGAAGTTTTGCTTTAGAGAACAGTATATTTGTATTGTCTTTTGCTACCACATGACACACTTTTCCAAGTGGATTTTTTTTGTGGTAGGTGGACACCTATTAACAAAAGTAATTTGTACTTCTAGTTTACCATGGCTGGTTCTCATTTAAGATTCCAGATTATTTATTGCTAGCGGAGACAGTGTATTGTTTAGTAACTGTTTCTTACTCACTAAGAGTAAAATTGAATTGCATACTAAGAGTTTTAGAAGACGTACTTGGAAGTTCAGCACTTCTATGCACTGGTTCATTACTTTTTGAGTATGTCTTATACTCTCTGCTTTTGAACAATCTAATGTGGTTGCTTTATTTCTGCTTCCTATACAGTCATTACCTTCAGTGAAATTCTTGCTTTTCATAGCCTTACCTTGGATAATATTAGCTAGATATGGGAGAAAAAAAAATCCTTCAATCCTTCATGTTGTTGAAACAATAATTTCTAGTAAATCCCTTTGCTGATTTTACTTATTTTATGTGAAAGACCCTGTGCAAGTGAAAGATGTAGCTGTTTCACCCAATTTCCTGCTTAGGAATTAATGTTGCATTCTGCAGAGAGACTTCTGTGCACTTTGTAGACAAGTGGTGCCTGCATGCCGTTTATTTAGCCAGCCTCCAAGATTTGCTCATCTGTCATCACAAAAGCACAGTGGAAAGTCTGGAATCAAAATTCTGTGTCTAGAATCAACATTTACTGATTCTAGACACGGACATCCTTCATCTTTAACTTTTTGTGGGTCAGTAGTACTCGGCTGACAAATTCCCTTCAATGAGTCCATCTTATGGCATTCCTTTTTCTTCAGAGCCACAGAAAAAAAACCAAGCCCTGTCTTATAGTGTGCATGCCCTGTGATGCCACCAGGACCTTTCCATCAGTCCCCTGGCAGTTGTTAAAATGGTTATTTACCTGTTTGGAGAAAAAACGGTTTTATGTGAGATGAGGGGTATTTTAGCTATTTATTTACTCAGATTTCCTTGTAACATCTTCTGTTTTCTTTACAGAGCAGTGTTGTTACTTGGATTCTGTCCTGAATCCATTCCTTCGGGACATTTTTTGACCTTGTTTTCAAATTCCTGTTTTTGTCAGTTATTTCTGAATTGATTTGAATCTTAACTTTTGGATACTTTTCTTCTTTGTTAGAGGAGACACAACATTTGAATATGCTTTACTTGCAGTTCTGGAATTTCAAGTAAGCTATTTTGGAGATGTTAGGAAAGGTGTAATCTATTCTATGTGTGTATAGATTTAAAGGACTTCTGTCAAAGTCTATTGTTTTGTAAATTGTTAAGTTTAGCTAAAGGAAATCATAAAATACCCAGCAAAACATGTAGAAACATAACTTTCTAAGCTTCTAAGGCACTACAAAATTCTTTGGAAAAGAACACACTCCATTATTGGATGCTGTCACAATTTCATTTCTACCTTTACTTGTTCTCATTAACTTCTGGATGCAATCTTAGCAAAGTTGCAGCATAGAAGCCCTTATCTGACTCATTACTTTTCTTTCTTCTTCATTTTTTTCCTGTGGGCTTCTGTTATCTCTAGGCCACATTTTAGCACTGATATAGTAAATTCTCCAGTGCTTTCTTTGCTGTTTAGTTTTAATAACCCCTAATTAACCACTAGGTCCTTGAGGACCTTTGCTTGTGTCAAACTCTTGATATAAAAAAAGTTAGCAACCAGTTGTTGATTGGATGGTTTCCATGGGAGCATGGATTAAAGATAGCAATGCTAAATTACAGGCTGATTAAAAATATAAAAAAAATCCCTATGACGTGCTTTTTAATCTTACTAACTAAAGATTTGCAAATTTTTCAGCTTTCCTCTTGTACTACTTTGCACATTTAAAGAAAAACCTTTCCTCACTGATTGAATTGGTATTTACTGGCTGTTGTAGTGTCTTGTTGCTGCTCTGTGCATTTATTACTGGGAAGGCTGCAGAGCATCACAGGTCTGAGGGCCTAGAGAGCTAATGAAGTTAGCAGTGATAGAGGGACAGGGCTGGGGTGAAGAGTGAGGGGGCTGAATTGCCTAACATACATGCCCTAATTTCTGCACTTATGTCCTGCATGAGCAAAATGAATGTAATTTGTAATGGAATCAATAAAGGATTTAATGTTGGTTAATGTCTGTCAAAGAGTTGGGTGGGCTCTGGTGTGGTTTGGCAGCACAGTGTGCAGCAGGCTTGGAAAGCAGAGTGGGGGGACATGGGCCCATTGTACACATGTAAAGAATTAAATCCCTATGAGTTAACAATAGAGCTTTGGTCTAGTGCTTCAGAGAGCTGGAAAGCAGAAGTAGGGAACCCTGCTTGGGCAGATCCATTTCAGGTGGTGTCACTCAGCACTAGGAGGGAAATCGGAACCAGAGAGCTGCAGGTGTCATCATGTGCTAATTAGTATTTATGAATATACAGCACACCTGCTGTTGTCAGCTGTGCTCTTGGCAGGACATTGCCACTTGGGGGTAGGAATCTGGCTTTTCCTGGAGTTGAAGGTAGGTATGAGAGACCAGATCATTGCATTTGTGTGAAGCCTTGTGAAGTGGAGGGCTACTGATAGGAGTTATGTATTTAGGTAGCTGGTGTAGATTTCTTGCTGTGGGGTCAGGTTTTCACTTTGCTCATTGAGATGTCTGCGATTCTTCTTTATGCTTGGTCTCTTCTGCTTCAGCTCTCCCAAGTGCTGTGCCCTCTGCACGGGTGCCTATCTCCTGGGAGCTGAAACAATGGGTTACTGTATGTAGTGTGGAAGCATATGTTTTTGTAGCCCTGCTGAGCTTTAAACCTTGTGCCATGTATGACACCAAGTCTGCGCTGACTTCTGGTACGAAAAATCTTGTCCAGTTCTTTAGAATATGGACAGGTGGCTGATACGTTGCCAGAGGTCAGATTTAATTTTTAAGCTGATTTATAGACAATTGCCTATTTTCTTGTATGATGTCCTGTTCTTGAGGTCGTTGGGACCATTGCCTATCATGATATTGTAAATACCTTTCTGTGTCAGGTCATGACAGTTTCCTGTGTTACTTCCTTTCGGAGGATGAAGAATCTCTGAACTCAGCAGGTAAGAAAAATTAAATAAATAGCTAGATATGTTGTTAAGCTTAAACACCAAAATATCTGCAAAACCAGAGAGTAACATCATCATCTTAGACATAGCAAATACCCAGTGGCAGAACCACAAGATTCCTGTTGAACTTCTCAGGCTGCTGTGGAATGGAACTCTTCTGTGTAATTCTGTGGGCTCCTGGAAAAGATTCTTTCATTGCCTTTGGATAAATACTTAAAAGCCCAAAGAAGGAAGATAAAAATAAAGTGAAATTAGATGGAATTCAGGAAGTAGACCTGTGGCTGTCCTGTAGCATAGTGCCTTGAACAAAGGCCTTATCTAGTCTTCAGACAACTGCATTAAGCTTGTTACTACCATATTATCTGATACTTGTGTGGTTTAGGCGCAGGGTACATAAATTGTCAGGAGCCTGATACGTTGGTGTTACAGATCTTCCTAAAGATTGTTGACAGGCATGGGTTAAAATCAGGTTAAAATAAATTCCACCCAAGAAAGGATCTCAAACTGCCCTAACTCTAGCCTGACAAAAACCACACCTAACTTGCACTGGCTGTGATATCAGTGACTTGATTGGGATTATGTAGATATATGTATCTTTAGGTACACCTAGAAGGCCTGTGTTCAGTGTGGCAGGGATAATTGAGAAGGGTGAAGACAGTAGAGAGAGAAGCAGGCCATGGAGACCTGCTGAACATCTTTAATCAAGTACTGTCATTGCACTACTTCAGTTCCACTAAAGTGGAAAGAACAGGGAGTTGTGGGGCATTACAGAATTAAATCAGGCATCTGGAGTGATGGTGGGCTCACTTAAATGGTTCTGATAGGCATGCCACATGTTACCCGAGACCATAGATATTCAGATGGTAAAATGTGATTGTCCTCTAATTCCTATATCAAATAATAGGAAAAGCAACACAAATCTTGAGTAGCTGTGTACTATCATCTACTTTTTTCATATGATCTTATGGGTTGTTATAAACTGGTGTATAGGAATGCTAATAAAAAGCAGATTGCCCCAGCAGTGGGGAAGCAGCTCCCTTGCCCACTCAGTTGTTTAGATGGAGATAGCAAGATCTGGGGCATCAGCCAATCCTTAGGACTGGCTGTTGTTTCCTGGACAGGATGGTGCCGGTTGGCAGCGTCTTGCTTTCATACGAAGCAGCTGCTCCTGGCACCAGCTGGCTTTCAGCAAGTAGCGGAGTCACAGTGGTGGTCTTGCTTGGGACAGACTGGCAGACTATGAAATACTGCCCATCTGGGGGCAAGCTGCTGTTGATCAGATCTCATGGGGAGCATTCGACTTCACTGTCCTTGATGCTCTGCTGTGGCCTGGTAGCAGATGTCCCATTGCTGATGTATTAAGACAAGGCTGTTCTGAATTTGCACTTGCACAAAACAAATCCTGCTTGACAGAGGTGAGTAATTTACTTAATCAAGCTCATTGTCCCAAGCAGGTTTTGCAGAAAAGGGCAGAGGATGGATTGCACTGGAGACAATCAGGTGTCACTTTAGAAATGGAAGCATCCAGCTCTGGTTGTATGTTACACTTCTGCTCGAGCTGGGTTAAGAACTTAGGCTGATAAGGAGCTGTGATGGTTGAAATGAATTAATTTGGTATATGCACTCAAAATTCTTATGAATATATACAGACAGAGAAGAATAACAGCCATGTCCTAGAAAATTAATTGTTTCATAGAAAAGACTATATTGCAGTACTAGGAAAAAACCATGGCTATGAAGATGTGTTTGTGATATGGTGAAATGGTGATAATAACATTTTGCAGTGATGCATAACTTCTCCACAAGCTGTGGAAATTCTTGATGATATGGAAAGGGTGAAATAATTGGATTAGATCATACTTGAAATAATGAAAACTAGGGGTCTAGCATCTTATCCCCACTCCTCAAAGGCTTTCTGGTAGATGCTATTACAAAAAGGTTATTTAAAGAAACTTGAGGCAGTGCAAACTTGTTGGGGAAAAACCCAACAACCACTAGTTGTAATAAAGCACTAATTCTGTTCTCAGCACAAAAATCATTAATAGCACAGTGTCCCCCCTCTGTTGAAAACAGAGACTTAAAAGTGCTTGCTATGCCAATAGTGTGCAGTTTGATGATGATTAGAGAGGGTTTTCAAGAGTAAATAAAATATTGGATGCAACTTAAAGCAGACAAATACATGCCAATAGGCTTTGATGAAAAACTGGAATTCCCATGTTATCAGGTGACTATCCTCTACATAGAGTAGTTTGTGGATTCTCTCTGCCATAAAATAGTGGCTGCAAAGAGCAATCTTGACAAACCTCAGTGAAAAAGAACTGGCTGTTTGATTTTGTGTGCAGTGTCAAGTTCATTAGATGGAATCTTGAACAAATAAGAAGTAAAGCTGAACTTTAAATGGGAGAACACTCCACGGAAAAAGTAGAAAACTTTAAAATGAGAAAGTGCATATGTTTGGTGTCGTTTACAGAAAAGTGAAAGTGGGAGGTTGTCAAACAGCAACCAGCCTGTTTTTTATGGTTTTGATTTAATGAAATGTGGTTATTTCGGATACAAACACCACAGGCATGAGCACTCTCTGCAGGATGTTTAAAGGGATTTCCCACGCGATCCCCTTTGATTTTTTAAGGTTAGGTTTTTCATCCTTACGGCTGGTGTCTTTCCCTCGCCATGCTACCAAGATTGTGAAGTGGGAAACCCCGCCACTGACCTGTTACTGCCGACCCCCGTGCCCCTGGGGCGCTGGCTTTCTTTGCGGTGATGCTGGGGCGGGCACCGGATGGCACCGTCTGTGGTTTGTACGAGTGGGCATGGTCGTCCGGGGCGTAGATTTGTGTTCCAAGAGACAGACTGCCCGTGTATAGGGCACAGGAAAAGTCGCTTTCACTAAAAGCCAAGGGCCAGTCCGGGACGCAGCTCCGTTGCCTGCGGCAGCTCCAGGACTACTCCCGGCTCCCCGGGAGGAGGAGGAGCCGGGGCCGGAGCCTGCCGGGGGCGGGAAGGGGCGGCAGGTTTGGGATGAGGCGGGAGGAGGAGCTGGAGCGGCAGGAAGGGTGGTTCCCTGCGCAACTCCCGGCTGAAGTGACTCAGACAGGAAACTCCCTGCCAGGCGCGGCCCAGGAGCGGAGCTCCCGGGCCGACGCGACCCTCGGCGGCCGGGCCGACCGGAGCCCCCGGGCGGGCGGCCAGACAGACGGGCTCCTCCCGCCGCCGGGCAGCGCCTTTCCCGGGAGCCGGCGGAGAGCGGGTGAGCAGCGCTTCCCGGGGCCCTCTCGGCTGCCTTCGCCCCCTCCCCCGGGTTTGGGCGCTTCATCTGCGGGGCCGAGCGGTGCCGCGCCCCTCTCTCTGATAACCGCGAGTCCCATACGCTTATTTGGGGTCTGTTTATCCCCCCGCTCGGTATCTGGTGCTCCCGGAGCTGGGAGGTGCCGGCGGCGCCGCGGGGGTCCCGCTGCTCGGGCGGTGCCCCGGGGGCGCGGCGGGCAGGGTCGTGAGGAGGCTTGGCCGGGCGCTGCGGACAGGCGGCTCTGCCCTCAGGCGGGTCAGGGTCCCTCGGCGGTGGTTGCCTGTAAGCCACTTTTAGTTTTTATTTCTGGGTGTAAGGTTTAGCTCGTTCTCTCTCATGCGTGGCCCGTGCGTCTGCAGCACTCGGGTGGTCAGAGTTCTGCCTCCTAGGCTGTCCTGGAGCGGGCTAGATGGGGAAGAAATAAAAGTAAAAAGCTCTCTGCAGGTTTATCCCCCTCTTCAGAGGAAGGAGACGATCTGTAGTGTCTGTCTAAGGACGTGGAATAACTTCCTCATGAGGAACTTGAGAATTATCTAGTTAAAATAACTATGCTGTAATGACAGCAGCACCATAAGCTTGAGGATCCCCAGATGGATGGTCTGCTACCCCATTCCTCCCCTCTAACGAGCAAAGGTGAAGACAGACATGCACTTCATCTTTCTGAGTATTCCTGTAGTTCATCATCATCTCTGCTAATCGTTTTTGCCTTTCAGTAGGCTCTCATTGCCTTGATTTTTATTCCTGCGCTGTTTGATGGCAGGTTGGAGTAGCATTTAGACATGTAAATGGTTGGTTGTGCCAGGAAGGCTGTTGGGAGGAAGTTGTCTTTGTGGGATGTAGCCAGTCTGCCTGAAGTGCTGGCTGGAGAGCGTGTATTGGAGGAGGAGGAAAGCTAGCTGGAGGAATTTCTTCTTAATTAGAAGGTCCTACCAGGCTTTTCTGTAAACTGTGGGAAATGGAAAACTTAGGCTAATGAGCAACTCCAGTCCTTACTACATTCCAGTTACCTATTTGGCATAACTTTATTATAATAAGTTTACCGAACATGTACATATGCAGTGTTGTTGGGTAGTGTTTTTTTTCAAAAGTGAATTTCTAATAACTCTGTAAAGCAATTCTGCAATCTCTGAATTATGTTTTTATTAATTGTACTTAAACTGTTTTATGCTCAGAGAACATCTGAGCTATGGTGATAGAAAAAGCCTTGCTGCTCCTTACTTTAGTTCTGATTCTTGACTTCATTTAAGTCCCACTTTTACCTTTAAAAAGCTTTTTTTTTCACTTTCATAAACTCAAAGTTTCTCCTGTTCTAATGTAAAAGGCTCTTTAAGCTTTCCCAGGCAACTGGTCTGTGAAGTCTGGCTGGTGTAGGCAGCCAGTTGTCTCTGTAGCTGCCAGGAGGGGAGGAGGAGGAATTTGGAAGAAGTCTGTACAGCATTGGGAAGACTTAACCCCAGAATCATCAAAGCTTGCTTGGCTTGCCCTCTAAAAAGTGTGCATCAGTCTTTCTTTGTAGCAGCATAGAATTATTTTTCTCTTTTTTAAAATTTTTTTTAAATAGTGACTGTGTACTTGATGGAACATCTCTAATGTGCTTTGGTTGTCACAGCTAATTTATTTATTCTGAGAATAAACCTGTCAGTGTCTTAGAAAAACACTCAAATGCTCCCAACATCCCTGCTTGAAGATGGGAAAGACTTTGTTTTGTTTACAGGTCTTGGGTTTGTCATTTTCTTTTGAGGGTCCCGATGTGGAGAGTGGAGTGGTGTTTGGAATATGTTCAGCTCTGCTAATTAAAAATTTCTCCTTTAATAGATATCACAGCATTTAAACTTAAATGGAGCCAAATTATCTAAGCTGCTAAAAAAAAAAAATTTATGTTATAAGAAAGGGAATGTTCCACAAACAATGCAGTCTTTTCAGTGTTTAACTTCTGAATGGGTGACTTATAAAAAAAGCTCATAGTCTTTTAGTGATGTACCTGTAATATTCAAAGCGTTCATTAACAAAATTCTTGTTTCTTCAGTTTGCCTTAGACGGAAATTGTCCCCGTGGGCTTAAACCAACAGATTCTCTTGGTCCATTATGCTGACTTTATAGTGTAATTAAGTAATTACCAGATATCTGTTCCAGCTATGTGTTCCATGTTAGATGTTTGTCTGATATACTCCTTAAGTTTTGGTTAGTGCTTTGTTTATTCATTCTGGGAGAGAATTATCTTGGAAGGTGGCTTGTTCCCAAGGGTAGGTTTTAAAATCTTGTTGTAACTCTCTTGTCAGAATCATCTGATTTTTATTTTTAAATTTGTTTCTCAAAGATTTCCAAGATATTCAGGTTGAGCTCTTTTTTGTGGAAACAGTCGTGTTCATCCTCTGGCCTGAAAGCTGCTAGAACTGCTTGCAATGCTATACAAGAGAAAATTAATTTTAATATAATCTCCATGCCTATTTATGTGCATATCAAGTGGATTTCATTTTACATTTTTCATTTACATAGTTTTTACCCTATGTTCTCGGGGCAAGTTCTTCAAGTGGTTCCTTTGCTGTATCAACAAGTAAAGTAAACCTGAATAGTGGGCAGCAAGTTTTTCTCTGGTGAGTTGGAAGTCAGCTGTGCGATTGACTTCACTGCTCTCGAAACAGTGACTGTGTGAGCTTCTGAATTTCCACTGTTTATACATTTTTAAATAACTGCAGCTAGTATGGCAAGCCCCAGCTTAATAAGCAATTATGCTTGAACAAAGTTAAGTGCTTGTTTACCTAGGGATGCTGCAGGAGCTTGGCACAACCCAGGCGTGAATGGCCAGTGAAGGGGTGGGTTCGAGTTGGATCCATCCGTGCGCGTGGGAATGTGATTCATTTAAACAGTCCTGAGCTTCCCTGTGAACGTGTTCTCAGGGATGAAGGCAAAGAGAGAGTAGTAAATGTAACAGATTTGTAAATTTTTGATCTGTAGAACATACATCTTGTTACAAGTGGTCTCTGGCAGACCTTACTCTTGAAGGGCATCCTGGTACTTTTTGGCTATATTGTTATTTGAATATACAACAAATAGAAGCCACCTGTCCTTGTTTTGGCTTTTATGCAGAACTGAGACAGTAACGTGAAAGAAGGACGTTTCAACGTTGTGAAATATTACTATATACCTACAAAAACTCACTGAGAGCTTGGTAATGGTGCTTTGTATTTTAAGCTACATACGTCAGTTCAGGATTCTTCTTTACCGCACATCTGCCCTTAGAAGCTGACGTTAGTAGGGCTCGAGGGCACACTTTGCTGGGTAATACCGATAACAGAGTGCGTATTGATTTGCTTTGTTAAAGCGTAATTCCATTAATCCACATCACTGCCTTGCTGGTGGTAAAATTAATGTATGATGCATTGATGAGACTTGCTACAAGAAGACAGAGGTTGCAAAATAGCAGTTAATCTTTCTATCTCTTGGCACCAAAAAAGTTATAAGATCTTTTGGGTAGCTCCTTATCTCTTGTAAACACACTGGCAAAAATCCTGAGGCTTGTTTTCTTCATAAGACTTAAAAGATTTTCTCTGTGTCAGTATGTACTGTTTACTGTATACCATTATTATGTCTGTAAATACATGTGCACTCACAAATGTGTGTATTTGTGAAGAAAATCCTATATTCACACAGTTCAGTGTTTTGGGGGAGAAGTTGCTATCTTGGACTTAAACTGTAAAAAGTAGAGTTGTGGTAAAGGTTGGTATGGCGCAAATAATCATCAGGCATTTGCCATCTCTGAAGAAATCCCCTTTCCCTCAGGCAGACTGTCAGCAGACAGCAAGTGAATTCATAGCTGTGTAGCCTTTCTGCAGAAAGGCCATTGTGGGAGAGGTGATTTAAGGTTGTGGGCAGCCAAGTTGAGCACAGATCTGGCTCGGGGTGTTGGAGAGGGAGCCCGTCTCCCCAAGCCTTCCCAGCTGGGAGATGGTGGTGGTCCCTGCTCCCGAGGAGCAGCACTTGTGTCCTGCTGCTGTATCCCTTACCCACATTTTCTGTAGCTGTTTCATTCTGCCAGACCTCTGCTCCTGCTGGCAGGGACCCCAGCAGGACATCAGTCTGATGGCCGGGTGAGCTCAGGGAGGACTCTTGGGATGGAAATCCCTTCATTGCTAAATTAGCTGCCTGCTGGGCACGCCCTGTGTGGGACTTAGCCAGCTGTGGTCTGCTGTAGATTTGCAGCCCTCCTAGTCATGCTGTAAGGTCCCTGTTACACTCTTCTCAATGACGACAGAGAAGTAAAAGTGAACATGGTAGTTCTTTGACTGGGTGGTTGTTCTCTGGTTCTCTGTGCATAGGCACAGGTGCTCTGGCATAGGCAGAGCTTAAAGTGAATGTCCTCCACAAGAGGGGAGGTTCTCCCTGTTGACTTTACTAAAGCTTTTCTTATTTCAAGTAATCAGGTAACACGTGTGGAATTGGCACTTCTGTTCTTGCTTTCATCAGAGGTAAATGCCAGGGCAGCAGGCTGTGGTGCCCTCCTTTTCCTGATTTGTGAGTGCTCCTAGCTTACAAAGTGGTTATTTGTGGGGTGAACTTGTATGATTTCTCTTTGCTTGAACCAGATACTGGGAGATTTTTTCAGTTTAGCAGTCTGTCTTTCAGCAAGCCTTTTGCATGGCTGTGTTTTGCAGGTCTGCTTTCCAGCAGTGTTGGTCAGGAGGTAATAGAGTGATAAATAAATTTTTTAAAGCCAATAATTGCTCCTTTGGAGGAAAAAAAATGCCATTCCCCCTCCCCTCCCTCCACTGAAAGGCATCTTAAGAATTCAGGCAGTGTACAGACTTATGCTTACTAGACGACACTGCAAATGATTAGCAGGGTTGAGTCTCAGTAATGTTCTTATGAATTACTATATTCTAAAGTAAAAGAAAAAGAAGTTAAATGGCGCTTTTGGTTTTAGAAACAAATAGTGAGATTTAAAAACCAGTACTCTGGTTTTATGACAGGACATGAGTCTCAAGAGTTGACATGCTAAGTAGTGATTGCAGCTGTGCAAATGACACAAGGTGCTTTTGGAGATGTTTGCTTTATGCACTACACCTATACAAGAGATTTGTTTCCAGGGTTTAGATAAAAATATGTTAGTGCTGTACTTCACTTTAAAATACTTTAATTCTGATAGTGACATGAACACTTTGTTGTCAGGAAATAAAAATGCTGTTGACCTGAAGCTGTTTATAGCCTTCTTTCAGTATAGGTCTAATTATTTTAAGTTGGTTCAGTGATATAAAATCAATAAGAAGAGTACATTGAATTATACATTCTGAGTGTGAAGTTCAGGCAAACTGTCATGACACATGGCTCAAGATAGATGTGAGTGCTTGTCAGGTGATACGTGAAGTAAAGCTTCAGATGAATTTTCACTGAAACGGCATATTTTCTTGTATAAAATATTACAGATGATGAGCTCTTTCAGAGAAAAAAGAGAGCTTAAGAAACTAAAATTTATTTCTGTTTTCTCTTCTACCCTGTCTCATAGTATTTCCTTAGTTTTTTTAATAGAACTATTAAACCATGACTTGCTTCTTGTCTGATTCATCCTCTACTCACAGAAACGCTCATAGTGGTAGATTTTTTTAACAGCTTCTGAAGCCTGTTGGTTTGGTTTTTGTTTTCTTTTTAAATACTGTAATTTTGCAAAATTGTACATTACTATTGTACTGATTTAGATATTAAGTAAAAAGCTACTTTTAAGCAGGGATAATACAAATTTGCCTAAAATGTCTTCCAACTTACTTTTCAGATGAAGCTGTGTAATTTTTTTAACTGAAAGTGGAGAGTGTTGTATTGTTGATTTACCAAGTACTTACAGATGTAGAGAAGGAGTGGGAATGACAGCAGACAGTCTCTATTTCAGAGTAATTTTTATTGAAGCCTTTGTTCAATTTTTGAACTCAAAGTAAGGCAACACCGAAGTCAAAGCTTCAGCTGCAGGCTTGCATTGAAAAAACCCTCTGGATATAATTAATGCCTGTTGTGTCATTGGGGGACATATGCTGTAAGATGGAGCTGGATGCAAAATGCAGAGGCACTGTGGAACGGAGATCTGGGGGGCTGCTCTTGCCTGGACAGCTGTCCGCAGCAGTGGTGTGGTGGGTGTGTCCTTCCCACAGGCAGGGATGTTGCCAAGCAGACTACCCTGAGAAGCTGTAAGACTGACCCTGGAGCAACCATCTCTGTAACTGGGCTAAGGAAGAGAGTGCTGTCCTCCCCTCCCCTGAGAAAACAATGTTGTTTTTCTTTATTTCTCTCCAGTGTTGTGAAATGAAAGTACAGAACTCACATGCTTTATCAGGAATTGTAGTGATAGGACAAGGAGTAATGGGTTCAAACTGAGAGAGACGAAATTTAGCTCAAAGATGTGGAAGAAATTCTTGACTGTGAGGGTGGTGAGGCACTGGAACAGGTTGCCCAGAGAAGATGTCGGGACCCCATCCCTGGAAGTGTTCAAGGCCAGGTTGGATGGGACTTCGAGCAGCCTTCTCTAGTGGAAGGTGTTTGTGCCCATGGCAGGGGGTTGGAACTGGATGGTCTTTAAGGTCCCTGTCAACCAAAGCCGTTCTATGATTCTAAATAAACTGTTTGTCTAAGGCTGAGGGGTTGTGTTGTTGCTTAGATGGAAATCTGGAGACTCCAAACTCATCTGTCTCTCCATCTTTGTGGCTCATCTCTTTTACCTGTAACATGACAGTCCTCCATTTGCTGGGGTGCTCAGCCCCCCAGCCCCAGCTCCTTTCAGCCCATGCACACAGGTGTGCCCTTTTTGATTAAAGTACCAGCACTCTCTTTACACCAGACACAAAGGGCAGCCAACAAAACCCACACTGAGCAGGTGTGAGCAGTCTGTGATGGAAGACTTCATCCTGAGCTATGCCAGGCTAATTCCATATAAACTTGCTTTCCTTTCTGCTTTCTGGGGTGGTTGTTGCTCTTGTCACTTCCTTTCTCATTCTTTGCAGAATGTTCACAGTGGAAGCGTTAGCTTTGCTAAGAAGTGAGAGAGCTTTTCACAACTGCTGAACATGCTGTAGGTGCTGTGCTTCAGTGCTTAGCTTCTGGGCTACACTTCAGTCTCGTCCAGAGCACTGCTGTGCAGAGTTGCTTCCTACCACCCCTGCAGCAGCAGGATCAGGAACAGAAGTGCAGAAGACATGCTTGTTGAGAACAGCTGCAGGAGAGAGCAGCATCAGCAGAATGCAAAAATGGCAGCAAACCTAAAACATTAAAAAGGAGTGTGGAGGAGTGAACTGGGTGTGAGGAAGAGAGCACAAAGAAGAGAAGGGGAGGGTGTTGGTCGAAAAGGTGAAACGGTGCAACTGAAAGATGTAATACCAGAGAGTGTTAATAGGGTAAGGCAAGTAACTGTAGCAAGACAGATCTCAGCACACCTAACCTAGAACGAAACAATGCTTAAATCTCTAACTTCATTGCAGTCTGGAGAGAGGCCAAATATTACAGACAGGAGTTCATTCTGTGCATTAGTTAGTTCACTCAGAATTAGCTCAATTCTGTGAGAGTTAATTTGTAAATCAGCACAAACCCTCTCAACCATCTAGCCCCTCCAACAGCAGATTTTTTTTATTTTACATTTGTGACGTATCTTGAGCTTCAGACTTAGGTTCACAGATAAAGCAAACCAGGAAAAACACCTCTGTGAATTCTTGTAGCACAAGTGCCATTGCAGAGGGGGTTGCATGCTGCAGGACAAACTACAGAGACAGGCCCTGCCTCCTTGTTCGTCTATGTGGGATAGCTTTGGAGCAAATTTTAGAGGCTTAGGCTCCTCCCGTGCCATTGCAATGGATTCTTAAAATAAGTGGAATGAACAGAATTAGTTTTTCATTTTTGAAGTGTGTGCATCCTCCGCTTGAACTTCCTATAGAGAGATAGCATTTCACCCTATATTTTAACATCAGGAAGTTGTGTCTCTCTCTTCCAAAGCTTCAAGGTGTGGAATGATGCTGCAGATGCCTCGTCCTGGCCAGGCTGGCCTTTGAAATACCTGGTTGTTACTTGCTGCATTGTCATCCACTGCAGATGCTGCTGCTGTAGTATTAGTATGTGCTTATCTATGTGCTCCTGCTGGCTTCTAACATGGCAGGAAAAGATAAATTCACTCTTATGGTGCCTTGCTAGCAAAAATCAGTGACTCCAGCCTAGTGCTATGGTACAGGAGTGCTAGGGTTGCACTATGTTCCCTAGCTGTGGGAGAGTTTTCTTACTGATGCTGTAAAAAGGAGTAGCCAGTAGACATACACCTGGTTGCAGACATCAGGAAAGGCAATTCTGGACTACCATGACTCACCAGTCTTGATCTAGGCTTCATCCAAAGAGCCTGAGACTCCCCCATTCATAACCTGCTGTGATCATAGTAGAGTGTCAGATGTTTCCCTGCAGGTGACAGAAGCTGGACAGGTAGCAGTGTGGATTGCATGAAAAATTCACATGTGACTGAACACAAAGAGCTTTTAATTTAGGAAGCTGAGATTTTCTTAAAAAAAAAAAAAAAGATTCCATGCTGTTAGCCTCACATTTTTCCCTGAGTCTGTGCTTGCTGTTGGAAGCCTGTTTTCTTCCCTGCACCCATCCAACAAGAGCAAGGCAAAGCAGTTAATGTGAGCCACGTCACCCTGTAGGAGTCTAATACTAAATTAATTGTTTCCTTTATATGGCCATTCTTCTGGGACTCGCTGTGATGTTTGAATGGGATAATTCAGTGCTGGAATTTTTTTCTCTTTTTCACGTATTAAGCCTTTTTTAAAATTCCAATTGCAGATGTATTTTTGCAATCTTAACAGTATGTCAAATCTATTGCACAAAGGACTGTCAGCTGCTGTTTGCTTTCTTCTGTCTTTTACTTTAATCAGGCAGGCCAGTAAATGATGTGAAAAGCGTTTTTCTTTGCTCCTTCAGCTTATGCAAATCTGTTGCTTAGGAACGAAAGGGAGCTCCAGTCCCAAAAGGAACATCTTAGGCTGATCCGCTTGGCAAAAAGGCAGATTGTGCTGTCCAGAGCACAGAAAAAGAGCATTCAAACAGAGAAGATCCATCGTGTTGCTGTTCTCTGAAGTGCTTTAGCTATCAGGGTGTTAAAAGGTTTTCTGCTCAGTCTGAATTGATAGGTAAGCAGCTGAACAGCTGAGGTGTTTGAAATTTAATTAAAATAGCCCTAAAAGGGAGTTTTTGAGAGAGATCTTGGAGGTTTGAATTAAAAATTAATATTTTAGTAATTGCTATGCTGTTCTTGGAAGAGAGAATCCATTCCTTTTGTTCTCTTCTCATTACAAGGGCCCTTTGTGATTGGAATCTCATGGTTTAACTTGAGTAGGAACATTACACAGAATATTGAATCAAATTTTCATAATAGAAAAATGATTTAATTGATTTTCTGCAATCCAGTGGCATAGAAAAATGACACAATGGGACAGAAGAAACCTGAAAATGTTGTGTTGCTATAGGGATAAAACTTAACTTCTTCTACTGTGCCGACCAGTTCTATTCTTGTGGGAATGTTGTCGTTAGTTGCCGTGGAGTTTACTGAGGTTGGTCCTGAAGACCCCAATTCAGCAAGCCCGTCAATCATCTCTTTAAATATACTTTCATTTGAATTTCTTTCCTTCAGTGTGTGGACTGTAGAATATCTTTGCTTCTCTTTTTTTTTTTTTTGTAAATAATATGCTCTCTTCTCCCTCTTTAACTGCAGTATGTAACATTTTCCTGGTTTTCATCATAGAAGTCCATCCTTTTAACTAGGGTAAGCTTTGGTTTATTTATTTATGCAAAAGGCATTTTAAAATTATTTATTAATATTTAATATTAATATATAATTATTTATTTTAGGCAAAACCACTCATGTGGATACATATTTCAATTAATGGATTGCATGGCAATTTTAATCTTCAGTATCCATGATACTATATTTTAATTTATGATTCGAAGATTCTGCTTTTGCCGACTTGGGAAAGAAGAGAGGGCAGTGTCAAAGGAAGTTGCTGTTTAAAGCGCAGACATGCTTCCTCTTTGTCTTATTTTGAGCCTGGGAATATGTACAAGCACTTGGAGCTTAAATGCATCTGTTTAAAAACAAAATGTGTCCAGTGGACTACAAAAAGGCATGGGGCATCCCTTCCCAACATCATTTTTCAGTCAAATGAAACACTCTTTTCATTTGCAAAGTCAGAAAATATTCAAAAATTTCTGCTGTCCGGCAATTTTTTGTTGATCATTGAAACTCCACCTTAATTAACTCACTCTTTGGCATGATCCCTCTCCATATTTTTAATATGAAATAATTTTTTTCCACTTAAAATTCCAGTGTTGGAGAGCTTTTTGGGTTACGTAGAGAATGCTCTTACCAAAACCAATTCCCTGGATGTCCCAAACCACCTCTTCTTTCTTGGGCCGCATTCTTGAGCTAATATTTGCATGTGTTTGGTTGCTGTTGGACGCATGCTGGTTTCTAGGGCCTGGGTGCAGCTGGAGGTGGGGTGTGCTGAGCACATCTGCTTGTCCCACTCGTGCACTTGCACTCACAGGTCTCTGAATATTCTGTGGTAACTTCTCCGGCCTGGGAAAGAGAGAGAAACTGTGCTCAAGCGGATCAGGCTTTGCTGATCCCAGCTCAGAGCGTGGTGCGAGGCCCCTGGCTGCCAGCTGCAGCCCAGAACTGCTGATCCAACCCTTTGTGACCGGGGGCCCCAAACTCCCTTCTCGAGGGCTGGGAACTTGCCCTGCAGTTAGGATGACCATGGGATATGTTTTTCCTGGACTGTTTCAAGCTATTTGAAGTGTGTCTGCATTTTGAATGGATGCATGCTACATTTAAACTCAGTTTTCTGTTAAATTAAGTTAAAAGATGTAGAGAATTTATTTTCTTTTTTTTTTTTTTCCTCGAAAGTTGTCTTTAAGATACTGGTATAGTGTGTAACATGGTATAAAGAATGGTGAAGTAAGGCCAATGCTGATATTTTTATGACTCTTTTCACCCTGGGATTCAGCAGTGACTCAAATCTTTGCCCATTCAGCTCTTCCCATGTGCCAAGTGCTGCCGCAGGTGCTGGGATGTGTATTTTGGGGCAGGGAGGGAGGGGGTCTGTCAGAAGAGATAGTAGCAGTAGTTGGGCTGCTCTGGAGAGTACAAGACTTCAGGAGAGATTTGCTCTGCTGTCGCTGCCATGGGGGTGTTCCTTCAGGAGCAGATGGGACATGCCTCAGTTTACGACACCCTTTTTCAGAGTCAGTCCAAAAAGTGGGATGAATGATTCAAGGGAATTTATTTCATTCAACACGTTTTCATCTACCCTTACTAGCTTGCTGCAGCACTTCATGTCAGGGCAGCGTAAAGACCCAGCTGAACAAAGACACTTGCTTTGCTCTCAGACTGCTGGGGACATTCTGGTTGTTCAGCTGAAGTTTAGCTGAAGAAAGTGTGTTCCTTTACATCACTGTCTCTTTTATACTTTTATTTTTATTGGAGGTTAATGATAGAAGGAAATCATTGTCCCTGAACAGCCAAGCTGTTGCCTAAATTAGATGAACCTTGTCAGCCCTGTGTGGTGAGGCTGGTTGCTGTGTATCCATGTGTAATTCTGGTGTTGGGGGGGAGGTATCATCCACAGCATCCCCTGCTGTGATATCAGCAAAACCCTTCCATTTTCCATGGAAGTTTAATTTTCAGGGCACAGGATGAGCATGTGGTAGCAATAGACACAGTTGTGTCGCTGTCTGATCTTTCCAGTATGCAGCAATATACCAGATGTACTGTAAGGAGCTGACAGCAAAAAACTGCCTAGAAATCTGTTTCTAGATTGTTACCTGCTTCAATTCACCATGCTTCAAGAGGGAAGCCTGCTGTCTTTCCTCTCTGGTGGTTGTGTGAGGATAAATCCTTTGAGATTTCAAAATGCGGGTGCTTAGATGTCCTCAGGGTGTCAAACCTTTGAGTGAGTGATGCAAAGGAACAAAGTGCCTGTCAGGTACAGTATTTAGATTTTAATTATTTTTGTTTATTTCAGGGAAGTTTAACATTGTTACTCCAACTTCCATGAAGTAAAGGAAGAATTGTCGTAAAGTAAATGCCTCTGCTTGCTGTGTCTAAATCTTCTGAAGAAAAGTTGGCTTTCACTGTAGCTTTGTAATCTCTACCTTTATTTTTATAACTGAAGGACTGAATTATACTGTTTATCAGTTTTCTGTGGGAATGTTCACTCGACAATCTTAGTGCAGGTGATAATGACAGTTTGCAAGTAATTTAAATGGCATATGTACTTGTATTCTCCAAGGACTTTCCATTCTTTTCCTGTGTATTTTCAAGATACTCAACATACCTTTCGGGCTTTTTAAAATGTTTTCTGGTAACACGATACCAACCTCATCATCTCCCTATCTTGTCTAACACAGCCATAACATTGCATCTGATAACTTCTGTGATGAAGGGCTTTATTTTTCACCAGTAAGTAGATACCATCAAACCCGGTTATTTGAGGTAGAACTTTTATTTTGGGAATCAATGCCTTTTTGAAACTCAGCTGGATAGATTCATAAGACCATTAGAGGTCATTTCTGGGAAGTCTTGGCCAGAGGCTAAAGAGGAACTGTGTGATAATTTCTGCACTTATAAGAAGATCTCAATAAGGGTACAGTTACCTAAGTTCATTTGCTTTAGCTAATGGTTTTTTGCTAGCTATGGGTTATATTTGTTGGATTGTGTGCACTGCTGCTGAACATGTATAACAACTATCTTCTATCATCAAGCATATTTTTTCCTGTTTTAGCTATTTATAGGCTCAGTCCTGCTTAACTCTGTCACTGAAAGAAAGCTTAAAAACTTGTTGTTATAGCTACTTAACTCTCTAGAATTTTGGAGATTTTTTTTCCTCTGAGTTTGAGAACAGAATAGTTTCAGCAATCCTTTATCTCACAGTGATTCTGAAATTAATGCTCTCTTCTCTATTCTCTGCTTTCTCAGTCCTTACCTTCTGTAGTTGTTATTATTTCTTCTGGTCAGTTTTCTATTCTTTTTTTTGTCCAGAACACTTTTCCCCATAATTTGCTCCTGTTCATATTTTCTTCCAAGTAATCTGAAGCTTTAGGAGGCCCAAAGGAGTATGGCTGAGAGATGCATGCCGGCTGTTTCCTGATATGCTTAGAATTAAGAATATAGATCTTTTGCAAAGACTTAGACATTATTCTGTAAGGATGGAGATGTGGAAATGGTACCTCTACTGGGACTGACAATCATCTCCTCTAAATACCAAAGCAGTGTTGTTAGCAGGGCACTGCTTACCACACAGTTGCATGGCTGAGAGCAATGGTACAGAACTGTGACATTTAAGAAAGATTGCCGACTCATTTTTTGTGAATATTTTCAATAATAATCCAGTTCTGAAGTTAAATCAAAATGTAAACGATGCTAGAGGAGCTTCCTTTTTTGGCTTGGTTTTTCACATGGACAAAATGTGAGCGAGGCAGCCCGGTGAGCTTCTCCACAGCACAAGCTCTTCTGAGCAGGTCAGGCCCATGTGGTGCCCATCTCCTTCAGAACTGAAGAAAAAGAAGGAGATCGTAGTTTAAGCTAGTCTGTGGCCTTGTGGGACTTGGTACTGTAAGGCTGAACTCTGTTTAGACACAGGGATTTTCTTGCTTTGAAATCCAGAAAAAGGAACTGAGAATCGGCACAGGCGTTGCTCTAGAAAGCTGGGTGTGCTCATCAAACACCTGTATGCTGTGTATGCTCATCAAACACCAAAATTTAGCAAAACAGCTTGCTGATGTATGTGATTCTCTCTCCTCAAGAGAGAATGTCAGATAATGAATGTTGAATGTTTACCAATTATGTTGTGTACAACCAGGAAAACATGTTCTTAGAGTGCATTTTTACTTTAGTGCTTTATTGATGGGTCATAATCCAAAGATACCAAAAAGAAAAAGCTTATTTCAGAAGTAGTGCTTACATGTCTTCTGCCTGAGAAAATCTGTCCTGGAAAATCTCACATGGGTACAGAACTGAAAACACAGCATTGTAGGACTTCATTAAGAAAGAAATTCTCAGTTTGGGTAAAGGTCTTAGTATAACTATAATGATGAGTATGACTACAGCATTTTAGTCTGTTCTCATTTATGTAAACTCCTAATCAAACTTTTTTTAAAGTAGGTCTTTGAAGTTTCGTATGTTCTCTGCCATAAAGGAATCTGTTAAAATATTAGTTCTTCTGCCCAGTAATTTCATCTGTTAAAAACTCATGACTCTTAAGGAGGCAAAGCTATCCAATTTTGTATCTTGGGAATTTTTAGCTTTTCTTAAATTAATTTTTCTGAGCTTAGGGGGAAAAAATTCTTGTTTTGCCAGCCCTTCATCATTGTATGTGAGAAACAGCTGCTGTCTTTTGGAGCTCGTTTTATCAACAAGTATAAAGAAGGGGAAAAAAGCCCTGAACCTGTTCCAGCTTGTCCCCCTGCCGTTGCTGTTGTCAAACCTCCTCTGCTCACTTCTGAGGGGGCAGAGGGGAAATGTGAATCACGCCCTCATAACGTTTGCAAATGTGTCAAAGCTGGGCAGGAAGGAGCTGCTTCCTCTTTCATGTCTTGCTAGATACTGGAGTGCAAAGGCTGGAGAACAGGGACATTGAACTTGGCCAGCGAAACACCACGTGTGTGGATACCTTTGGCAGAATTGCAAAGCAGAGCTGTCAGCGAGCAACCTCAAAACAAGAACACATTTACAGCTGTCTGTGCCCAATGGCTTTTGTTTTCCTGCTTTGAAAAATGCTGATCTTTGGGAAATTGTGCTGAAGGACTTTAAAAAATTTTCCTTCCCTTATTTCTTTTTGCAGCCCAGAGGGCAGCAGGAAGCTTTTGTTTCTTATTTGTGCCTCTGGCCTGTTAGTGAGGGTTTCCCAGACTTGTGCTATTAAATAGATGGCAGTGTAGGTCAGCTGGGATTTTGGGTTCTATTTTTAAATTGTTTTCTAAGTATTAAAAAAAAAAAAGATCAGATAGTCTAATGTCCCATAGTCTGAACATAGAAAGCTGATGCTGGAGGATTATTCCTGTCCAGCTGTAAATGTTGAGGCCAAAAGCATGCAGGTGTGCTTTCAGAATTGGGGTGTACGGGCCACATCTTCAGAATATTCACTTGTAGTGCTGAGGAAATACAAGTCAGGAGCCTGGCATTTGCAAATACCTGGCTCTGTTCTACAGCAGGGCCCCAAGTCCTTGGTGGATCATGTTTTAGGAGGAGAAGGAAGATATGTGGGCTGGGGAGATGGGGAGAGGGTGCTGATACTTTCCTTGCACGCAGTGAGACCTCCCCTTTACACAGATAGTTGCAGTAGTTTTTGGTGTAGAACGGCCAGTTATTTTCCACTATTTTAGGTTTTAGAACATTTTTTGTAGTGCTTTCTTGGAGCCTGTGCTTTGTGGCCATGTGCCTCTCCGATGGGGGAGAGGGCTATGGGCCCACTGATCCCACCCCTGGAACATCCCAGAGCAGCTGCACAACTGGGAGTTTCTACTTTGACAGAGAGTCTAAGAGGAAGAAAAGTTTCAAGTTGGAAACTCAAGTTGGAAGGAGCCTCTCAGTTAAACTATTTTCTTTTTTAGCTGAAGCTTGATTTATAGATACTCAAGACTCATATATAAATTACCCATAGATAGACCCATCTGTAGATGTTCTGACTTTTTGGCAGCTCAGTTTCCTTTACGGTAAAACTGTTCAGTCTGACCTCCTCACAGGACTTTTGCCCAGCCAGGGAGTTTTTTGGCCATGTGTTAATTTATTGAAGGGAGGACACTATGTTCTTTGCCGGTCTCTAATTTGAGAATAATTGTGGTTCTTGTGTTGGAGCTTGATCTGGGTGTAGGCAGGTGTTGGGCAAGCATCCTGGCACAGGTTTGCCAGCCAGCACTCCTGTCAGTCCAGTCCTTCATCCCTTTTTTTGGCAAGGATCGCAGATTGTGCAATATGAGCATTTGTTTATTTATTTATTTTAGCCAAAACTGATATGCTCAGGTTGGGAGCAAGGTTTGGGCTGGGCTTTCAAGAAGAAACAGACTTTTGAATCTTTCTGTTGATTGTTGCTTATAAAGTCATTGGCAAGCTCTCTCCACATGTGGTACATTAGCTTTGCAGCAATGGCGTGGTACACAGGGTTGATCTCTGGAGATAGGTAGGTAATCACTCCTAGTTGCCGTCTCTCCTTGAGTTTGGGTTTTGGTTCTGTTTTTTTGTCAGCTGAGCCCTTCCTTGGAGGTAAAGCTGCTGTTTCTGTGGGTCTTTCCCCGGGAATCTGTAATTAGTCAAGAGAAAGTGAGGAGGTGTTTCTGCCAGGCCAATAAAGGTGCAGAGAGTGGTTGGATCAGCAGCCCATACCAGCTGTCTTGCAGCGAGTTTTTGTCAAAGATGCATTTGGATCTGTTTGTATCCTCCCTGTATGTGGGGATAGCACAGGTCCATGGGGGTGACACATGCCAAGCAGGATCCTGCTCCTCTGGGATGTGGATGCTCAGTCTTCCTTCCCTCCTGGTTAGAGCTGATGGCAGTGCTCAGCTGCTCCTTGCACCACAGGTGTATGTTTTTTCTCTGGTAAATGGGGGAAAATAACTTGCAAAAAAAATGAGACATCTCGATTAGAGAGATTACCTTAAGAATCAGTATTTTTTTCACTCCACTGAGGAGAATGAGTAGATCATTATACAAAAGTGGATGACTGAGTTGTTCCACCTCATGTTTTCTTCCTAAATTTTCACAGCATTACAGAACGGGTAAGGTTGGAAGGGACTACAGTGGCTCATCTGGTCCAACCTCCCTGCTGAAGCAGAGTCATCCTGGAGCAATGGCACAGGACTGCATCCAGACAGTTCTTGAAAAGTTCCAGTGAAGGAGACTCTGCAATTTCTCTGGGCAGCCTGTTCCAGGGCTTGGTCACTGGTCACAGATTGCCCAGATTTCTTCACATTGCTGTTCTTGGTTCAAAACCCCGTGCAGTGGCAGCAGTTGAAGGTTTATGGAGATTGCCATGGCCCTGAGGGGTGCATCATCAACTACCCAAAGCTGGTCTGGATGTCCTAGGACATGAAGCACTGGAGACTGCTGGCACCTTTTGACAAGCTGGTCTCCTGAAGTTGATGTGGTTGTAGTAGCTCTAGTGCATAGTTTTGAAAGCACATTGGCTCAAAACTGATCAGTAGAATCATCTTTTCCTCTATTTTTTGATGTATTTCTGGTACCCAGCAGTGGGGGAAGAGAAACATTCCTCAAGTCCTAAAAGTAAGGACAAGGGTGTTAGTCTCAAAAGTTTTATTTAAACTTGTGTTCGAAAAATCAACTGAGTTTCTGTTTGACTGTTTCCCCTCCATTTTGGTTGAAGGGAAACTTCCCATTTCCCACAATATGAATAGTTCTCTGCTCTTCATGTTACTCACTTGTTTACTGTGTATCTAGTAAGACATATAAAGTTATATCTATGTATAAATATCTACATATCTATATGTATATATATTTTTTCTAACCAGGTGCAAAATGACTGCCCAAGTAACTCTGGAGGATGCTTTGTCCAATGTGGATCTCTTGGAAGAATTACCATTGCCAGATCAGCAACCGTGTATTGAGCCCCCACCATCATCTCTTCTTTACCAGGTATTTTCTCATTATAGGAAAAAAATTTTCCATTTCCCATTGCTGTTAATAAAGAGTACGTTTTGCCCAAAACCGAAGTGTGGTTATATTGGCAATATATATAAAAATTCTTTTCATAGAATTGTAGAATGGTTTGGGTTGGAAGGGACTTTAAAAATCATGTAGTCCAACCCTTTTGCCGTGAACAGGGACACCTTCCACTAGACCAGGTTGCTCAAAGCCTCATCCAACCTGGCCTTGAAGACTTCCAGGGATGAGTCAGCCACAATTTCTCTGAGCAACCTGTTCCAGTGTCTTACCTCCCTCACAGTCAATAATTTCTTGCTAATATCTAATCTAAACCTACTCTTAATTTGAATCCATTCCCATTTGTTGTGTCACTACATGCCCCTCTACAAAGTTCCTCTCCAGCTCTCTTCAAAGAACCCCTTTAGGTACTGGATGTTGCTGTAAGGCCTTCCAGAGCCTTCTCTTCTCCGGGCTGAAAAATGCCAGGTTCTCGGTTTTCTTTCATAGGAGAGATGCTGCCATGAAAGACTTAATTCCATGTTTTCCTTTCTCTGCAGCCAAACTTCAACACTAATTTTGAAGACAGAAATGCATTTGTCACTGGTATTGCAAGATACATTGAGCAAGCTACAGTCCATTCTAGCATGGTAAGTAGATGTTCCGATATACACTTCTGTCTTACTTAGAATAAAAGGAGAGGAATGTGTCTTCTTGGAGTTCATTATAAGAATTACGGTCACAGAAAACAGGTTACCTACAACACTTCTAGGAGGAGGTAAGATGAAAAAGTGTGTGGCTTTTCTCTTTTTTCAAACACACTTCCTAAAAATTTTTTAAATTGCCTTTCCTCTTGAGCAACTAATGTTGTTCAAAGATTCCCTTCTTTCATGGCATTCTTGGAAAATTAGGAATAATATCTCTTATAATTTTAGAGGCCTGCTCACAAATGGTGGAATGGGCAGATAAAGCACCTGGTTACATGCTACTGAAAATTATGTATGTTTACATCAATCTACTTTTAAAATTATATGGTTACTCCTTAACCTGTTTTGATTTTATGGATATTGTTGTACCTCTCTTTTGCCATGTAAAAAATTGCTCTGTGTGTGCTGACTCTTTCGTCCTTGACCGTTTCATCTGGAGTCCCTGAATATAAAAAGAAGAATAAACACCATCCCATCACTTGCCCCCATCCCAAAATTAGCATTTTTATTTTTACTTATAGATCACAGTGTCATTAGTTTTGGGAAAAAAGAACAACACATGAACCAATCTGATCTGGGGAGATAATAATGACGATGTATCGTTCAGCATGCAATACATGTGTCTTTGTGTAAACACACATAAACATTCTGATAAGAGGAGTAGGTTCATTTGGACAAGGGCTTGGCATGACAGAAGACACATGGATATAATAATTTTGTATTATGATGCGTAATTATGTTGAGTGTCTTCCCTACAGAATGAAATGCTAGAAGAAGGTCAGGAATATGCAATTATGTTATACACATGGAGAAGCTGCTCAAGAGCCATTCCCCAGGTAATGGATGAAAACTGTCATGCAACGTGTGAACTTCTGTCTTGTTTTAGTGTGGAATTACACACACAGAGCTTTGTCGCATCAGAAGTGGAGTCTGCTTTGATTCCTGAATTATTAAGCTGGGAATGCCATAGAACATCGTCTTTTAGCACTTGGGGACCGGTTGGACTTCATTTTTTTTTATAAGGCATCCATAGCAATTCCTCATGGGGTTTGTGTCAGTCTTTCATTTTGGTTCAAGAGTATAGCGGTAATGTGCTTTAAAAGGAAAACTTTTGATTGTGGGATCTGTTTGAGGTCAACATTTCATTCAAGAGAATGGACTCTTTCCCACTCCCCAGTTTAATACTTAAATTCAAAACAGGTAGCATAGCACGTAACAATAAACATTGAGGTTAAACATGTCAATTTCTAGACACTACTACTCCAAGGTAGCCACTTTCTAAATGTCAGAGCTACGTAGTGCTTTCTTGTTCTGCATACAAAAAAACCCCCTGTGAGTAGGTCACAAGTCAGCTTCAAGTGTCTGGGAATGGCTGTACAGGAGTAGGGTGGGAAGAATATTAAGAACTGTCAGAAAACTGAACACAATTATTACCATGAGTTGAGTCCTTCCTTTATAAGGAATTTGTAATGCAATTATTTTTATACTGAAATGCAAGGAAGGCTTATCCTGTGGTTTAAATATTTAGAGTGGAAGTCACGTAACCTGTTTTAATTTACAGTTCTGGCCCTATTTTAGTGCATGATTTTGAGCAGGTGGCTTAATGTGGAAAGAATATTGTTCTAACCCTGCAGAGGTGTTTGACACCTAAATTACTTGCTGTAAGGTAATAGGAAGATCTTAGATTGTTTTGGTTTTTTTTACACACAATTAAACTTAGAAGATTAGCATAAAAATATCAAACCTGGAACCTTCTGTCTTGAAGTTTGTCTCTTTAGGATGATAATGCATTTTCTCAGGATCTTAGGTGCTGAGGCTTTATCGGGGAAAGTTCCAAGTATAACAACCTCTTCAATTATCCACAGGTCAAGTGCAATGAGCAGCCTAACAGAGTAGAAATTTATGAGAAAACTGTGGAAGTTCTGGAACCGGAAGTCACAAAACTGATGAATTTTATGTATTTTCAGGTAAAAGGAATGGAAACAAAATTTGTCAGTAGGCTTGTAATTTTATATTCCTGTTTTGTATACTTCATATTATGTACTCAGGTAGTGAACCTACTCATTTTACGTTAGAAAAACCACACCATATTCTCCCACAGAAGGGCAGAATTTTTAATGCCTGTCTTAAAAATTTGAGGCAATCTCCATTAAGACTTTCAACGTAAAGTCGAAAGTAATTGCTTATAATACCTATGCAGCCCATGGGGACAGCGATTGTCACTTTAGGAAGAAAGGAAATAGAAATATAGTGTGTTTCACATGCATACATAAAAACATCTCAGCACAGAAACCATTTGCTGGAGAATGAGGGATCCACAAGCAGAGCAGCAGGTGCAACTTTGCTATGGCGATTCATAACTGAGGCAAGCTAACGCAGTTGTTGTGACCTGCCAGCCACCCGGGCTGGAGAATAGCAGTCTGTCTTGCTTTCTCCTCCCTCCTGGCAGCTTGCCATCTATTTCAGTGGGCTGAGGATGTTTCCAGGCATTATTCAGAGCTGGAGCAACTAGAGCCTGTGAGGCCCGGAGCACACAGGAAAGAGGAGATTGTTTGTACTCAGTAAGACCCCTGGTTGGGGAAGACAACAGGAAATGTTACATTTTAGTTCAATCTCCTTTCATTCAAGGAGATTAGAGCTCTAAAGTCAGGACAGATTCCTTTTTATATTTGAAGTTGCTGTCTTTTTTGTATTTGTAATCTCCGTCTGAAATGGCCCTGGTGTGTGCTTGGAAATAAGCCCTCAAATAAAAATGTGCCAGAATGACTTAAGAGAGCTGGCTACAGTGTGCTGTGGATTTTTTTTTGTTTGTTTGAAGGGAGCATTCCTATAATTTGCCTTTTAATTCATATATACTTCCTCACTAAAGAGCATGAAATCCCTTTTTTCTGAGAGTTTTTATATTTCATAGAATCACAGAATAGTTTGAGTTGGAAAGGGTCTTGAAAATATACGGTTCAACCCCCTTGGAGTGAACAGCGGTATTTTCAACTAGATCAGGTTGCTCAGAGCAAGGGAATGCATCTAGGGATGGGGCATCCACAGCTTTTCTGGGCAACCTGTTCCAGTGCCTCACCACCCTCATTGTAAAAAACTTCCTTATATCCAATCTAAACTGACCCTCATTTAGGTTAAAAGACTCGTAGCATGTCAAGTACACCAAGGAGGAGCTGAAAGGCCTGTACTTATGCCTTGCTAGTTTTGCATGCTTTGAACATTTTTCTGCTTCAGTGGAACTTTTCACTGGACCAGCTCTAGGTAGGTGATGAAACTTTTTCTCTGGAAACGTCGTGGCTTTTACTCCCTGTTTTTCTGTCTTTTTCCCCCATTAGAGAAATGCAATTGAACGGTTTTGTGGGGAGGTGAGACGCTTGTGCCATGCGGAGAGAAGGAAGGACTTTGTGTCTGAAGCGTATCTGATCACACTGGGAAAATTCATCAACATGTTTGCGGTGTTGGATGAGTTGAAAAATATGAAGTGCAGCGTGAAGAACGACCACTCAGCCTACAAGCGGTAAGTGGCAAGGGGCGGCAGGACCCGGGGCCTTGCTGCCAGGATTCAGGCCTCCCACGAGATGGCAGCAGTTGCTTTTTTTCTGACAGTTTTTTCTTCAAAAATAGTCTCTTCACGTGTGGGACAGGTTACCTTGAAACTAGGGATGGCTTGACTGCAGTTAGGCAGTTGAGAACATCTGTTTTCTTTGTGCTAGTCTTCCAGCAGCAAAAGCTTTTTCTGCCTTTGATGCCAAGCTGTTGAATACTCATGTCTTGGTGTATACTAAATGTAATGCTTATACATAGTTCAGTAAAGCTTCTGTTTTTAAGTTTGAGAGGAAGCTGGCTTTCTGGTTGCTTGTGCTACTCCTATTCTATTCTGATCTGATCTATTCTATTCTTGGCATCCACCTTTGACATTTGTAGCTGAGAGTTGATTGGGTTGTTCTTCACATATTTCAGCTTTACTGTTCAAAATCATTGTGATTGCAGGTATAGCAGGGAGGGCAGGGGGTGAGATACCAGTGGCCATGTTTTGTACTTGAGCTGCCAGGTGATATCGGATAATCTTCTGCTGAACACGGCGATCAGAGCAGTAGGGCAAGACAGCTCTAGCATCTGTGGTCTTTCATGCAAAAAACTATTCAGTGAATGACTAGCCAAATTTACCTGTGTTGCTTCTACTTACGTGAGATTTAGTTTCTACCTCCACCTGGTGTAGTTGTTGTTGTGCCTGGAGATCTCCTAAACTTACTTTGTTTGCCTTTCTTTTTCTTTGGAGGTGTGCTTCTGGAGGTCAAACTCTTATTTTCTGGAAGACTGCCTTTTCCTGGGTTGTTGAGTGGCTTGGATCTGTAGAGCCACAGCTGCACCCAACTGAAGGATATAGCCAATGTTTTTTCATCTGGGTTTTATTGGACCTTCTAAGTAGGGGTGTAGTGAGGGATTCAGGATAGTAAACCAGTTTATTTTGGATAAATTAAGTCCATCTCTCTCTTCTAGTCAACTTTTCACCTTTTTTTTTAAGGAGATAGATTTACTTACAGTCCTGGCCAAGGGAAATACTGTTTTTTCTTCTGTTTTTAAAGAGCCGCTCAGTTCCTGCGGAAAATGGCAGATCCTCAGTCCATTCAAGAATCTCAGAATCTTTCCATGTTCCTTGCCAACCACAACAAGATAACACAAGTAAGCGTTAATTGTCTTCTTGCAAGTTACCTAATGCTTTGAGAAAGTATTAAAATAAAGCTCTTCCACTGGGGTAGTAACTGTTTTTTTCCCAGTGTAACTAGTTGATTAATATCCTTCTTTTTTTTTCCAGTCTTTGCAGCAGCAGTTGGAGGTGATTGTTGGCTATGAAGAGCTGCTTGCAGATATTGTGAATTTGTGTGTGGACTACTATGAAAACAAAATGTATCTAACACCCAGTGAGAAACATATGCTTTTGAAAGTAGGTTTCTTTTGGGTATGAAATTAAAAAAGAATGTTGAGGCAGGGCACGGGTGTTTGAATTCCAGACCGTTTCCAGTTGGTTTTGTTTTTTTAAAAGGAACCAGATTAAGCAAATAATTCAAATTACTGCTTTTCCCCGTCATAAGAGGGTGCTGGGCAGTATGAAATGTGGCTGATATTATCAGCTGCATGTCTTGCAGTGGAAGAAAAGATACAGAGTAAGAGCTGAAAATTTGCCTCATGACAAATATTTTGAGTCACTTCAGTGTTTAACCTCGGAAGAGCTCTGTTTATTAGGAGTAAATGAAAGTCTTCTGAAGCCACACATGAACTCTAGAGCATTTATGTTCTGTCTGCAAGGGTGCCCAGTGTGACTTTCATTTTTAGGCCTTTTGGTTGGTTGACATGCTTAGAACACAGTAAGCGGCTCTGCTTGGCTCCTGTAAATATTCAATAGAATCACAGAATATGCTGAATTGGGAGGGACGGATCCACAAGGATCATCAAGTCCAGCTCCTGGCCCTGTACAGGACTGTGCCCAAGAGTCACACCATGTGCCTGAGAGTGTTGTCCAAACAGTTCTTGAGCTCTGTCAGGTTGGTGCTGTGACCACTTCCCTGAAAAGCCTGTTCCAGTGCCCAAACACCCTCTGGGTGAAGAACTTTTTCCTGATAAATTTATAACCTTAAGTTAATTAATACCTTGGACAAAATGTAATTAGATTTTTTTTGTATGCTTCTGAGTTCTTGTGTGTATAATTCAGAGAGGCACTGAAAGCCAGAAAAACAATCACTCAGAGATGTTAGATCTAAACCTCTGTTTACCAAATGAGTTTGCATGTACAGAATTTGAATAAAATGGAAGTGAAAAGAAAAGCTCTAAAAATAGCCAGACTCTCGTTTCAGTGAGTTTAAGCTAAACCTTTATACAAACAAGCAGCATCTCTTAAGGTTAACTGATCAGGCTAATGTTAATGTAAAAACTGCTTATACAGATAATAGAAGAATAGTACAGAAATTTATGTATTTGAAAATATATTCTGTTTGAAGGAGGTTTGGTATTTCAGGACTGGTTTTAAAATGTTACTTTTTTAATTATGTGAAGAACAGACTTACAGGTTTTTACTTCTGAGGTCGTTGTGTTGAAGGCTTAATTTTTTCCTTTTTCAGGTTATGGGCTTTGGATTATACCTGATGGATGGAAGTGTCAGTAACATCTATAAGTTGGATGCAAAGAAAAGGATAAATTTAGCCAAGATAGACAAGTACTTTAAGGTTGGTTAAGATGTGATTTTAAAGGTAGTTTCTCTTGCATTTTAAATATATCTAAATAGAATAAAGATCACTTTGGATTATAATATGGGTAAATAATGGTTTCCTTTCACTATGATTTGTGTTAATAATTTATCTAATCTGATTTGTTCCCTGTGTGCAGCAGTTGCAGGTTGTCCCACTGTTTGGTGACATGCAGATTGAACTTGCAAGATACATTAAGACCAGTGCCCATTACGAGGAAAATAAATCCAGGTAGGAAGGAGAAAGAAACAGAGTGGAGCATCCAGGATGGGGAAAGTCTGACCCTTGGAGTGTATTTTCATAATCACCTGTTAGTCCATGGGTCTGTGGTAATTATTAGGATTTGCACTTGGTAATCTTTTTGGTGTGGGTATTTCACTATTAATGTAATTCATGTAATGGATACAACTGAAGAAATAGACGGTTTAAAATCCTTTCTATGCTGCTGAGCTCATTCTTCTTGTATCTGTGATATTTCTTATCACATGGGTTGGAAGAAATTAATTTTATCTTACACTAATTTAATATTTAATTTTTTTTTCCTTTAAATACGAAACTTTCTTTAAAAGAAATGAAGGATTTTACTAAGCAAGGTGAGCAGTAGTAGTGCATGGGTAAACAGGCATGTGTACATTGTATATGGAGCAGCAACTTAGCTTGTCTCCCCCCTATTTTATTATTTTTTTTGGCTAGGTGTGCAGCACAGCAAAATGGCTGTTGGAAAATGCAGCCAGTTGTTGCATTAATGGTTCCATGGTTTTTGGTTACTGCTTTGTTTTAGTGAACCTTTCTGTGCTCCTCCAAGACCTTGCCTCCATGCAGTTACATGAATTTAGAATGTTGTGCTTTGCATTTTAATTCCTGCAGAAAAAAACCACATAACTTGCATGTAATTGCTGAGAGAAAATCAACAGCAATGAGCCTACTGAGCTACTAAAAATATGAGGCTACTTAACATGATATTCTTGGTAGCATGTTTTTTGTGTACCTCTTGATAACATGTTAATAGTATTTGATAATGCCTTTTTTGTAGCTGGGAGCATACTATACGCTCTTCAGAGTTCAACAAGAATAAACAAAAAAATATTTGCAAGTAGCTACATGTATCTTACAGCCTATACCTGTATTTCTGCCATAGCTTTCAATCTTTTTTGGTCTTCTTGTTCCTAAGAGAGATGCTGGTTCGTATTTCATAGCAGCAGCCTTTAAAAAACAAAAAGAAAAACTCCCAAAACAGAAAAGAAAAATTTTACAGTTCTTTCTTAAGACTTGGAAGAAGTGCTGTTTGAACTCAGAAGGGCAGGTCATCACTAATGGCTTGTGCAGGGGTAGAGGTAGAGGTGTGAAGAGAGGAAAAGCCTCAAACAACAGGGAAGGAAAATGTTTTAAAAAAAACCCGTAATGCATTGTGGATCTTTCTTTGCAGCATCAATTGTGCTGTTTATTGTCAAAACTGATTTAGGTGGGGTTTTTTTTGTCTTCTGAAACAGATGGACATGCACATCTTCCAGCAGCAGTCCCCAGTACAATATATGTGAGCAGATGATCCAAATCAGAGAAGACCATATGCGTTTCATATCTGAACTGGCTCGTTACAGCAACAGTGAGGTGGGTGGGGTTAGAGCTACGTGTGCAAATTTCGCGTCACTCATTAACAGTTATTGTTAAGTATCTGAAAAGCAGGTAAATCTCTGGGTAGGTAAATGACAAAGCTTGGCCACCTGAGTCAAGAAAAGCTGGCTGCAGGTCTAGTACCCATTCTCTGCATTATTTTTGCACTATTTAAATTTAACATAGCAATGATACATCATCCAAACTCTAACATCCTTCTGCCTCTTTCTCTCTATGTATCTCAGATATATCCTAGAAATTTTGGTATGTCTCATTTAGCATATGTTGTCTAGCCCTTACTCCGAACAGGTGCTTGTAACAGTTTAAACAAAACTAGAATTTAGGAGATAAGTAAAAGAACACAGAAATGCACGTGTACATGCACCCATACATATATAGTGTATAGAGAGAGCATATAGCTGTATATTCTGTATAATTGATGTCTTGAATTCGTCTGCAATAATATTGTGGTCATTAGGGATACCAGTAATTTCCATCTCTTGACCAAAATCTGTGAAGTTTAACTACATAAGTCTCTAGAAGAAAAAGCTGATGTTAATGCAGGTGTTGGTCAATGATGCTGTTTTATTGCTTCAATTGATGTAGTATTTTGGATGTGGATGTTGAATACAGCATGTTCTGATATGGATTTGGGTGTGGGTTTTTTTTGGTTTTCTTTTTTCTTATAATCTTCTAGGTGGTGACTGGGTCTGGTCGACAGGAAGCTCAGAAAACAGATGCGGAGTATCGGAAGCTCTTTGATCTCTCTCTCCAAGGCCTGCAGCTTCTCTCCCAGTGGAGTGCCCATGTCATGGAAGTGGTATGTAACACTGGAAATAAAACCAAATGAAAAAGAGGTGACTTGGTGAGGTTAAACAGAATAAAATGGCTTTGCTTTAAGTGACTGAAAAATGCGTGTTGTGTTTCACAGGATCACAGAATATTCTGAGTTGGAAGGGACCCACAAGAATCTTGTTCCCTTAGTTCTCCTCTTCCTTCTTCCTTCACCCCATTTCTCCTTCTGCTTCAAACCTCATTCTTAGAGGATGGCACATGAAATTCTCAGAGTCTAGGAGTAATGTTGCTGCTTTGAAGATCCAGTAGCTTGTAGATCACATGGCACATTCAACTTGTTCTATTTAATGGGTAGGCTGTGATCTGTGAACCTTCACCAGATGTTTTAATGTGACTCTTGATACAAACATTTTGTAGACTAAGACTTCATCGTTTCCTTCTAAGCATTGTTTAAAATTGTATTGTTAGAAACATCTGTACTGACTTGCAGTCACCGAGGAAGTGACAGAACGGCTCCAACTGGCTGTGTTTAGACATCACCACTGAGTAAATTGAAGCATGTATGGTCTTAACACACAAAAATGGATGGAAGGGCTCCCATTGGCTTTAGTTTAGGCTTTTAGTCAAAAGGAAAGTAAATGCAGGAAAAGGAAAATTTGAGAGGAGATGAGGGAGGGGAAATAAAGAACTTGCTGAGTTGTTTCTCTGTATTTCAATAGTTTATTTTAAAAACAGATACCAGTTAGAAAAGTGACTGTGCTTTTTTCCAATAAGAAGCTGCTTAAGGCAGAAATTGAAGAGGAGGATGCAGGAGTCCTTCTTATGCTGCAGACATTGGATAAAAGCTGTGTGCCTTAGCTGAACCAAAGTATATTCTAGGAAGGGTGACATGACTTTCTGTATGAGAGAAGCCAGACTTGCTGCTCTTCTGCCTCAGATGTCTCAGGGGGCATGAAGCAATTTGCACTATGTGACTCCAGTGCAGTCACAGTGGGCATAGCTGGAGAACCAGTTTTCTCTCTCATTTGTGTTTTTAACTGCCTCTTTTAGAAGCCAGTAGATGAGTCATGCTTTTCCCTGTACTATGCTATTCCTATTTAAATCCACAGTGTATTTAATGGTGAAAATCCTTCTTTCCTTTTCTCTTCTTAAAAGAGGTTGCTGTCATCTATTCCTTGCCTCTGCAGCTCCTAGACTTGCTCCCCGTATTTCATTTATTTTATTAATTTTTCATCACAAATTGCTGCATCCAAGGTCTCTTCATAGTGAAGATCTTCCTATTTTATCATCTCTCTGAAAGGAATCTCTCATTCTTAGCTCTGTTTCTATCCTGCTCATTCCGGGACAAACTTTCTCTGAGCATCTCAGCAGGTTTTTTTGGCTATTCTCACTGCTTTTCTTTGTCTTTCTAATTTGTATGGATTCCCATAAATACTTCTCATCTAAGTTCAATTTTGTGTTCACCTTCTCTCTCCCCTACTGAGAATTTATTCTGATATGGAGTATCCTAATTATTTACCTGTCTCCACCTTCACTGAGTATCCATGAACATAGTTATATGCATTGTGTTCAGATAAAAACTTTTAGCGTATGTTTGTTGTGCATCTTAACCCTGTCAGTTTAATGCCTCCAAAGTACTTCATCTTTGTTCAATCATTTCCCCAGTGTCCTCTTTGTAGCACTCAGGTTGCAGGGTGTGATGCTCCCCTTTGCCATAGGTTAATTGGTGCTGTTAATCCATTTTAGTAGGCAAATTTATGTTGCCCTGTAATCTAACATTTATGCTAAGGTGGTGTCAACCAAATCTTCCTATGTGCTGAACTCAAACTGTGAGAAAATAGTATTTAAATGTGACTAGGGTTGTTCACTTGATGTACCCTGATAGATATTAGGCCAGCCCGATACTGTTCAGGGACATTTTGAGCTGTGTTTGCAGTGGCTGAAAAGGCAGTGTTTAAGAGAAGTGCATGCTGTGCAGATCATATTGTCACAGATAATACAGCTATTTCCACACATTTCAGCCTAGTAAACTTAAAAATTAACACACCGCCCCTCCAAAAAAACCCCCAAACCTGTAGTTTTCCCGTTGTGTTTTGAAATCTAAATGTGAATGTTTCACCAAGTAGAAAGCTCCTCTTTTTGTGTGTGGGTCTAATGGATTTTTTTTTTATGTTCTGAAGTCTTTCTGTGTTTCTCATGTTTGAAGCAGAGAAGGGACTTTCGCCTGTGCTAACATTTAGTCAGTAAAAAATACCCTTGTGTGCAATACCTGCTGATTTTGAGTTGCATTTCTTTGGAATAATATAGAACCACTGGTTTTCAGGAAAAGTTTTTAGGGAAATTGTTTGGCATTTCCACAACATAGTAGTTTCAGAATTTAAGCAATGTTCGAGCATAGTACCAAATACTGTTCTTCAAATATTCATGAAAACCTTGGGGCATTTCCCAAAGCATGTTATTTGTGTCCAGCTGTGTTTTGTGTTTCTCAGGCATTTTTGTTTCTTTTTGTTCCTCCCATCTTTTTTTCTCTGTCTTCTGCCTTGTGAACTGCAGTACTCATGGAAGCTGGTTCACCCAACTGACAAATATTCTAATAAAGATTGTCCTGACAATGCAGAAGAGTATGAAAGAGCGACAAGATACAATTATACTAGTGAGGAGAAGTTTGCTTTGGTTGAGGTAAGAGAAATGTTTTTCTATAGGGCTTTTCCAAAGATTAATTCTTTACAAAAGAGAACATTCTCTATAAGCATTTTGCATACCCAGTGCAAAAAGCCTGCCCTGTGCTGACTCTGAAACAGCATGTGTTCCTCCAATTCAGTATAGGGGAGGAGCACAGCAAAACTATCCTTTATAGTTTGTAACTTGTTAATTCTCCTTTTCTCATTTTTTGTATTTAAAAACGCACTTTTTGTACAAATATACAAACAAAATAAGAAAAATACATTTGTCTGGGGTTTTTATTTGCAGGTGATTGCCATGATCAAAGGTCTTCAGGTGCTGATGGGACGGATGGAAAGTGTTTTCAATCATGCCATTCGTCATACTATTTATGCGGCTCTTCAGGACTTTGCCCAGGTCACACTTAGGGAGCCATTAAGACAAGCCATTAAAAAGAAGAAAAATGTCATTCAGAGGTAGAATTACTGTTTTTGTATTTTTTCATATTCTTTCCCCCAGACCTTAGTAAATTTGTTGCAGAATTGCACAGATGTTCAGTTCTACCTCTCTAAGTCTGTACTCCAGTCTGTCTGGCATTCGTAGTTAGCTTGGTTGGATACAAATTGGAGGTTGAAGAAGTCTGAAGTTAAAAATGAAAGGCTGCCAGCGTGGCTGCAGTAGGAGTCCAGGCTGTCCTGAGCCTCTTAGGACTAGTTCAGGAAGTCTTGTATTCCCTGTTGTTTATTTTTATTTTCAGAAAATATAAATACAGTAATACTGAAAGCAAGATTAATGTTTGTATTTTGAAGAAAGGTTTCACTGTCCCCTTTATGATTCCAGTGTTTCCTTTCTTTGTGTCTCATGTTTATCCCACTCTCTCCTCTCTCTGCCTCTCTTAGCATTCTGTCTTATTTCTCAGCTTCTGCTGCCTTTGGCTTATTAGCCTTACGCTTCTCTGCCAGTGCTCCATCTGCCTACACTGACTGGTGACATTTCCTGACCTTATTTTTGTCCCTAATTGTTGGCTTTTAATCTTGACTTGTTTATAGTTTGTTTACTCCCACATTTCATTGCAAAGCTCTTAGAGGTGAAAGTCCTTAGCTAATTAGGCTATTGCTAAATGCTCTGACTACAACAAAAATATCATCATAAGCTAAAAATAAACAAATTGCTCCGCATTATCAGGTTTACAGGGAGAGTCTTTTTGTCCCAGGATTTTAATGAAATAGAAAAATATTACTTTCATACCTGCTCGGATTTGGGATGAAACATTTTCTTGATCATTCAGCATGGCGCAGGATATGGCTGGCTGTGTTCCTGACAAGTATCTGAGTTCCAGTTCATTATTTGGAGCTAAAAGTATGAAGCTGTTTGTATAAATTTCAGCTGAATTCTGGAATATGAATTTCTTCTGAAAACAGGAATTCTGCTGTTTTCATTTCAAGCCACCACTGTCTGTCTTTAATTTGGTTAATAATCTGCCTTGGTTTGATTGAATACGAATTGAATTCATAGTAAATATGAATTCATGTATTCATATTAATATGAATTCGGTTTGATTGATCCAGCTCTGAGGTCCTCAACACAAGAAAGACACGGACCTGTTAGAAAGGGTCCAGAGGCCATGAAGATTATGAAAGGGCTGGAGTGCTTCTCCTGTGAAGACAGGCTGGGAGAGCTGGAGTAGTTCAGCCTGGAGAAGAGAAGGCTCTGGGAGGCCTTATTACAGCTTTCCAGTACCTTAGAGGGAGTGGACAAGTGGGCCTTTTTTATACAGGCAGATAGTGACAGGACAAGGGGCAATGGTTTTACTGAAAGAGGAGGGCAGGTTTAGATTAGGTGTTAAGAAGAAATCTTTTTTTTTTGGAGGGTAATGAAGCACTGGAACAGTTTGCCCAGAGAAGCTGTGGATGCCCCATCCCTGGAAGTGTTCAAGGCCAGGTTGAATGTGGCCCTGGGCAACCTGATGTAGTGAAAGGTGTCCCTGCCCTTGTTAGGGGGGACGTTTGGAGCAGATGGTGTTTAAGGGGTCTAGACTACCCTTTCTGATAAACAGCATGGAGTGATTATTTGTGGATGTGTCATTCTTGAAGACCTTGGTGAAATTCTTTTTTCTTGGTTGGAGTTACCCTGAACTCCTGAATGCTGTTGCAAAGTTTCTGTGCTTGTGGAAGAATGCTTAAAAGAAGTCAAGTGTTTTGTCAGGGCATCTGGGTGCGCTGCATTCTGAAGTTGTGGGAATTGTGTTCAGTGTTTTGCAGGCCATAAGGAAGACAGTGTGTGACTGGGAAGCGGGTCACGAGCCGTTCAATGACCCAGCGCTAAGGGGAGAGAAGGACCCCAAAAGTGGTTTTGACATCAAAGTCCCAAGACGTGCAGTTGGACCTTCCAGCACTCAGGTATTTTCCTGTCTGGTGGTTGTGATATCTGTCAACAATTATTGCATGAGGTGTTTTCTTTCTGTCCTGAGCTATTTTAAAATTGCAGGTTTTATTGCAGTCTTTTTTTAATGCTAAAAATCTACTCTGAATTATATTTGCAAAATTATATGCACTTAACCAAGATCCTCTGTCTGGATTGCTGTAATTTTCTACTCTGATACATAATTTTTCCAAGTGTTCAATCTCTTTGGGAACAAATATTTTCTCACTGAGCTCCTAATGTTTTTTAAATAATATTTTTGAAGTATTTGAATTATTTCTTGACTGACTTCTGTCTCTGGTATGGCTGGTGAAATTTTTTTGTGAAATCACGCTATTCAGTAGATGTCTAGTAGTTTTAAAGTATGTTTAAAATATAAATGAATGCCTGTTAAAATGTGGGAAAATATATGACTTCTGACAAGATCCCTCACAGTGTTCAGTAATGAATGATAAAGCTGGTCCCTAGAATCTTAATCTTTCTGCTGCTGCCACTAAAACAAGATATTTCAAATGTTTTCTGTGGTAGTCATCAAAATCCCATACCTAGATGCTCATTCTTGTTACCTTCATATAATTCTCTTTTTTATTTCATTTGTGGATTTGTTTGGAGAGTGTATGGTCTGATATTCATAGCTCATCTGAGAAAATGAGTTACTGAGTACTTTGGGTGAAAAATTGTAGGCAACTGTGGTTTGTGAAGACAAACTTTTAATAACTAAAATCGGTGGGAAAGAGAGCATGTATAGTTAATAATTTTGGGTAAT
The DNA here is from genome assembly GCA_013398115.1 of Falcunculus frontatus. Lineage (NCBI taxonomy): Eukaryota > Metazoa > Chordata > Aves > Passeriformes > Falcunculus > Falcunculus frontatus. The sequence goes on from VZRV01005804.1 coordinate 420,328, forward strand.
AAAAAGTTGCTTAATTTGTGGTAAGATTGGTTTAATGAAGATTTTGTTTTGATAATTGCAGAAAAATTGTTTTGATTTCTTATTTCCTGGGGTGAAAGGGTTAAATATCACCACCAGTTTGCTTTTCCTGTGCTTTAAGGGCTTTGCTTCACCTTTGCAACAGGCTATTTAGAGTATGTGGTTCTGTCTGCTTTTTCTGCTCTTGGACTGGCACACTTGTCTGTCTGGGTTGGCAAGAGGTCAAATATACCCATTTTAGATAGGTTTTCCTCAGTTTCATGGAGTTCTAAAATGGCTGTGTATGAATGGGCAATTGGTGCTACCTGGAAATCTTTGCTAAATCGTTTGATACGCTAATGGCTCTCTGAGCATCCTCTGAAATGAACGGGAACTTTCCCTTTGCTTGAGGGAGCCCCAGATTGCAGTGATTATTCTGAACAACCTTTCTGTATGACCTCCTCTGCATGCTCACTGTGCTGCTTTTCATTTTTAACAAACTAACATGTTTTCTCTGCTTCTCTTTCCCGTTCCTTATTTACCCATGTGTTTTTATTAACGAATTCTCTTCCCCTGCCTGCCCCTGTCTGTTGGTTTTTAGCTCTTCATGGTTCGCACTATGACAGAGTCCTTAAACTCTGCTGAGCTGTTGAAGCAGCTCAAGTCTCTGGGATTGGAAAAGCTATTGCATGTGACACACAAGTTTCTGAGGCAGTCCTACATCTATCCGCCTCTTTTAAACTTTGGTGGTAAGACATTACTTATTACTTTTACTTTTTGTGGTGATGTGAACTGTTCCACTGCAAATGGTCTGCTGCTGAGTGTCAGTGGAGGTCCCCTTGGCATGGGTAGGCATTTGTGCTGGTGTGTAGGCTAGTGTTGCATCTGTTTCTCTTGCCTCAAAGGTTTTTATCCACACAGTGCCAGTTTTCAGTTTGAAGTGGAGCAGTCGCTTACTGATAGTAATTCTCAGTGTTGCTCAACTAATGTACCATGTGTATTTTCCTTTTTTCCCCCCCCTTTCCACCATAACTGTTTCCTTTAATGATACAGCTTTACATGGTGAGAACTATGTTAGAGTCCCTCATTGCTGACAAAAGTGGTTCCAAGAAAACCTTGAGAAGTAGCCTTGAGGGGCCCACCATATTGGACATAGAAAAATTCCATCGCGAGTCTTTCTTCTACACTCATTTGATAAATTTCAGTGGTAAGATATGTAGATGATCAGTGTCCAGCTTAGCATGTCCTAACACCTCTAACACGACCTGGAAAATGTTTCCGATTGCCTAAGTCAACTTTAACTTTGGTTTATTTATCAAAAGCCTTGGTCTGTCCAAACTTTTTCTGAGAGGGTACTTAGTATTGTGGTGGGATTTTTATTTTGACTTGTTATACGTTTGTTTCTAATGCGTCAAATTTCATATTGTTACCTCCCTTTTCTATTTTCTTTATGTATGTACTTATATAAACAAGGGACAAATAAGCCTGTACACATTGAAAATTTTAAAAGGAAGTAGTTTTTGTGTTTTGGGAGATTTTTTTGTTTTTGTTTTAAGTACAGAGGAAACAACTTCTCTGTTGTGGTAAATTTGATGTCATTTCACTACTCTTACTATTCAGTTAATTGTAATCGGAAACATGCTGTCCTAAAGAATTCACCTACTGACATTGAGTGTACCTAGTCCTTGTCATCACCATGCTGTGTTGTCTTTCATTTTTGTTTTGCTGCTGGCCTCCTTTACCCCTGGAGAAGGGGGAGCCTGTTAATGTCAGTCATAGTGCTAGTGGGGAACAGCACTGCAAAAGGTCTTCAAAAGGTCTTAGTGTAAAAAGTTCATTCCTGTTTTAGTTCTCAAGCCTTCTGGAAAAGAAGGATGGTATCAAGTGTTTTCTGGAGAGGTGGGAAGCACACCTCTGTGCCCTTGACAGCATCCTTAGAAACTTGTTCTTTTAATCCCTACTTCATGTGTCTGTCTGTCATTTCCTGCCCATCTAATCAACAGGAGCATTTGGAGCAATTCAGTCCTTCATAAGGAGGGATGGTACTGGTAGTTCCAGTCAATTTTGTCTCCTTCACTTGCTGCTTCCCAAATTCAGTGTATGGCTTTCTCAGCCCCCAAGTGAGAAATTAAACTAGAAATCCCTTTTTACTGGTGTACACAGTTTTTCTATTTAACTGATAGTCTAGTCCACTTCCACTCTTTTTTTCTTTAAGAAGGCACCACTTTGGGGGCCAGTGAGGAGTTCAGAACTCTTAGGAAAAGTCATGGGCTTTACATTTTGAATTTGCTTTAGACTGTTTGGCCTATGTACAGCTCTGGTGACTTGCACCTGCTTTTTTTGTTTCACATTGCATCATCAGAATCACGGTTGTATTGTACCTGATGTCTTTCTATAAGAAGTGTAATTCTCCCTTATTTATTCTGAAAGAAACCCTGCAGCAATGCTGTGATCTGTCCCAGCTGTGGTTCAGGGAATTCTTCTTAGAGCTGACCATGGGCAGAAGAATCCAGTTTCCCATTGAGATGTCCATGCCTTGGATTTTGACAGATCATATTTTGGAGACAAAAGAGGCATCAATGATGGAGTAAGACCCACTTGTGCTCTTCCACGGAATGATTATTCTTAATGATTTCCGTTCTTTATTATAATGTTGCTGCTTTAATTGGTTTTAACAAGTAGTCATTTGAGAAGGTATTCTAAATGTTTATAAAATTTGTCTTACATTTGCCATTTTCAGATTCTAAGTTTTCTTTTTGAAGTGAGTAATTGAAATGCTAAACCTTTGGTATAGGTATCATTGCACCAGCCGCATATTTTGCTCCTTGAGTTCTCCTTATTCTTCAGAGATGTCAGACATAAGGTGTAGTGGTAAAAGCCTGGTTCCATTTTGATGAAAAGCTACATATAGAAAACAAGGTTTAGGCTTCAATCATATCTACACCTTTTCTGGAACTAACAAATATTTTCTTAAAGGAAAAATTGTGATCCTTTTTATATAAACTAAAAAAGATCATGTTTTCATGAACCACATGTGGGTTACAATATTGACTAGCTTACATCACCTTGACTGAACCATCCTAAAGAATCATGACATGTATACACATGTAACTCTCTTTATTTTATTCTTTTTCTTGCAGGTATGTTCTGTATTCTTTGGACCTTTATAATGACAGTGCTCATTATGCACTTACCAAATTTAAGAAGCAGTTCCTCTATGATGAAATTGAGGCAGAGGTAAAGTAACCTTACCTACTGGAGAAAAATAATCTGTACCTGAATGTGAAAATCATGCTAAAGGATAATCTCTGTATAAGGGATTCAGAACAGCTGGAGATAACAGAAAAACTGAGAAGACCGACGAGAAGATGAATAACTGGTTGGGTGATATGTTGTGAGGAAACCTGTAGACCTGTGAAAAAATGCCTCACATTAATGCTGAGAATTGAATGTCATCTTCTCTTGTACTGGGAAATTTGGATCTATTGACTTGCCTGACTATGTTTGATAAACAGTGAGAGGTCTTAGATAAGCTCTCTTTTTTAAAATTTTTAGTATCTCTAAACGCATGATATTTTTCCCCCCCCAAGGTAAACCTGTGTTTTGATCAATTTGTCTACAAGCTGGCAGACCAAATATTTGCATACTACAAGGCAATGGCTGGCAGGTAGCTATTCCTTCCACTATGAGAGCTTTTCTTCACACATTTCTGCTCTGCTTTGCTGTTTAATATACTTTAAGTGTTTTCTTCCTTTCTTCATAGCCTGCTTCTGGATAAACGGCTGCGCTCAGAGTGCAAGAACCAGGGAGCAACCATTCAGCTGCTGCAGTCCAACCGCTATGAGACACTGCTGAAACAGAGACATGTTCAAGTGAGTTAATTCCTACCGTGTTGTATTGGAGTTGCTTGGCAACTTTCCAGTGGTGTTGATTCATGCAGGTGGACAAAACTAATTTTGTGCTTTATGTTCTGTCATCTAAGTAACATAACTGAACATCTGAGATCTGCATTTTTTTTATCGTATGAAGGCGTAAATTAAGGAAGAAACCTTAAAAGATCCCGTTTTAATGCAAATGTCTGTTGCAGTTAAGAAAACACGAGCCAAGTAGGAATGCCATGAGTGGTAGTGTTGTCTTCCTAGTAATGTCTTTCACCAGTGTTCAGTGTGTTGTTGGCACAATGTCATGGAAGCATAAAATGCTGATATAAATACTTAAATATAGAGGCAATGTATACTTTTACTTCTTTTTGTGAGAATTGGGATGCAAATTGTAGTACCGCATTTGCTCATGAATTTATAAGTTTTATCCATCTGCTTTGTTTCAGTGTGTTTGGGATGCAAATTCACAAAGTGAGAGTCTGTTAATCTGTGGAGTCTCATAGTCCTTGTACAGTTTGTCTTGTAACCTGACTGTCAGTTCAAAACCTCATAGCAAGTTTTCTTTTAGCTTCTTGGTAGGTCCATAGACCTGAACCGTCTGATCACACAGCGCATTTCGGCAGCCATGTACAGGTCGATGGAACTGGCCATTGGCCGCTTTGAAAGCGAGGATTTGACTTCCATTGTGGTGAGTGTCGTGTTGCAGCTTTGCCAGATCACTGACGCAGCAGTTGAGGTGAAACAAGCCCAAACCTTCTGCACCTGAGGGCCTTGGGAGTAAAGTATGGAGAAGGCATGTACTTGGAGCCCTGAGAAAGCAAGGAAAGCAAGCATTGTTACGATTTAAATTTTTGTAAGCGCCCTCTTCTCCCCATGCTTATAGATAAATTGCAGATCAAAAAAACCAGCCTTGTGCTTGGTAGAATCAAAATTAATTTATTTACTCAGGCAGCTTGGTTTTGTAGCATGACAAAAATTATTTTTTGTGGAGGAATGAGATCTGACTTGCGCCTATGGAAGAAGAGCATCTGTGCAATACTGAGGTGTCCTTTTGAGTTAGGTTCCTGATTAAAATGCTAAAAACCAAATTTTATTTCCAGACGGCATGAATTTGACAAGTAAATATGCAGTCAGCAAGAAAAATACCAGGCACATTCAGTTCTGCTAGAATGAAAAATAAATAAAAAGTTATGCAAAAGAGTTTACTGTTGGTCTTTCTGTAATAAGTTTTTTACCAGTGATATTTTGTCATGCAGTTAACTACCTTGGTTTAATTTCGTTCTTTACTGAAGAGAAATCAAATACTGAGGCCATAGAGGCTCATGACTTTTGAACGCTTGGTTTTATAACTTTGAATTACTGAAATGTAGTTTTTCTTTGTTATGTGCGGTACACTCTTGGTGGCTGAGTGAACAGAAACTGTTGATGGTGTGTTTCTTAGATCACAGGTTCTCATTCTTTGAGTAAGAAAGTGAGTTTTAAGTTTTGCTCAGTGGAGGAAGTGTTGGCACAGATCTGTGTTTGAGACCCATCTGCATCTGAATACCCTTTTAAAGTCTCAGAAGGTTTAAGAAACAATCCCAAGAGTACTGATTCTTTCCAGCCCTTAGTGTTAAAGGAAGAGACTGGGGGAGAGTCAGTTGTTCATTTTGACTTCTTTCTAGTCTTCTTTTCCGTTAAGGTTATTTATGTGCTTTGTTCAGTTTCTCCACTTCATTAAATGCATCGTTCTCTTTCCTTCCTCTTGTTTTTCGTAGGAGCTGGATGGCTTGATAGAGGTAAACAAAATGACTCACAAGCTTCTGAGTAGATACATGACCTTGGACAGCTTTGATGCCATGTTCAGAGAAGCCAACCACAATGTTTCAGCCCCTTATGGCAGAATCACTCTTCATGTCTTTTGGGAACTCAATTATGATTTCCTTCCAAACTACTGCTACAATGGATCCACTAACAGGTTAGAAAGGCAGCTTTTTTATTTGCAGCTGCTATCTACCACCCTCCTGCAACTTCCCTCCTAGCAAGTGCTGACAAGTTCATCTCCATTCATTTAGTGTTTTCCACTTCTAAAGCTTTACTTCAAATGAAGCAGCATGAGTCATTTTACCAAGCACTGTTAAATGTATGAAAGCCTGTGATTTATCCATAATAGAAGGCAAATGGAACCACAGCATCCAAATTCTGACATTTTGATGACGTAGTTATGATATGCTGAAAAACAGAGTGTGTCAAAACACTGCTAAGTGCATATCAGGAAGGTATTTTGAAACAGGATCTTCAGCTGTGAGATGATGGAAATAAAATTGTATTCCTGATTCTGTGTTAATGTGAAGGAAAAAATAGTTTCCTGGAGGAAGGAAGAGTTCAGTGTTCACTGCAACTGCAGTTGCAGCCTTTAAGGAGAGTGAGTAATAGAAATAGAAAGAGGAAGGTAGGATCTAAGGTTTGAATGAGGGGGAAGCACAGTGTTCAAGATTTTGCATATCTGGGCTTCCTGCTCGTGTGCTGTTTTTAGGATTTGTGTTACTTTTAGTCTTTACTCAGGTTTTGGTTAAAGCCCCGTGAAGTGACAGTAAAGTGATAGTGAATATTGAGCTGTAGGAAGAGGAGGAAGCCTGTTCTCATCTTTCACTGTCTCCTTGGAGAGCTTTCCTTGTCTGACATATTCTGTGATGGTTATGTTGTATTTTAGATCCAAGATTCTGTCTGCAAAGGAAAAAAAAAAAATGTTTTTTTTGTGGTTAAGTTTTACCCAAGAAACTTCTGTCACAGGAATCTGTTTGCATAGGAAAGTTGAATGTATTTTTGAGGGAGCTACTGTGTGGTTGATGTATCTGGAGATCAGTATTGGAATATTCAGTGTGCTGTATTAAGAATCATATAAGCGTAATATTAAGAGAAATCTTGATGAAATGCTGCTTCTTCACCTGTCAGCTTTATTGAAAGACATTCAGTAGCTCCTGTACAGTTTAGTCTGTGTTCATCCTGGCTACACGGGCTGACGTACTGCAGACCGCAGCACTTGGGGACTGAGTGTGAGGTGCCAAAGGGCTTTGGCAGGAGCCTGTGGCACTGTTGCTTGTCTGTTTTTAAAATCTGTACACAAGACTTGAGTTAGGCTCAACTTGTTGGGTAATTAATTCAGGATAATTAATTTAAGAGATGTTAAAGGGAGCCAGATCTTCGGCAGTATGTGTACCATGTGTCTGATTTCATCACAGAAGTGCTTTGGTTTCAGTCAAAAGCAGCAGTATGGAGAGAATTCATGTATGTGTTGCACATGCTATACAGTGCCCTTTGGTATTTTTGGTGAGAGAGGGAACAGGAAGTTTTTAGCCTTTTTATAGTCCTTAAGCACGTTCATTATGTCTGTTACTGCCTTGCTGCTAGCATGAACTTTAAATTGATGAGCTCTCTCCGCATTCAAGTGTGCAGGTTATTGAGTGCAAACACAGGAGTACACAGTGAGGAGCTGTGTGAGAGCTGCTAGTTTAATGCTTGACTCTTGATAGGTAATGTCTTGCATGAAGGTTACTTGTAAACAAGGGAAGAAAAGTAGCAATGAAAGGCTGGAAGAAAGAGAAATAATCATGATGAAAAGCAGAGAGGTTACTCAGTGGTATGAGGGGCTGGAGGCAGAGTTCCCAGAAAATGTGTCATACCTGTGGCTTGTCTTCTTTTAATTTGACAGCTTGGTATAAGGATTCTTCTTTTAAAGTTAGTGTTTTGGTCAGATTAACTTGTTTCCAGTACCTTTTGAAGCTCTTTTCCCAAGAATGCTTGAATGTGAAAATTTCATATATCTGTAAAAAGAGTTCAACTGTTTAGAAACCGTGCAGGTTTAGTTCAAAAGCTAAGGCTCTTCATGCAGAAGTGCTGAAACACATTGCATGTTTAATTATTTGGGACTTAGGAATTTTTTTTATGTCTGATAATGTACTGAGATTAAACAGTGAGGCTGCTATTAAAAGATTTAGCAGTTTAATAACTGGAGTTGCCATTTAGCTGAAATTTAGTCTCATTAATGCTGGCCAGCTGCACAGACTCAGGGACAACAGTTTGTGGAGAAGGAATGGGGAGATGAGAGAGGGGACCTCTGCAGATGGGCCTTAGCAGTGAAATCCATTGGCGTTTTTAATCCACCTGTTGACCATGACTGAAAGAAAGAAAACAAACCTTTGGATATGAAGAAGCATATGAACTGCAGGTGAGGTCAAAGTTGTCTCTAGCCCAGTGTCCTGATGCTGTCAGCAGCCGTGAAGGGGCTGCATATGAAAACAAGGGAGGCTTGAGGTGATTGTTCTCCCAGGAAACATGCCAGCTTCTAGCAATGGTTAGATGTTTCTGGAAAACAAAAATGGTGGGATGCTAGTGCATTTGTGGCCCTTTATAGGGCTATTAATTTTTCTCCATTGTTTTGTTCTGTCCCTTTTATAAAGCTATGTGAGCCTTTGGCATTCATTATGTGTTCTAGTGAGGAGCCTGCAGTGAAGCTTGTGCTGCATCTCTTTTAGATGCTCTCAAGCTATTGTCCACCAGTTCTTTTACTGAAAGTGGCCACAGCCAGTCATTTCCCACTTGTTGTCTTTTCTGTGCTGCCTGGGATTGTTTTTCAAGAGCCCTCTCTCAAGCTGGCCCTCAGTTGCATGTCTTTTCAAGCTACAAGTCTTTCCACACCAGGAATATTTGTCATGCTTAGGCCTGCATCTGTACTTTTTCATTGCTCTTTATTCTTGTGAAATTAGGTTGTCTAGGGCTGTCCAGAAGATTTAAATGACACAAAGACAACTTGCACATTTTTGTTCTTTGTTTCTTTTCCAGTGTCTGTGGTGTCCCCTTTTCTGCCTTATTTTCTTTACTGTTTCTAAGCTGGTCTTTTCCTTCCTTGACAGCTTGTTTTGTATTAAGGACTAACAGAGGAGCAAGTGTGAGACAGCCTTATATATATTTGAATTGAAGATTTTCTGTGCTTTCTTGACACAAATGATACAAGCTTTTGGAGTAGTCAAACTAGTAGCTCCATCTCCTCTAACACATTACCCAAATCTGTGTTCTCTAGTATAAATTCATGCACTCTTCCAAATGCAGTATGACATGTTTCTTCCAAGGATACAGATTTGTCACAGAAGGAACAAAAAGACCAGCTTTTTATTTTTCACTCTTCCTGACTGCCTCTCCCCCTTCTTTTTGCGAGCTCTCTCTTTCTCTTCCTGCTTTTGAGATGGTTTTCACAAGAGAACAGCTGTGTCTTCTTGTGTTGCATATATTCTGACAGTCACTGTTCAGAAAAATTTCCAGCCCTTTCAGATACTGCTGGAGCAAACCTGAAAAGTAGCAATGAAAACCATCTAGTTTCTGCTACCAAGAGCCAAATAGTGCAGGGATATAGACTCATGCAAAGCAGGGGTGACTGTAGTCAACTACCTTTCCCCTCCTAAAAAAACAAGCAACCAAACAAAGCCTTTCTGCCAAAGGAAAAGTGACCGCAATGGATTGGTGGATCTGTTACTATCTCATGCACTATTTTCCCTGCTGTTTCCTCTATTCTCTACATCTTGACATATCTGTGTTTAAGAAGAGTGAGTCAGGTCTGGTGTTCACTGAGAGGAGGTGTAGGGCTACCCTTAGGTCTGATAGACAGGACAAACTAATTTGAGAATACTGGAAGTTAAAAGTGTTCATACTAATTAGACAAGGAAGTCCAGAGGAACACTTTCTGTGGTAGCAGGGAGGGAAGATTGTCATATCTTATTACTTCTAAAATGGAGCTCAGAAAGTTTGTGAATGAGATTTTTCTGACCTGGTGCCTGCAGTAGCAAGGCAGCAGGGTAATTGATGAAAGTGGTCTCTTTCAGTTATCTCCTTAAATAGATGATAGTAATTAAAATTATAGAATCATTTAGATTAGTTTGTAAAGGGCTCATGGTAGGTATCACAGAAAAACTCACATTTAAATGATTTGATCTCTAAAATACTTACTTTGGGGGCTCATGTTGTCCTGTAGCAATCACTTGCAAAGCTTTGGTAAGCCAGAAGGCTTTTCATCCGCTTAATCTACTTTGACAACCTGTTCTGATTAAAATGGATAAATTGCTGTGAGATAATCAACACTGATTAAAAATGAAACTGATTATCTTAGAGTATGCTGAAACCTGCATCCAGACAGTATCTAGGGGAAAATAAAAATTTGCTTAGCCTCAGCTTTGATAGTCAAAGAGCTTCAGTCCTTCAAAGAGATGTTTTTCTTTCTTGGAGGAGGAGCAGGAGGAAGCCAACCAGCAGAATGCCAGAAAGAAAGCACACGCACACACATGCACATTGGAAAAGTTTGAAGAGCAGTAGATGATGCTGAACTGTAAGGTTTTCATATAGCCCTTAGTTTTGAGGGAAGAAATTTCTAATACTTACCTGAATGATTTGTTGGGGTTAGTCACATACCTTCTAGAATGATGCACTCCTTAGGCTGCTGTAGCCTCAATCTTGGACGTTACCTCTCCATAACTTAACCAGTGACTGTTATCTTTTGCTCCTACTTCCTTACTCTTTTTCTTCCTCTCTTGACTTCTTTCATCCAAGAAAATATAAGCAAGTATGCTTGCTTCAAGTCTTTAAGAAAACTTTAAGGCTATTTTGCTTCTACTCTGAAGCATTAGAGATGGAAAAATCCCCAAGAATGCAGAGGAACACTGGGAAACACACCAGAGTTACTTGAATGTTTACTTGCACTGACTGGTTTGCTCCTAGACACTAATTACATTATAATTGAGATATAATGCACACAATACCTTTTTAAAAAGTCTAAGAATTATAGTTACAGCTTCCAGAGTCATGGGATACACCCACTTATATTTTGAAACGCTCCTTTCCTTGTGAGAGTTTTAATTTGGTGTCAACAAATCTGCTCTCACCAAATGTCTGCACACTGAAACCCAGTCTTATCTCAATGACATGGTATCTCTTATGATTTCATTTCAGAGATTCTCTTAGGGCTTGAAAATTGATATAAAAAGGAATGGGATTTGGAGGGGAAAAGGGGGAATAGAGTAGTCTCTGGGACTGTCAAATGTTGCAGATTACCTTGAATTCCGTCAAATGTTTGCGTCATCTCTGGTAAACTCATTAATGAAGTATCTGCAGAATACAGATTCAAGTAATCTCTCTCAGTTTTCAGTTTCTTTGTAAGTGAGAGAGAAGGGGAGAAACTTCTAAACTGAGGAAATATATAAATGTAAGGAGATTTAAGTAATATATATAGTATCAAAAATAATACATATAAATAATCTATTTTTCCTCAAAAGCTCTAAATGCAAACTCTTTCTGGCCTACAGCAAGCACGAGTATTTTTGGGAAGATGGGCTAAACTATGTATGAACGAGTAGCTGTACCTATTTTTGAGAAGGTTAAAAATGCAGAAAACATTATCCTGAAGTTATAGATTCTCATAAGAATGATTCAGAAATAAAACACCGTGGAAATAATTGTAAGCAACCTGGTGCAATTTATACCTGTCTGGGTGAAACAATTTTTAATTAGCATGGCTGTTTTTGTTTTTAGCTAGAAGATGGATCTATTAAAAATAGAATGTCTGTGTTCTTTCTAGGAAGAATTAATAATTAATAATTAATTTTGTGTGCTGATTAAATGTAAATAGTTTAAACAAAAAAGATCAAGGTACGATTGTATCTTATGATATTATATTGTAAAGCAAGTTTTCTTTCCTGAAACATTTTCCTAGATACATTTATTTTGCTCAGTTATCACTCAGCCAGCCTGATATTATACAACCATTTGAGGTACACTTCTTAAACAGCTATTTTCCCTCTTTGCTGTGCATATGCGGGGGTTGCACCATTTATCAAGAAATACGTTTTAATCAAGGTAAAAAATAGAGTGGCCATCCAACGCACAAACACACATCCCCCAATAATTTTCCTCTGTTTAGTGAAGTTAAGCAGAATCAGAATTGTAGTAGATACTGATTAACTTCTTCCTGCACTAGAACTGCGGTGCTGCCAAATGTGCTTTATGCAGTTAAGAGGGAACATCAAGGGGGAAGATTTGTGCTGCTTGTTCACAGGAGGGCTTGGAATGGTCCTTCAGGCTCTGGTGCCCTCAGTTGTGAGTGAGATGGCTGATCCTGTCTTTGGCAGTGCTCCATATCTTTGTAGTTCTCTTGCCATCCTCTTAACAGTATACAGAGGTAAAGCTAAGTGTGATTTGTGTTGGTACATGCTCACACTGAAGTATGATCAAACTTTTGAAACATTGATTTTGCTGTGGGGATTATACCCTTCCTTGTGACCTTTTTTAAAGGCGACAATCTAACATATTTCTCCTGATGTGAATTTGGGGGGAAAAAGCTCCAAAACATTAAACAGAAATGTCATGTTCTTCTTTGAAGGTGTATTCCTTTGAAGGTGTATCCTCCTTTTTGCAGGCACAAGGAGTTTCCTTACTCCCTGTGAGAGGCTGTTGCTACTTTGTTCATTACTTCCCTGTTTGCTGGCCTGGGCTAGAGTAGAGGTGAGGAATATTTTGGGACCCTGCGCACCATGGGAAGAACAGTAATTGTTGAACTGCAGTATGATTTCTGTCCATGCTTTTGGGCAATTCAGGCTGTGTGCTTCCCCAGTTTCTACTAGGGCTGAAAGGCTACTGGTCTGGCTTTGACTGTATATGAAGACAAAAGCAGTCTTCTACAGGCTGGGGTACATGACGTGCACACCTGCTAACCTAAACATAAATAATGAATTCTTGTTTTTGTTTTTTGTATAGATTTGTTCGGACTGTACTACCATTTTCTCAGGAGTTTCAGCGCGATAAGCAGCCTAATGCACAGCCACAGTATCTCTATGGATCAAAGGTTGGATGTAATTCCCTTTATCTTTATGGTTTGCTAATGTTTAAAGGTATCTTTTTTAATTATAGAAACTACAGTATATGAAAGTTATTAGAAATGAACTGAAATACATTTTGTGTGTATTTTAAATTGAACATACACTTTTTTTAAGACTTTGCCGTGAAGTTCACCATATGTTTCAGCCAAAGTGCAATTGATTAGTCTGATGATTAGTCTTATCTGACAAAGCTAAAAATAAGCCCTTCTCTCAACTACCTTGCATTGTTCAGTTGCTTATAGTGGCAGAGCAGACTCAAAGTAAAGATTAATTACTCATTTCACAGTGGTGAAGTGAGAACAAGAGCGCATCTTGGGTGCAGCTCTCCCTTGTTACAGTGATGAAGACTGATGACAGAAGAGAAGGGAATAGATAGGAAAAACTGCTTCAGATGTTATCTGACTTAAAAGGAATATAGATTCTGACCATCTTAAAATATCAGATACCAAACTACTTCAATGATTTTTTTTTTTAAATGTAGTGTTTCTTTGGCATCCATAACCAGTGAGTCCAAACTCATTGTGATGAACTTGGTGTCCTGGCCATCTCATCTTCTGTATTGGCATCATGTTTCTTGCTTTGCAGTTAGGAGGGCTTGGAAGGTTTTATGCAAATTTTCAATAGAAGGGTACACGATGTGCAGTCACATACTCTGTCCCTATGGCAGTCCTCAATACTGAGGTTGGAAAGGAGCTTACGTGGGTGACAAGTTGGAAGAATACTTGGCACAGGAGAACAGCTGTGGGCTACCCAAGTGAGGAAAGTTAGCCTGTGCTCACAGGACCAATGTGTGATAGATTTGTTCTCCCTGATCACTGCAGATTTATTTTCTTATTCTTCAGAATTATTACCTGAGTCGTACTGACAGATAAAGGCACAGTGCATTAGCATATATGTGCATTTTTAGTATCTAGTCAGAAATACTGATCTGCTTCAAACATTGGTAAAAACCAGCAGTGATATCTTCAGCAAGTCATTTGAGGCTATATAACAAGGCGTGACTCTAAATTTCACAATATTTTCTTGAGTATCAGGGTGGCAAGCTGAAGTATGGAAAAGATAAATGGAAATATGAGGATTAAATTAGAGGATGGACAATAAAAAACGCTTTAAAATAATTTATTATTATTTAAAATTATTTGAAATATGTACTCAGTTATATGTCTAATTTATACAAGTGTGCTGTGTTATGGCTGGCTACTTTCAATATCTACCTCCTACTTAAACATGAACATAATTAGTCCGTGTCTTACTGTTATTTTCTGCACATCATATCATAGTTATATGATGCGATTTCAACCCAGTAGTCTAGATTTTGAGAGCTGAAGAGGTATCTCAGAAGTTACAAATTTCAGTCCTAAAATATCTGCTGCATTTGTAAAACTTTCATGCCTTTAAAATGTAAAGGAGGTGGAAAAGGATTCACGTGTCCTAATGTGGAATGTAACAGCTGACTGTCTGGTCCTGTAAATAGTGTTTTATATAATTGTTCTCCAACAAGGAACAGTAAATTATAGGAAAGTGGGATTTTCTTACATTAGTGTTATTGTGTTCCTTACTATTTTAGGAACTGACCAGATGCAGTGTAGAGCAAAAACCTGACTGAATTTCATAGAGATTGCTAACTTGATTTATCTAAGTGATTATCTAAGTGATACTCACAGTAGGATGAATGACAGAAGATTAACGGGGGAACACTTTTTTTTTATCAGGCAGGTTACATTATTAAAATGAGTTTAGTAATCTTCACGCTGAGAGCTATACGTTTTCAGAATTTCTGATCATTTTTCTGTACGAGCAGCAGCAATCAAGGGGGGGTCTTCCATGTGTTTCTGGGGCAAATTTCGTAACTAGATAGGCCTATATTAGAAAATACTCATGACTCTCTGTAGTTTTAAATTTTAACAAGAGTATCTTTTTTATTCTTTAATCTAAAGTATTTTACAATTGAGGATATCTGAATGGAATTTTTAACATTTCTGCTTTATATAGCCAGTAACAGATAGGAATTCTTACATGATAGAGGCTGCACATTCTAGCATGGGATATGATTGCATGATGCTACTCTGTGTAGTACATAGCCAGGCTTGTTACAGAGCACTTCCTTGTTTATGTCCTTTACAATCACATTGTTGAATTGCCTCCTGACTGGGTAATAATTAAGTGTGGAGTAGCTGTGTTGTTTTTTTGTAAATTTTGTCTTTTTTGAGTTCTTGAATTATTTGAGATATTCCGGTGAGCACTTTGCATTGATCCTATAGCAAGAAATGTGACTTTTCGTATTGGATTATTTTGTTGCTGGTTGGTTTGGGATTTCTTGTCGTTTTTGGCTTTGGAGTTCTAGGGGTTTTTTTTAGCAATGCATGGTGTTTATTTAGGTCAAGTCAAGAGTATTTTGATTTCTTGTGCTTACGTAGATTCACACGTGTATTGCACTGTAATGGCTAAACCCTTTCTGTGCAGAAGCTTTGCATGAGCTCTGTGCCTTGCTTAATAGTAAGTAAAGAAATTTTATGTTTGTATCTCAAAATATTCACATATTCCCAGATGTTACTAAATGGATCAGAGCATCTGGTCTATATTAATGTGTCTTGATACTTAGCATAGAAAGTTGTAGTAACATTCTCTTTAGCACCTAAAGTTTTCTGAGTGGTATCTTCATGTAATTAGCAAAACAAAAACCCACAGATACAATTTACTTCTTCTAGTTGATACGGAAGCAGAGCTGTCAGGTGGAAAGGAGCCAGCCTGCAAAAGCTCATTAGCCTTTTAAGTGAGCTGGATTTTTCTAAAAGCTTGATTGAGCATGATCATTGAAATCCCTTTACTCAGGTAAAATATGTGTAGGATTAATGATATTAATGTTAGCAGGTTGAAATTTGGCAACATGGGGTGGATGCAATAAATATTAAATAATGTACATATAAGAAAGTATCTTTTCTGGGGACTTGAGCTAACTTTGCATGTTAATGAAATACCTGGTTTTATAGAGGTTGTGTATACCAGAATTGAAGAGCTTTCTTTCTGTCCTATACAACACTTTCCAAATATTGTCGTGTTTTTATGACTCCAGCATTTTGTAGGTGCTAACTCATTTGTTTTGTGAAAAAGACATGTTTGAAAGGTACTTCTCACTGTGAATATAATGATTTTTATCTACTTCTGGTGCACAAATTAAAATCAACTATGTTGCAACTTGTTATCAGCTTGGTAATCACTTAGAATGTTTGCCCTTTAATAGATGACTGTTAAAACTGAGTGGTGAATTACCAAATCTAATACAGAATTGCCAGAATGAACCTGAATTAATCGGTAATAAAACTTTCTCAGCAAGACACAAAGAATCATGTAGCTCTGTGAGCATGCGATGACATGAGTTTTTCAAAACTAGAGCAGAAAACAGATGACACTCTGCATGAGTTGCTCACTTGCAGCAGGTGCGAGATGGTCCATTGCTTGTGAGATGCTATAAATGTTTATCTTAGTAGTGCACAGTAAACTCTGTGGGTGGAATGGTTTTATATTTAGAGAAGGTAAATCCCGTGGGGAGCACTTCCGTGGTACCTCTTTGCTTTCTCAGTTGGATATAGACACTTCTTTTGGATATATGTGTTTGTGTACAAGTAACAAAATGCAGTAAGTGAATTGCCTTGAAGCTGCTTTAAGACTGAGCTGCTCCTTGTTCTCAGTATGGAATGTACATGTATATAACATGAATGTGTGTAAATACATGTAATGGACTGCCTTGAAACCCTCATAAAGAAATGGCCATGCAGAGAAGTAAACAGGGTTCCAAGAGCCCAAGATGTTGGCAGAGATTGACTGTGTGTCTCT
The DNA here is from genome assembly GCA_013398115.1 of Falcunculus frontatus. NCBI lineage: Eukaryota > Metazoa > Chordata > Aves > Passeriformes > Falcunculus > Falcunculus frontatus. The sequence continues at coordinate 436,937 of VZRV01005804.1, forward strand.
TGGCTTCATCCCTTTAACATTAAAGTCATCTTTTTTTGATGAAAATCTAATCAGAGAAGTGTTGCTGTTAATTTGATTACAAGATAATTTTAAAACATTTTTTCTGTCCTCACTACCCAGGCACCCCTTTTTGGCAGTAAACCTGTTGTGTTGGCTTCATGCTCTGACTAGGGTTTTTCAGTGCCTATTTCATGTAACACCGTCATTTGAAACAGCAGTGAACTGTTATTCTCACAGTTTATTTGAGACTGACATGCAAGACAAAGGAAAACGTGTCAGCTGAAGGAAATGCTCTGCAGCAGGTGGAGAACACGTTATTGCTAACTTCACACAATAAAAATGCCTTTTGAAGTGTTTTCTAAAAGTCATACTCGCCCCCGCTCAGCAAACGTTTCTGTGTGTCATGCTTATCCTACTCAAAAAAAAAAGTAAAGAAGATTCATCACACTTATGCCAGCTTCTTCCTAGCACTCTGGGAGTTGATGCATTTCACAAGTTGTGGGAATTGTTGTCAAAATAGAGTAACTGAAAAGATCCACTACCTGCTGTGAAATATTCTTGGGGAGCTCTCTTGCCAAAATTGCACGCCCCCCTTAGCTTCCAGGGCCTGGTGGAGAGGGATGGCAGCTGCCCAGCCAGCGGTTCTCCAGCCTCCACCGGTACAACCAAGCTGTGTCAGTGAGAGCTGACTTCACACATACATTTGTACCAATAGCAATTAAGTGCCTGCAGTCACAGTGCACCTTTGTTCTTTAGGCATAATATACAGCAATATTAAGATTTATTATGTTTTTATGGAACACAGATGCACTTAAGAGGTTTAAAGCAGGTTGACTTACACATGTAAATCAGACAACACTTGTCACATTGTGAGGATGAACAGATTTCTGTCCGAAGGACCTTGGCACTTTGCCATGAAGCTCAAGGCAGAGTGAGATCATCAGCAGGTTTCCTTTTTACACAAATAAAATGCATTTTGGCATGTTTTTACTGTTTTTTCCCCCTTCATTACACAGAATGTACTGTGCAATTGGAAAGAATTTTGCAGCCGATTAATGCGTGTTGTCATTAAAACTGAAAGGGAAGGAGAAAAGGAAGGGCCAGGAGCTGCGTCTCTGAATTTCCTCTGCAGGGAGTCACTGGCCCATGGAGCAGAAGGTAGCTTGTGGTGGGAGCGGAAGAGTGCAGAATGTGATAACCCAGGATATTTCCTTAATTAGAAGTGTCTTCATGAAGTCAGTATCTTGCTTGTATTTAGACCGAGGGAAAATAAAAAAGATGAGAGGATACCATTAAAATCTTGGTGAGTTTAGCTTACGTTCTGAGACTGACCTCAGTGCAGATGAGAGGGATGGACAACACCATGTGCAGTGAAGTGTGTAGTCTGAGTGTAGTGCTGCTTGTAGTGTGTGGTTTGGGAAGCAGTTGGGATTGTCAGGGTAAAGCTCACACTGGCAAACCACTGCACTCTGTGTGAATGTTCCAGTTGCCTAAAGTGTAGCAGTCCAGGTTGCCATCTGAAAACTTCTACTCAGTTTTATTCATGCGAAATGAATAAAATGTTAACAAAAATTCTCTTGGTCACTTTTGATTACTTTTTATATTTGTTTGCTGTTTTAGACTGAAGAAAAGCAACGAAACAATCCCCTTGAACTGAAAACCAATTACTTGCTACACGCTTAATTTTTAAATAATGGAGGGTGGCTGAAGTGCTCACTTCTTGGGCACATGAGCCTTTGCATATAGGCTGTTGGAAGGGGGTGTGACATCAGAGGTGCAGCCAGGACTGCTGCAGCGAGCAGTCGGAGCTCCCTGTTGTGAGCACCAGCAGTGCACGTGATGTGTTTGAAGTAGTTGGGGTACCGTACGTAGCAAAAACCTTCTCCTGGACAAAAGGTTTCTAATTTATAGCAGAGCACTATCCTGTTACTGGGACTCGTTCCCTACTTTTAGAAGATGGCATGATGGGCTCATTGCACACGGAGGGATTCTCTATGATTGTGGCCAGCTGGATGCCACCTGCATGCTTTTCCTCAGCGTCCTGTGTCTGCTGGCTCTGCTTGCTGAACTCCTCCGAGGTGTATGGCATGCTTTTGGTCCATGGCTCCCCGTGCTCTTGTTTGGAGGTCCTTTTCTGCTCCTGCAAACGCTCGCGTCTCCTACGGCACAGGAGGTGCAGGCAGCCATAGAGCAGGACTGCAGCGATGATGAGGAGCAGGACGCTGCTGGTGAGCCAGATGCCCAGTGCCAGCTCTTTCTTGGTGTTGCTCGCAGATGCCGGGTCTCGTTCCAGTGTGTTAAAAACTCTGCACTGGTCGCTGGAGGGGTTTGCGGACTGGCAGGTCACACACATGATGTATGTTGTGAGGGGAGTCAGGTTTTCAACAACAAAGGAGGAGCGAGTGGTGGGCACCCTCTCTTCCTTCTGGAAGTTCTTTCTGGAGTAGCTGGACAGCATGCTGTTCCAGTTAGGGTGGTACATGATGCTGTAAAAGCTGTCAACACAACCGGCCATTTTCGGCCAAATTACCATTGCTGTGTTTCCTGTGATGTTTTGGATGGTTATTCCCATCAGGATGTTGCTTGGGAGTTTTCTCTCTTGATGCTTATCTCCCTGTGGGAAGGGAAGATGTTCTTTAGAGGTAACTGAGAAGCTGCAGCACTGAGTCTGTTGTGTTTTAATCGTGGTGCTCTGTAATATAGGAATGGAGTTTGTTAGGAAAGTATGCTCTCATCTTTGGTACTGCAGTGTAAAAATGGGAATGAAAGTTCATAAAGTTTGGGGTGTTTTAAAATACATATTTCTCTTCCAAGTGAAAAGATAAACATAGAGAACTTCAACCAGAGCTGCTGCCTGTGATGCATCATCTGTACAAGTGACCAATTGTATCTTGAGAGATGGTGAATTTTTGCAGAATTTGCACTTGGGAAATCACTTCCTTTCACATTTTTTTCCAGGTGATTGTAAAAAAATGCAGCAGTTGTTTTTTTCTCTGGTCTGTGTATCTTGCTTTTTATGTTAAGTGGCAAGAAGGGTTGCCAGGAGTGGATGTTGAGGGATAAATGCCTCTACCATCCACAAGTCTTTATTTTTGCCAGTAACAATCAGTTGAAAAACAAAAGGGTATGTGGAAACATGACCAGATACTATTTTGTCTCCAGTATCTTATGTTAGTTTCTTTTTCACAAGTACACATAGGAACACTGCCCCTATGAAGACAGGCTCAGAGAGTTGGAGCTGTTCACCCTGGAGAAGAGAAGGCTCCAGAGAGGTCTTACAGCATCTTCTGATATCTAGAGGGGGCTAACAATACACCTGGAGAGGGACTTTTTACACGGGCAGATAGTGATAGGACAAGGAGGGATGACTTTAGGCTTAAAGAGGGTATATTTAAATTAGATATTAGGAGAAATTCTTTACTGTGAGGGCAGTGAGGCACTGGAATGGGTTGCCCAGAGAAGCTGTGGGAGGTGTCCCTGCCTGTGGCAGGGGTGTTGGAACTAGATGATCTTTAAGGTCCCTTCCAAGCCAGACTGTTCTGTGATTCTATGATACTCTCCATGTTTTGCTGTTAAGTTGCACATCTGTGGCCACTGCAGCTACACTGCGGCAGTGGCTGTGAACGCTGTACATTGGTGGTATCGGTATCACAATATTTAGTCTTGATGCTAGTCAGCCTCTTGGAAAAGCTTTCTTAAGCTTAGTGACATCCAGCTTTCACTATAGTCTACCTTTTGGATAAATAGTGGGGATTTAAAAAAATTACTAATGCTCTTTTCTGTTCTAAGTCATTTTATGTAATCCCATAGTCTGTCTGCCCTGAATTTATACTCTTCCTCGTCCTCAATTCAAATTAGAAAATCTGCCAGTATTGTGAGATTCTCAGTATGTGGTACCATTTTAAATAGTGAAAGGAAAACATGTATTTTCTGCAATTTTCTAAACATATCTATTAAAGAATATATAATAACTACCAGTGGGTATTTTCATTTGTTTGGCTTGGGTTTTATGCTTTTACTGTTGTGATGGTAACTTTTGAAAAAGAGCTTACCTCAGCAATTTAATCTTATTCCTTAGTTTGATTGTCAGTTTCCAGTGGCACTCGTGGAAGTCTTTTTCCACTTTGAAAGTTTCTCACTTTTATTAGTGACTATAAATGCCCATAACGATAACACTGTATTACATTGTTTAGGCCTTTGTTATGAAAATTAAATTTAATTTTTTTTTTTTAAGATCAGGTTTAAAATGTTACATTTCCTGGCTAAATAACAATTAAATATTGAAAATTCTCCTGAGGAAGAAAGCTTGTGAGATTTGCTCATAACATATTCTGAAATTATTCTGTAATACTTGTATTTTATACTAGATGGGAGACTGGGAAAATGTATATTATTTTAATGGGATTTAGGTAGTGACATTGCATTAATAGTAAGATTTCTGTGCCTGTTTATGTATGAAAACTGTTGCTCAAGGCTTTTGGATTATACATACTGGGAAGTGGGAAGAAAAAGATGTATGTTTATTTTCATGACAATGTAAACCCATGGATATGACTGATCTGAGGAGATGCTGCTCTTCTAATTCTGTGGTAGGTGCACCCTTTTTAATACAGCAACAATATAAAGGAACTGAGTTTTCTATCAGATGAACTTATCAGATACATTTTGGCATCTACCCAACTACTGCAGATATTAAAATAGGGTGCATTAGTGAGATCAGAGCTTTTACATGCTCTTTTACCTTCTCTTTAGCTGGTAGATCCCTATTACTTAAAATTATAATTTTTTTTTAATAGAACATTTCCTCACACAGCCTCAAAACAGTAGTTTCAACAGTTTAATCCTCATAGCATTCTGTAAGTAGAATGTTTGAATTATAATTAAATAACAATAATACATTTCTATTGTTACAAAACATCAGTCATTAGAAAACACACAATTACTGACAAGTAAATGTTTGGAAAAGCCATCTGATGCTTTATGGATCATAAAGTCAGTACTTACCGTCACTCCCTGACAGAAATTCCAGAACAGAATTTCTTTACGGCGATGCTGCTGTGAAAATGTTAGAAACACCAAATTTTTTGTATCCCTTTCTACATGAATTATTTCCTGACTGATCTCTGTTTGCCAGTTTGCTTTTTCTTCTCCTCAGATTGTCTGGACTGAATTCTCATTGCTTGGTGATTTCAGTTTTTTTCTCCGATGCTGCTGGTGGCATGGTTTCTTTGTCTCTTCCACTTAAATTCATGCAAGAGCACATCTTGTCTAAAGATGCTGTTGCCTTGCTTTTCAAAGACCACACAGGAGAAAAAAATAATGTCTTTTTCCTCCTCTCTTGCTTGCCTCCCCTTGGCAGTATGCTGCCTGAGCATCCCTGTTATATACTCTTGTGTGTGGACCAGTGATGCTGTGAGTGATTAATGTTAGCACTTTGATGACATCAGCAACTAACAACTCTTTCTTTTTTTTTTTTTAAATTTAAGTAGGGGAGGGAGCAAGTATAGCTTAAAAAATAATGAACAGCAACTTTCCTTCCCTCCCTTTCCACCCCCACCCCCCTCTTGTTAGTGGCTTCTTTCCTAAGGATTTTATGCTTTTGTGCCTCATTGGGGGGGAAGTGGTGTTGGTGTGTAATGGTGTTTTCTAAATCCCTTGTCACAATTTAGAAAGATCCACTAATCCAACGTTTACAGGTGGATTTTAAATTTTAGGTACTTCCCCATGAGGTTTACACGAAAGATGTATTTTTACATTGGCTGACTTCTTATTGTTATGTATTGGCAAGTTTTTTAAATACTGAAATCATGTTTTTAGGGCTTTTCTATGAAAAATTCCTGCTGTGTGAAGAGAGGTTCCCCCCCCTTAACCTCAAGGCTCTAACCTACTGAAGTAAAATTCTGCATGTGCTATAGCCAAAATAGATAGCTCTGACATGTTTGTTGTAGGAGACCTACCTAATTGGAAACATCAAAACCAAAAAAGGAAATCTCATCTTTTACAGGCAATTGTATAAATCCTTAGTGTATCAGACATTCATCTGCACATATGTTCTTAAGGTTTTACCAGTTCTCTCTGCTGTCTTTGCCCCAGACCCCATTTTTGTATGCAGAGACCTATGGAAATGTACAGGTTGTACTAGAGGGATACAGATTTAGGCTGTCCCCTGGTGGGACACATTTGGAGTTTGGCCTTTTAGCCAGCTCTGATGTAACAGCAGGACTGTGCTATGTACTAGGATTCTAGTAGTTATCCAAATGTCTATTTTAGTTTGCATCTAGAATACAATTTTTTGAAATTTCTGAGGCCTCAGTTGGAAACTGGTGTTATATAGAGATATACAACATAAATAAAAATATGCATTTTCTATCCTGATTGCTTCTAAAGATGATTTTTAAGTCTTTTTAAGAGAATAAAATCCTCCAAGAGCTTGGTAGAGTTTTGTGGCTTGAATTTCTACTAGCTTAATGCCATGTATTACAGTATCTGGTGTTGACTTGCATGGGTAATTAGGGCAGGATCTGCATTGAAGGGAATGTTCTTCCTGGAAAAATTTCTGTTACAGCTGTGTGTGAAGTTGAAAGTTTAACAGTATGCTGTTGTCCATGTGTGTATTAGGGAGAATGAAACTGCAAAAGGAAACACAACAGTCCCTTCTGTAACAAAGGAGGCCAAGATTCCCACTAAAATTGCATTTCAGGGTATTAGGAGAACAACCCACTTGCAGAAATGGAGGATGCTAAGTCAGCCAACTCATCTCTAATCTGCAGCTTCAGCAAACAGTTCCTAAATCCCCACATAGCATCAGTCTGTACAGCTGTGTTCACTTGCATAGAAATAAACATGACTGTGGCAAAGCACCTGGTCCTATTTAGCCAAGTCTTGAAGAATTTCCTTGAGGTTGCATCTCAGACTTAGATTTGCTTTGATCTTGTGTACAGCAAAGGGGTTTGAAAAAGACAGATCCTTATTAATTAGTTGCAGAGAGAAGTAACTGCAGAAGGATTTTTTTTTTTTGTAGTTGAGTACTCAGAGATTTAAAACACCTATTATGAACAGAAAATTGAAGTAGTTTCTTTCGAGATGTTTTGTGCATAAAATGGAAGATATAGGAGTAGAAGCTGTGCTTTAAATTCAGGGATCTGGACATAGCATTGACTACTTTTATGCTTATGTAAATAGAAAAGTACAAAAGAGAAAGTGGTTTTATAAATGATAAATGGAAGATGTCTGGTTGAAAAAAAGTGTTCACAAATTTGTCTTGCTAATAGATTTTGGTTGAAGTTCCTGCCTTACAAGAGAAACTTTGTATTTAAAGTTCTTTCAGAGACAGTGAGATACGAAGTTATTATTTCAGTTTTAATGTGCTTTAAAATGCTGTTTAAGTTACATTGTTATTGAGATACAGGCAGACGAAATTTTCATTAATCATATCTGTTTTCTTGTTTTAGGCATTGAATTTGGCATATTCCAGCATTTACAGCAACTACAGGAATTTTGTTGGTCCCCCTCACTTTAAAGTCATCTGTAGACTTCTTGGATATCAGGGCATTGCTGTGGTGATGGAGGAGTTGCTGAAAGTTGTCAAGAGCCTGGTATGCTAACTGTCTTTATTTTTCTGCTAGTCTGGATGGTTTCTGATAGGAAACGTCTCAGGAAAAACAAAGTGAAAGTGAGATCCTGGATAAAAATAATTAAAATAACTTCCACTGAAATTCTATATAACGGTATTTGACAGTACTCAGTGTCTTGTGTGAGCAGTAGAAGATATGCCTTGGTGCCCTGAATAGTGTTTTGAAAACTTTGGATTCTTCATCGTAGATTAATTTAATTTGTGATGACCTGAGCTGTTAGGGCCTAGGTAGGCTCTGGAAAAAGATGAATGTTTCAAATTAGTTGATTTCAACTTAGAGACCATAATGTACATTCACTTCCTTGATATTTTTTGAGAACAGCTGTAGTGTGCTTTCTGCCTGGCACTGAACTTCAGGGCTCTCATTAATCACTGATAGATGACTCCTTAACAAGAGGAGAGTTTATCCTCTGTGCTTGAGCAATGCTGCTCAGGCCGGTTTTGAAGACATTATCTACACAGCCTGGGTATCCTGTATTGGAAAGGGCCTTTTTTGTAACTAGGAGGAGGTTGAGGCGCTGACTGTTTGCTATACTATTAGAATCTATATATACAGCCATAGTGCATTGCAGTTAATTTAAGCCAAAGAAATTAAATTTTACTCCCTGTTGCTTATAGGAGCATGCTGCCAAAATAATCCAACTGTACCAGGGAAGGCTGTGGTATTCATAATCTTACTGCAGGCACTTGACACATTTGGCAGTTTGTTTACAGTAATTCCCACAATGTTCTAAGTACATTTTTGATGTTCTAGAAAGGGTGAATCCCGCTTGAAAAGATGCTGTAGTTTAGTCTTCAGGGAAAGAGGAAAACACATATATTTTTCAGAGTTTGAGTGTCAAGCATTGGTTTGTTGTTTTGTGAGTTTGGTTTTTTTTTTTATAACTTAGTGGTAAATTGTCTCAATTCGTTAAAGGTGGCATTGCACACTTGGTCATTTAAAAAGAAGGTTAAAAGGCCTGGGGGAGGGTATCCTGCCAATGCCTGATGCAGATGCTCAGGTGTAGGGGGACAGATAAGAGAGAGGTGTCTAGTGCTAGGAAGACAGGCTGACTGGAGGCTGGGACTGTCTCAACTGGTATGTCCAGAAGAACCAGTGTGGGGTGTTACAGCCATACCTAATCATAAGGGTTTTTTTCATGTTGCTTTTGAATGCATTCAAATACTTTTTGAACAGTTTTGAAAGCATTCAATTGCAACTTCTTAACCAAAACCCTAGAAGTCAGTTAGGCAGTAAAGAGTCTGTAAGAGGAAAACATGTTTTCCTCTTTTTTACCTTCCTGGCCTTAGCTGCTGTGCCACTCTTCTTGTAGCAAAGGTGGCTAATGCCATGTGAATTCTTTTAATTTGAAAAAGTTGCCTTTTTAAAGATGATGACTGGCAGAATTAAATGCAAGATTTTTAGAGCTGCTTCAGTTCATGTATAGTTTGAATGCAATTTGTTGTAAAGTTTCTTAGTTCAACAACACTGACATGTTTATGTACATCTGTTTTCTCTTAGTTACAAGGGACCATTCTTCAGTATGTCAAGACCCTAATGGAAGTGATGCCTAAGATCTGTAGGCTCCCAAGACATGAGTATGGTTCTCCAGGTTAGTTTGTGTTTGATGTTACCTTAGCAGCCTTAATAAGATGATAGTAACCACTGTCTTCTGAATCTCTGTCTTTCCCTCTCTCCTTTTTCTCCTGATAATCAGTTTTTATGTCTTTCCCTCTCTCCTTTTTCTCCTGATAATCAGTTTTTACTCTGGCTTTGGTTTTTTGTTCTGTTTTTTTTTCCGTACAGCAAGAATCACTGAATAATAAAGTTTTAAGACTTCTGCGTGTAGGGCAAAAGGATGACAATCTGTACAGAGACAGACTTATGTCAACTGATCTTGATCTGGGATGTCCACAGTAGTTTCTATTTCTAGTCTTTCTCATAAGCGTGTTGAGCTTTTCCCTCAGCAAATTAGCCTCTCACATTTTTTCTGTTGAAATGTCTAATTTAGATAACCCACTTCTCTGGAACAGCCTCTATTCCCTTTTCCTTTGCCCTCACCAAATGCAAGATAAAAGGAATGATACTGCTGGGAAGCAAACTGGTCCTGCCAGAATAGTTATGTCTGAGGCTTGTGTGGGGTGCATCTTAGCCTCTCAACAGGAGGTGTGACAGTTGCAGAAGAAGAAATGGCATTGAAAGCTGCTTGCCACTATAGAGAAATAATTGGCTAATTAGTATTTATCACATTGTTCACTGAAATTCTGAATCTGCTTCTCCCTTCAAAATAGTCCTCCTCCACAACTTCTAATTAACACAAATTAGTCCTTCCATGTGCCACCCACCTCCTGAGTTTATTTTTCCAGAGTCACTTAGTTTTATTAAATGCCACTCCAACTGGAATGAGGTTGGATTTTTTCTGCTTCCCACAGCTTGCTTGACGTTCATTACCACTGTTAAATGAAATCAAGGTCTTACTGAGTGTTTCCTTCCTGTTTTTCTCCCTGGAGCATAAAAATGGATGAATCATGGTAGTTAGGAGTATAAAAATAATCTATCTGAGGCTTTTAGCCATTCATTAAAGTCTGACCACAAAAGCAGTAGGTATTCTCAAATATAGATAGTGCATCACCAGGATCTGTGATGCTACACGTGACATTAGGAAGCTTGCCAGAAATCCTCACCTGTAAGGGCTAAATATTTGGTAGGAGATGCCCAGGGATTTTAGGAGAAACCTTTCTCTTAAGGTTAATCCATCCTATAGGAAAGGCAGGACTTTACTGGTGCAGTGGTGACAAACTATTTTGACCTCATATTTACTCTTCCAAAAGAAATGCCGTATGTTTAGATGCCTACTGTACCAAGAGATCAAAGCAACTCTTGGTTTTGCAATGGAATATCATACCTAGTTGTAGAATTGGACTGGATCTCAAAACCCCACGTGATTCTCTGCTCCTTTACTGCTCCCATTCCTGTCAGGTTTAGTCTTAACACATGTAGTTTTCCTGTTCTGAACTATTTCTAGCAGTGGACACGTAATAACCCCCTGGAGAGTCTCTTCCAAGAAATGGCAGAGACAGCCTTTATAGCACTGTCATGCCATCTCTCCCTTTCTTTTCCAAGCTGCCAGACAGAAAGGAAGATCAGGACACCTCTATCCCTCTCTCACATCACAGAAAAACTGCCCTGTGTTCTCTGACACCTCCCCATCATGGAGCTGTCTGTCCTTGGAGCAGCACTGGCTGATAAAGGAAAATGTTCTTTGTGATGAGGATGTGCTGTAGATTTTAGCCTTCATCTGCAGAGGAACTGCCAGACCGCAGAATGGCAGGCTCAAAGCATGCTTCCTTTGAGTCACTGTCCTCTCCTTTCTGTGCTGAATTCTCTTTAGCAGTCTTTGCCACACCTTGTTTATGTGTTTTGTCACAGAAAATGCAAGCCAATACACACCAACTGTTGTCTGTTCCCTCCTCTGCCTCCAAAAGCTTCCTCAGAAGTTATTAGTTGTAGTAGTAAGCCTGAGTGCTGTGGGCTAAATCTGTGTGCGGCTTCTGCTCTTTCATAACAAATCATTTAATAACTTCTTTGTAACTGGCACAACCCACATATACAGACCAAAACTGTGATTCCAGTCTTTAGATGAAATATGTAGATTCTCATCTATCTTGAGGTAACATGCATTTGTTAATTCAGAATTAATTTCCTAAGTCCATTCTCCATGTGCAAAGTGATTTAAGCACGCTCAGTGAGTAAGCCTCTACCTCTTTCATACATTTTCATTTGAGAGTTTTGTTTGGACTCTGCTGATTGCAATTCCTTGGCCCCTCCATAATCAGCCTTCTAGAGTTGTGGATTTCTAAATGGTGATTTATTACTGCTAAAAGGAGCAGGGTACAGACAGTGGCATCAGAGTTGTTCAGGACTCCTCTTTGCCAATGGGTTTGTTTCCATAGGAACAGTCTAAAGCAGTGGGGAACTTGTTCGTCTTGTAGTCATAAAAATATTTGTCTAAAAATACATTAAGCATAAGGATTTTTAAAGGGACCTTTTAAAGTTGCTAAAGATCTTAAAGGAATATTTGCCTTCTAAGAGTTTAAGCTTGAAATTTCATCTTGGAGATAACATTTTCTTCTGCTATTTTTTGAGTATTTGAACATGTCATTCCTGCTTTTGATGAATGAGTATCCTGCCACTCTGAAGTGTCATTGAATACCATGAGGAAAGTAGTTTGTCAGCTCTGCTGTGAGATGAGGCTTTTGTTGCTGGTATACCACTCCTCCAAATGAAATTTTTTAAAACATCAATGACCTTAGCAAGATACAGAGTAGCCAAAGAAAGTAGCCAAAATGTGTATTTTATCCTAAGTATAGCACTTCCATGTTTCTTCTTTAAAGAAAAAACAACAAAACCAAACCAAAGAAACAGAACACTCAAAGCTGGTGCAGGACAAAGCACTTGTTGTGCCAGGCCATGACCTCTTGAAATCCCACATGGTGGCATGACAGTTTGGGGAAGCCCTGTGAAGCCCTGGCTGCTGTGTTCCCAGCTCTCCCTGGGCTGATTGTGCTGCAGGCAGCACCTTGTGAGCTGTTTCTGCACAGCAAACTGACCAAAAAAAGAGTCTTCCACCCCTTCTTTTTCTGTAGTATTTCAGGTCAGAGTCTAATAGGAAATGGAGCAAGCCTGGGCTGGGAAGCATGGGGAAGGGCTGCAGTGGGTGGAGGCTGCGAGGGAAGCATCACTTGAGGCATAGCAGAAGGGTTTGTAATTCTACATGTTATCCCAGGGTTTTGATCAAACTCAGATAAGGAGGAGAATAATTTAAGTGAGGGCACAATGGCTTAAGTCCACTTTGGATGAAGGAAATGTATTCATAGGTCTTCCTGAAACCTGTCCATTGGAGAAAGATTTGGGGGGGCCTCTGACACTATTTGAAAGAATTTAGGGGAAACCCAGATCACCTTGATGATTTTAAGAGGGCATTAAGAATTCATCAGATACGCAGAACAGTGGAATATTGCTTTCTAGCAAAATAGACACAGTGCACAGGCTCTATGGTCATAATTCCTGGATACATGTATGTGCTTAAACCTGATGAATATTTCCATTGAAGGGAGTGAATGGCAGCACTGTTGATATGCAGAGTTAACGATGTCTCTTGTAAGACAAAGAAGTTTTTGGATACAGCATTTGAAGGTCTCTATGAAAGTGAACATAAACTAAAGGTCGTTATAGCACCCAGTTTCTTGGGACCAGCTTTGCTATTGCAGATTAGTAGATTTTATTTGATAATAGTCAAGTCAGTTCTTTGCAGAAAATAACCCAAAACACAACTAGACCAAGAAGCGTAAAGAAGATCCAGTTTGTTCGTAGTCAGAATTCAGTTCTAGAATTAATAGCTCATTTTTGTCCTAATCTTTTAGGTACCAGAATTGTTACAAGCTCTGGAACATGTTTGGTTTCAGTCTGTAGCTGTGAATTGAGAAATGGAAGGTGACCGAAGTGAAGGAATCCGACCAGCTTTGAGTTGCATGTATTGATTTGCTCTGACTTCCTAAATTAATCAGTGTACAGACTGCACAGCTGAAACTTGGCATCTGCTGTTTGAGTGCTGCTGAGATAGGATTTTGTAAGCAGAGAGGAAACCTAATCCTTTACTAATCTTCTGTACTTTACTGGATCTATTCTCTATCAACAGTCTTTGCTTCTGTTGTGATCTGTGTAAATCAGAAACTGGGATTATATAATCAATTATTATGACACCTAATGTTGTCCCATCTGCAGGAATAGAGGGATTTAATTAAAACTGCTTTCTTGGAGAGGAGGAGCAAAAAACCTTGATTCATTTACCTTGCAAAATTCTGTGTATATATAACTAATTCAGTAACTTACGAATTCCACCCACAAACAGAATTAGAGGAAGAAGGAAGGTTGCAGGCAATTAAGTGAAATTAACTTTCCCAAGACACTTTTTCTTTTTCCAGGGCTTTAGTAGACATGCATAGTCTTTCATAAAAATACACTTCTGCATACTGTGCACAGAAGTGTAATTTGGAATGGCATTGCTCAAATGTTAATGAAAACATGATGATGTATTTCTGTCACTGGACTCCACTGGGAAAAGAGTGGTCTTTCATCAGAAATAGCCTGTGTAGCTCTGTAAACTTTCTTCTGTTTCGTTGGTAAATCAAGCTCTTGATCTAAAGGGAAGAAGTACACTGATAATGGCAGCATTTGGAACACCTGCATGCTAAATACTGGCTGCCAGATTTTCAAAATAATATCGCAATTTGTTCATGAATGCATGTGGGTGTGCATATTTATATATCTGTATTTGGAGACTGAGGCTTTGAGTGAAGAAGTAAGGAACTTTGTTAAGGACTTTGAGAGGAGCTCTGTCACCTGGAGTGACTCTCAAAGACAGTAAGTAATTTGTATGGTATGAACCTCAAGCCTCTTTGACTTCTGCTATCCTGCTGCTTTTCGGTGGACTTAAGGTCTCACTTCGGTTTCAGTCACACTTTCAGTATGAGTTTCTTGTTTCTGGTCACAGTTCTCTGTGCTGCTCCTGGTTTCTCTCTGTGCCGTCCTGCTCCTTTATATTTGCTTTAGGTGACATGGGTTATTCTCAGGATTTTGCTGCCCATGAAACTCCCCACAAAATCCACAGGCTGGGTGGAGTCTGAAAACCCCACTCTTTTCCATCCCTGTCGTGACCAATGGTTGTTTCCATGTTGCAGCAGCAGAATCTTCCTTACTGTTCTGCTCAGCTTCTGTTTCTCACCAAGCTGCTTCCCACCCACCATACAAGCTAAAGGGAAGAGCATGCCCGTGGCCGTGCATGTCACCAGTATCCTCTTTGCTCAAATAGTGCTTTCTCTCCATGCTGACCCTGTGGAGAAGTCTACAGTTCCTTATGTGTTTCACAGAGTCTTCCAGCCCTTCTGTTGGTTCACCATCAATCTCTGTGTATGTGGCACAGATACTAAGACCAGAAACATTGGTAGATGTTCTAGTTCGATTTCCCCCATGGCAGAGGCTCAAGTCCAGGATAACACAATAAACTTTTGTTTGCAGAAAATCTTGGAATGAGGAAAGTATTTGACTTCTAGCAGTTCATCCTTAGAAGACCTTTCTTTTTAGTCATGGAAATCCTTTCATCAACAAACACAAAAGAAATACTAGGGTGTGTAACTAAAACACACTGTGGGTTTGTGATGAAGCTGATTTCAGTTCCCTAACTTCGTGTTTTCTTCCTAGCATCAACAACTTTTTGGGGAAAAATTTTCAACCTTTTCAGTCTCATCTTTAAAGTGGGAGTCCCAGTATTCAGCACTGCAGCATCCCATTGCCATGGTGGGCAGGTGTGTTTAAATGACAAACACAAGTGTTCACTGCTCCTCACACGCCTGGGGATTGTGACTGGCCTGTATTCTGCAGTGTTCAATCAACACTGACAGCCTTTTCCACAG
Source organism: Falcunculus frontatus (assembly GCA_013398115.1). Taxonomy (NCBI): domain Eukaryota; kingdom Metazoa; phylum Chordata; class Aves; order Passeriformes; genus Falcunculus; species Falcunculus frontatus. Next base: position 452,022 of record VZRV01005804.1, read on the forward strand.
CTTTTCCATTCCACAGTCCCTGTATTGTGGGGAGGAGGGAATTGGTGATGTGCTGGCATTGTTTGCTTTGTAGCTAGTTGTAAATGTGTTACCTTGGAATAAATTAAGCTCAGCAAGCACTCACTGCGTCTAACCCTTCTCCATCAGTTTTTCAGTTCTGTTTTTCTCTCAAGTCACCAAAGTACTAAAGTTAGGTCTGAAATTCACCTCTACTGAATGTGTGTGGGAACACTCATTTACTGTTAATTTTCTATTGACAAACAGTTCTTTGAGATGTAACAGAGCCAGCCCTTCGTCCCCTCATCATGCACTTTACTGATGTCTTGTGTTACTAATTTTAATGATGTGAGGCTTTCTGTAGAAGTGTGTGGGTTACCTACGTAATTCTTTCTTTCACTGTATGTTTTCAAGTTCCTCTGCTGAATTTGAGGGATTTCCTTGGAAGAGATTCGCTGCAGGCTGTATTTCATGTTTGTGTGCTCTCTCCAGCCATTGCCTCACTGGGTAGATAGCCAAGTGTGATCTCCTGCATGGGAAGTGTTCATTAGTTGTGTCAAAGGAACTAACAGTTCTGAAGGGCATCTGTGTTCTTTCCTTGTCTTTTCTCAATTGCCTTAGATGCAGTGGGGTGGAGATTTATCTGGCTTAATGCAGTGTAATAGAAATGAACTGCCATGTGCAGCATGCAATTTGAAAGCTTTTTATGATGCGTTTTCTTCTCAGTCAAGTGTTTTGGTGGCTTTTTAGAAGAGCCAGGCTTGTGCAGAAAGATTGAGAAATGCTGCTAAAAATTAACTTGTAAAAAGCTGAAGAGCTCTCTCACCTACTGTAGTTCTCTGCTCTTCCTCTGCCATCCTGCACATGGCTTTAACCTCTGAAAGGTAACCAGACTGGGTCTCTGCAGAAGCTGCTGAGCCTGTGGGTTCCTGGGCTTCTCTCTAGCCAAGGGACTGCACAGCCTTTCTGAGGCTGGAGGGCAAGGAGCTGGAAGTCCGCCAGCATGTTACACATCACTGTTGTTTAGGAAAAGTTTGATGGAAAAGACGTATGTTTACGTAAACTATGTGGGTTTGAAATCATAATTTTAGCTGGTTTTTAACAGCTTTTGGCAAAACTTTGACAGAAACTATGTTCTGGTTGTGCTTGTCAGCAGGATCTGGTATACCCTTGCCAACAGAGCTTGACTTGTGATCTCTGTATTTGCTTTGAGAGGTCGCAGATCATCACCTCTGGCCCCGTGGCACTGTCAGAGTTGTAGCCTGATACTACACCATTTCCCTGTATCTTACCTCTCTGCTCCTTGGTGGCTCTGTCATCCATGAAAATAGCAGCTGTGGACTGAGATGGGTCAGGTGGTGCAGCAGGTTGGGGTATGGTGGCTGCAACAGGACTTAAAGCAGATGAATGAGAGCTCTAGTCTCTCTTCCTGCCCCTGGATATTTTTTTTTTTACCTCTTATACTGGCTCCCTTTTCCAGGAGGGAAAAGTTAGGCACTGCACTTTGCATTATTTATCCAGTTAAAAGGGTCAGTGCACTGGCTTAACGCTTCATAACCTCTGAGTTTTAATGCATTTAAATGCTGCTCCTTTCAGTTTCCTCTAGGCTGCATGTCTGGAGATAAAATCTCATGTGCTGATGCATGGAGAGGGAGCTCTAAACCTGCACCCTCAGTTATTTGTGTTCTCAAACAGTGTATGGATGTGCATTTGTGCAGCCTTTGAATAGACAAATTGGTTAGAAAATTAGAGGGCTTTTGAAGGAGAAATTAAAATTAATCCTGATCTCTATGACTCTTATTCACATGGCCAGTATCTTTTGTCTGCTTTCCTGAGGTAACAGGGTGCCTGTGTGGTCATCACTAGATTTCGTTCTGGCTCCTGAGACTTTTTTTTTCTGCTTCTCTTCTGATTTCAGGTATCTTGGAGTTTTTTCACCATCAGTTGAAAGACATTGTTGAATATGCAGAACTGAAGACTGTCTGCTTCCAGAATTTACGGGAAGTGGGAAATGCTGTCCTGTTTTGCCTCCTCATTGAACAGAGTCTGGTAGGTGCCTGCTGTGCTAGTTTAAAATCCATCTGTCTCTCAAAATGTACTCTCATATTTTTGTTACTAACGTCATCAATAACAAGGTTGAAATCTGTGAGTTTGCTGTTACTGATGGGCAGATGGGTAGAAACAGTTCCCTGCACTTATCTCTTTCAGTCTTGCAGGAGCTTTCATGTCTGTTAGATACAGTGATGCCTGACTTTGCTGGGTGAGAGACGTTGCCTCTTGCGTGGTACCTGAGGGTCTGACACTGCGATCTTCACTGTAAATTATAATCACATCTGGCACTCCTGCAGCCAGTCACAGCGTAGCCACTCTTTACGTCAGCGAGCTGTGCATCTGGTACTGCTGTATTCCTTTCCTGCATGTCATTCCTGTTAAGGTGTGAAACATCACGAAGTTGTTGTGGACATGCTTGGACGTCCTCCTTGCTGCTTGGATGGCTGACAGTGGTGCAGAAATTCACCCATCTGTCCTAGCTTGAATTAAACTGTGAAATGTGTCAGTCTTTCAGCTGCTTCTGGTGCATCTAGAGTCTACCTTACATTGTGCAAACCTGCCCACTGCTGAGGGCACAGTGCTACAATTGATCTTTATCCCTACCTCCAGTTTTCTTTTCCCACCCTTCTTCCGTGTTGTTACTATTTGCTGTTCAAACAAGATGGCCAGACCTGTAATTTCTTTGTTTTCAATGCTTTTGGGTGCTTACAGAGGAAAGGTGGGCATTGATAATGGATCAGAACAGCAACAGGTGTGCTGGCTTCCCTTCCTTTACCTGCATGGTGCTATTGCATCTTGGGTGGGGGTCTCTTCCTGCTGTGCATGCAGGCACCCTGCCCAGGCTGTGCAAGCTCATGGTGCTGCTGAGGTTGGGCAGCACACAGAGATCTTTGCTGACTGCAAACCAGCCACGTCATTTCCTAAGCAAGCTGGCTGGGGGCCTGCTGTTGGACAAAAATAAACCTTCACGGAAGACTCCTTCTCTAGGGTGTGTTAAAGCTGTCGGTGTTAGATAAGGTAACGAAGACATGCTGTTCCTCAGAGTCCCTGCTCATGGTCTTAGAGGATCCCTCCCTCATGGAGGAGAGTAATTGGAGGGCTGGGTGACAAGCAGCAAACCTGTAGTCAGTAATGGCACAGCTGAAACACAGTGAGAAGCTGGGTTACTTTGGATTCAGGCTGAGTGGAGAAAGGCCAGGCAGGTGAGGGCCCTCACTCTCTCCTGGGAGGATTCAGGGTGTACCAGAGTGACGCCAGCATGGAGGTACCTTCTTTGGGACACCACCGAGGTTACCCTTTCCAGTCATACACCTGTGCTAGCTGCCTCTCCTCTTGTTCTTGTCCTCAGTCAGGCCCCCATGTCTTGTCATGTATTTCAGTATTTTTCCATTGTGGTCATCCATCATAACAAATCTAGACTTTAGTGCAGTGCAAAGTGTAATTCTGAGTATGTCTGTGATAGTGGGTGTGTCTTGTTCATCCTGACTGCCTAACACATGCATTTCCCTGGTTGACATCAAGGAATTAGACCTGGAAAAGGCACATGAGCCCCAGCACCCTAGCCTTGATAAAAGTATGGAGGAAGACCAACTTTCCTAATACTAGAATTGAGGGATTACAAATTAGTAGGGCCTCTGCTTCAAAAATGAGGAGAGGGTCTTAGCAAAGTCGTGCATCTGCTTCTGGTCATCTCTGCATTTTCTCTGTGTGTACGCAGACAGATTCTGTCTTCCTTTCCCCTGTCCCTAAAGATGTAAAATACTTCCTAAGACATGGTTCTCTGCTGCTGTCATATGTCTCAGCCTGCCTGGCAGGGAGATGCTCCCACCACGATAAGCTCCCATTAGGATAATGGGTTGTGGTTCTGGTAAAAATAACCAAGCAGTGAGTCATCTTCTTCCCTTGTTTGTCTGCGCAGGAACCGTCTGCCACTTTCCCACCGAAATTACTCATTCTGCATTAGTTTATTTAATAAATACCCTGTCCTTTATGAACTGCCAGCTGAGGGTGGGAGGGGAGTTGCTGGAGTTTATTTGTGAGTTCAGAGTAACCTGGTGAAATGAAGTGGTCTTTGGGAGTGATCCATGAGGAGAGGCTGGGCTCGGAGCGGCTCCCTGCAGTGGTGACAGAGGCCGGCTGCCCTCTGCTGTTTCTGCAGTGGCATCGGCCTGCATTTGGAACCCCGTTGTGAGGGTCTGGTGTGGTTTGGGATTGATGCTTCTGTCCTAAATGCCTCTCATTTTCTTTTTGTCCCAGTCTCTAGAGGAAGTGTGTGACCTGTTGCACGCAGCGCCATTCCAAAACATCCTGCCCAGGGTTCACGTCAAAGGTATCGGCAAAGTGAAAATACCTTCCTTGGGTAATGCTTTCCCCTTCCCCTGCCTGCTGCTGCAGTTTCAGTAACCACCTCCAGCCACCCTTTACCACAGTGCTGGTAATTACAGGACAGAGGTATCAGATCCAGGCCTGTTTGCCTGGCTGAAAAAACAAATGTTTCCTGGCGATGCTCTGTGCAAATTACAAGGGGAAGAGGAGGAATGCCATGACAGGGAAAAGCAGTATGGATGCCCAGGGCAGTATTATTCTGCTTTGTGGATATAGTGAGAAGCTTTTTTGAAGCTGCTGTTTAGCTTATAGAATTGTCAGTTAAATGGGGTAGGTTTGATCATGCAGGGTGTAGGGAGTCAGCAAGTAAGTAAATACAAGTGGTCCCTGTAGATTTTTCATGTCCTTTTCACTAAACTGAGTATACAGTAGTGAGTATTTGCAGGATTGCTTCCTATGGTATCTGTTCTCCTCATCTTTCATCATCAGAAAGAGAGCTGTCCACCTTCCCCCTTGCCTTCTCTTCTTTCTGTGTTTCTCTTCTATCTCCTTTCTTTTCCATTTCTCACTGCTGGAGCAGCTGATTGGTTCTGCTTGGAGAAATCCCATTGGCTACCAAACTCTGAGAATATTTCCAGGCTCACAGTAGCTACTTGCATCTCTGCATAAAACAAACCAGACCATTGTAAATGGTATTTTCCCATTTGCCAGAGGTTATTTCCTACTTGCCAGTGTTGAGTGAGTGCCAGCTGCTTTTTAGCCTTGCTATACACAAGATTCCATCCTCATTTTACTTCACCTTCTAGAGACAAACATTTTATTGCATAAAGACAACTTAGTTGTCTTAGTACAAGTGGGGGTCAAATATCTTAGCAGCAGCAGCATAACAGAGCCTTATATTCTTCCTTGAATTTAGTTAATTAGATGTATTCTACTACAAATCCTTCTTTCTGTTTGCACAGGTAATGTAGCATTTTAAAATGTGTGTATTTTTCTAAAAGTACATTGACGATTAACCAGCTATTTAGTATGTAAATTGCCTATAAAATAACACACAGTTTTCTTCCTCACTGGATAAAGATTGTGTTAAAATAAGAATTCTCTTGGTTAATTGCAATTTGTGATTGCTCTCTTCACTTTTTTACCATTTTCTTTCAGAGGGTGAAAGACTTGATGCTAAAATGAAGAGACTGGAATCAAAATATGCTTCACTACATTTGGTTCCTCTCATTGAAAGACTTGGCACACCCCAGGTAATCTCTCTCATTTGTGTCAGAGGCAATTCAAGAAATTTCTGAGCATCAGAAAGCCTGTCCTGATAGCTCTGTCAGAACTTCAGCCTGCACATCCAGGTTATTCACACAACAGGATTTTTATTTAGACCCATGTATTTGGTAAAGCTGTTGAAGCTTAGAAGTTTAAAACATTTGAGACTGGGGCAGAAGTGACACATTTGGGGGGAAATGCTAATTGGTATGTATGTTTACCATGGGATACCCTCCCAGTGTAAGGTCCAGCCTGGGAGCTCCTCCTGCAAATTCCACCAAAAGCAATAATTTTTCTTGTGCACAAGTATATCTATTTTTAAAACATTTTGTCACTCTTTTAGCCACTTAGAAACTCTTGGAAAATGAGCTGTCATTTGAGTTGAGCTCTCCTGGAAACAATGACCAAAGAGAACATTCTTGAACTGCCTTTGCAGCTTCAGCACTATTCCCCTTTCTCCCAGTGTGAGGGTGCATTAATCCCTTGCTAACCTTAGCAGTTTACTAGTGGTTGAGATGTGAATAGTAGAAACTAAGAGCAGAATGCCCTGAAGAAGAGTTCAGACTGCTTTTGTCATCGTAGGTGTTGCAGGTCAGTAGGTGCTGCTGCACTAGGAGAGAGCTGTCTGTGATGGCACCAGCTGGGACAAGCACAAATGGCATTGCCTCATGGATTTTGTCTGAGCCTGTTGGTGCTCCTCTTTGGAGCTTTCTCATCTGTTAGCAGCCGCAGCTGAGGGAGGTGGGCAGGAGAGTGCAGGCAGGAGCTACAGCAGAGCACTGAACTCTTGGTTTTGCTTTCTGCCTTCATTCAGACATTTGCATTCTGCCTTCATTAAAGAATTCTTTAAACTGCCCTGAGATAAATCCAGGACTAGCATTACTGCAGTTAGTGGTACTCACTTTAAGCCTGTCTGCTTGAAAAGGCTTTTACAATTTTCTCTGAATGTTTTTCCACTGATCTGACCCCCAGGTTAGCAGTCTGACCTCACTTTGAGTCGGAAGACATTTCTCCTAGAATAAACCATGTGAAACTGAAAAATGTGTTGTATTCATTTTTTAAAATAAAATCTTGTGGTGAAGTGGCTTTTACCAGGATTTTGCACTTTGTGTATCTCCACTTTAGCAAATAGCAATTGCGAGGGAAGGGGACTTGCTGACCAAAGAACGCCTCTGCTGCGGCCTGTCCATGTTTGAGGTCATCCTGACGAGGATCCGCTCCTTCCTGGACGATCCCATCTGGCGTGGACCCCTGCCCAGCAACGGGGTGATGCATGTGGATGAGTGTGTGGAATTCCATCGCCTCTGGAGCGCAATGCAGTTCGTCTACTGCATCCCCGTGGGAACACACGAGTTCACTGTGGAGTACGTGCTGCCAGCTGCCCGCACTGCCCTGTGGGCAACAGTGCTTGGCTTGTCCTGTCGTGGCAGTGGGGCTGGAACGGAGGCGTTTGAGTGCCTGTCTGCAAGAGCGTAGTGCAAAACCAGGGAAAAGTGCTGCCATCACCGGGAGGGGCTCATAATCCATGAACACAGATACTATTGTATCTGTAGTGAAAATAACCCTCTATTTTAAGTATTGCCAGTGTATAATGAATGATCCTGTGACAAACAGGCCCTAGCACATGTCTTTCAATAGGGGTCATACCCCTACAGACATCCAGCTTAAATAAAATAGCAAAATATTTGTGTATTTATCTCTAACAAGTATTTCTTCTCTGAATTAGAGCAAGAATGAGCACTTGGAATTTAACATGAGTTAACCAGGAACTGTTGTTTGTTCTTGGTTTTGTTATTTTTGAGAATACCTTATTTTGAAAAACTGTTGAGCTGTAACATGCTTTTTACTGAGCAATTAGAAAACAGCAGAGGATATTTGCTTCCTTTCATGCCTGCAGCCTAAAGGAGCAGAGTGGGGTTGAATTCCCGCTTTGTTTTCTTAGAAAGCGTTGTTTCCACTGAAAATGAAATGTAATGCAACAGGACTCTAATGGGGAGTAAATGTTTCTGGAGTAACTCTGTTATGTAAAATTGAAGGAGGAGGGGAGTTCTGGTTTTTTGTTAAGCATCCATTTGAATTGCTTGTGATATCTCCAGTGATAATCAATATACCAGAGCTTTTGCTTTCTAGATAAATGTCTAACATGTTTACTATTTAGTGTAGTGGCTGTTTACCAAGTATTTACTGCGACTGTGTTTTGAAGATGTAGGTGAAACCTGCTCTGTGCTGTGTTTCCTGTTCCAGGCAGTGCTTTGGGGACGGCTTGCACTGGGCTGGCTGTATGATCATCGTGCTTTTGGGACAGCAGCGGCGCTTTGATGTCTTGGATTTCTGCTACCACCTGTTGAAAGTCCAAAAGCACGATGGCAAAGATGAGGTTATCAAGAATGTGGTGAGTTGAAAACATGTGTATTCACTGTAGTAATAAAGACAACAACAACTCAGAGCTATTTGTACTCGGATGCAGCATAGATGTGGCAATCCTTTTTTAAGAATGAATTGCTGAAAATGAGGGCACCAGGACTTTCAGAAACAAAAGATTAAGGCGTTAAGTTTGAAGACCGGTCAAGCAGAATTCTGATGTCACAAATATATCAGATTTTCTTAATTCCTTCTATCTCATATGCGTTCATTCTGATAATGACAAGGCTGCTGTAAATCGAGCTTCTTTGTACCCAAAGCAGCACTGTCAAAAACCAAAATACACCTTGGATTTGGATTGGCTTGGCAGTGTAAGGGAAACATTTGTAACATTGCTAGGAGAGGTGAGGTAACAGCATTTGCTGCTTTTCTGGATAAGGCTTTTCATATCCAAAGCTAATTCCTGTGTCTGGTTTTTTGATGTTTGCAGCCTTTGAAGAAAATGGTTGAGAGAATTCGCAAGTTCCAGATTCTGAATGATGAAATAATTGCTATTTTGGACAAGTATTTGAAGTCTGGCGATGGAGAGAGCACACCTGTGGAACACGTGCGCTGCTTCCAGCCACCGATTCATCAGTCCCTTGCCAGCAACTAAATTCTCACCTAACAATACTTTTTGCACCTATTTAGGCTAAAAGTGTGAGAAAAAAAGCAAGAAACAAAACCCACATCAACAGTTTTAAAGAATAATCTCATCTGCATTTTTCAGTATGCCTGTGCCATTTGAGTGGCACACTGTTCTCTCCAGTCTCCAAGCACAGTAACTGTAAACAATCCATACTTATTTTTCTAGACTAAAATTTTATACACTTTGATTAAACGCTTGTAAGATTTTTGAAATCTCTTTGCATTCCTGTCCCAAGATGGCCATTTTAGACTGAACTGGTATAATTTTCCCCTGAAGCTATTGAAATAATGGCTGTGGAGGATAAAAAACTGGGTTCTGTAGAAAAAATTTTTAGAAATCAATGCATAATTGTTTGTATTAGAGCCTTAATTGCTTAATTTGCCTTTATTAAAAAAAAGAAAAACAACAAAACAAACTCTGCTGGTGCTTTGTGAATAATTTTCTAGTCAGTTGATTCTTTTTCCTCTTTGCAAAAACTGTTCTCAGAGATCAGTAATTATGGAAATGAAGGCTATTTAATAAAGTATTTGTTTCGAAGTTATTTAACATGGAGGTGACTGATAGGATTCTGGTCTTTTTAAAAGGTGGAAGTTTGATTGATTAGAATGGGGACTGTTTTCTTTTTCCTAATGAGAGCTTCTAACCCAGTTTGTATTTTGGTTGGCAGTACATACCTGTGTACCCAAACACATTTACAAGTGCCGAGGAATTCTTGTTTATGAGAATCTTGACTACAGTGATCACATGTAATCTATCCCAGTACATAAACTCTAATGATGTTAATCATGATTTATTATGGAAAGTATTTGTTCAATTACACTTGCTGTATTATGCAAACACTGCATCACTAAAATTGTAAAACTGCAACTATAAAACTTGAATTTTAAAGCAAACCATTCAGCCAAAAGTAGTAACTCCTGCTTGCTTACTCCACGATCCTATCAGTTTGTCAGCTGGCTTTGGGATCAGCCCTAACCAAGATGTTAAGATGGCCAGAACAGACACAGACAGATAATTACATGTTTCACCCAGGTATGGATTTATGGAGATGTTACTTGGTTAGTGTTTCTAACCTATAGTGTGAAACCAAGAATGCATCCCTTTTTCTCCCTTCCCTCTTACTAGTTCCTGGTTAGGTTACAGCACATCTTTTCTCCTGCTCAGCTCTTTCCAGGTGCTTCACAGCCATGAAATTGACTCCACCAGTGGGTAGAAATGAGCTTCTGACAGAAGAGGTACACAGGAAGTGAGGAATACATACGTAGGTATTGGAGTGTCAGAGAACTCGATTGTGAGAAAAGAAATGAACTGAAATTTACTCAGCAAACCAGGATAGAGATTTTCCAGGCAATCTATCAGCAAGTTTCTACCATAACAGGTTTTCCTAGGACATCTGTGCCTGAGAGCTGTCGTTCTGGAGTGGTGTCTGTCATGGTGTGAGTACACACAATGCTGCCCGGTGCGTGGGAGACAGAAGTCAGAAGCACTTGTGCTTTGTTACACCAGCTTGTTGCAGGATTTCTTTTAAACAGATGATTTTCTTTAAGAAACATTCTTTTAGATAGCAGAAGACTTTTGGTCAGCTAGACTCTTCCCTGTGCTTCCAGCATTAGTTAACCAAATGAACAACTTTCCTAATTTGTTGACATCATCATAGGTTTAGGGATGTCTCACACGCCTGAGGCTTTGGCTCGGCACTGGTGCAGAAATGGTTAATTAATAAAGCCTGATTTTTTCTTTAAAAACTATTTAAAAATAACTAATAATGATGTGAATAATTTCTAATTCTTACCAGTTAACTTTTAGCAATAAGAGAATTGGTCTCCTAATGTCTTAAAACTACTAGCTTAAATACGTACTTTATGATCACTGAGGGGAAAAAAGTTTAAGACAATTAAGACATTAGTCCTAGGAGATGTTTGTTTCCCATTTTTAAAATGTAGATTAATTTTTTTTTTTCAACAGGATTATAGACTTGATAGGAGATAAACACTCTTTGCCTGGTATAAACTTTCCTACTTAAAAAGAAAAATGCAGCAAGGTACACAAAAGGTGTAACTTTTTCATTTTTAATTAGTTCTTATCAAAAACCAGGTCTGGAGGCCAAAGTGCCCATCAGCACAGAAAGCAGCAGACTGTACTGTGTGAAATGATAACCTGCTCCTGGGGCAGGCTGGTGCTTTGGTACTAGAACAGGCAACCCCAAGTTCAGCAATTCCTCAGCTGTTTGATGTCTTCCCTGCCACTCCCTGGTTCTGTGCTAGTTTTTGCCTAAGTGCTGGAGGGGCCTTTCCCCTGACTGAGCACAGCTGACATGATCTCCCTTTCAGTTACGGAGAGGCTTAAATCCTGATCTTCAGCCAGAATTTAAAGAACCTTTTTCTCATTTGACACCTTTGCCCCTCCTAGAGGTTATGTATGACACATACCAAAGGAAGGCAGCAGAATTTTGTTTCACAGGTAGTAACTTGGTTTTTTTTCTGTCCTAAGAAAAAAAATTCTCTTAAACACTAAACGCTAAACCTGACAACATCCAGCAGTAACTATTAGTCTCTGTCCCAAGTATTTCCAACTTCCATGTGCATGGTAGAAATGTTCTTATAAAATCTTCTTCCCCAGTTGTTATTTTCTGCCTTTACAAAACTAAATTACCACCTACCTGCCTCACCCCCTTTTTTTAAGCAATGACATTAATGTTTCATTTTTTTGTCTCTTTGAAAAACTCAGTGTCGCAGCCAGTGCCTGTGTTGCTGCAAACAAAATAGCAATTCTGTGAGTTCAAGCTCTAACATCAGGAACACAGAAGAAGGGCTGCAGAGCCAGGGGAGCATGGTGCAGCACAGATAGAACCTGACCACTTTTACAGAAGAGGAAACAACTTCTTTGGCTACTAGTAATGACTCAGATCCTTCCTTCTTGTTTCTGCCAGCCAGTTACTCTGATTTGGTAAAGTTGGGGGTTTTTTTAAGCAAATCCAGCAAGTTTTGCATACAGCTTTACCTACCCAATATTTTCAGAGGATCAGTCGTGCTTGGTTGTAGCTTTCCCTTTTCTCTTTTACAAACTAGGACAGCAGTAGTTGTTGCAGCTCCTGTTTCAGTGTGGTTACAGTAATTCCATGGTCAGTCAGGGCACAAGTTACAAAGGATCCAGGTTTGCTGCAACCTTTTTTACCACCAATGCAGAAATAAAGCCATTTATTGTTGATAAAATTGTAATTAGTGCAATACATCTTAAAAACAGAAGAATGAAATGAAAATATTTACATATAACTTAAGCAACACAACCAATTGTGGTCTGAGGTCATTTTAGTACTTTTTAAAGTAAAAATAAGGCAAATAAAAACCATTTCAGTGTTCTTTATCCAAACTAATCGAACTCAAAAATCAACGATTGTCTACACATACTGTTAAAAAGTACATGAATTTCCAGACAAGCTCAGACATCTCACAGCAGAAAAAAAAATTCCAGGATTACAGAATTGTTCTTTTCTTAAGTAACACGTAGATATTTTCAGAAGGCTGACAGACTTCCATTCCTCCTGGCTGAGAGACTCTCAGTGGATTGCATTTCACCTAGGCAGGCAGAACTTTCTTCATCATCATTAAAGCTGTCATATGTGCTCAGCAAAGTGCCATTTGCTGCTCTATCATCCTTCCGCAAAGAGAGGGGCAGGTTTGCTAGGGTGAAGTTAACATCTTTGAAGGCATGCAATAAAAAGATCCCCACAATAATAGTCAGGAAGCCACTGAAGGTGCCGATAATGTCATCAGCCGCCATGTGTTGCCATTCTTTGAAAAGGATGGCAGAACAAGTTAAAACAGATGTTGTAAAGATTACATAATATATTGGAGTCACTATTGAAGTGTTGAATATATCCAGAGCCCTGTTTAAATAGTTGATCTGCGTGCTCACACAGACAGTAAGGCTTAGCAGCAGAATCCAAGACAAGGGATGTTTCAGCACTGGTTTTCCTGCAAAAAGTTCCTTTATAGCGATGCCCAGACCTTTTACACAGGAGACTGATAAGGCTCCAATTACAGAGCAAATTGTTATGTACACGAGAATGTTGGTTTGTCCATGGCGAGGTCCCACCACGCATATTAGAATTAAAGACACAATGACAATGAGCGTTGCGAAGACCACGAAACCTGTGGTTGGGGAAAAAAAAGTCTTATTATTTACAGACACTAATGGACACACTTACTACCTATGGACTCTATTTATCAGAAGCAGGGGTATTTATCTTAGGGGTGCAGAGAAACCACTCACTTCACGGGACCGACTCAGCTTAAACAGAAGAGTTCAGGATGTTTCTCATTACTCTTCCAACATCACAGTTTAGATGATTATTAGAGTAAGATAGCCGAAACAAAGTACCTCAGGCATGTTGTATTACCTTTACCAGTCTATTGGCAAGATGACTACAGGATTAGATTGCTAAATTGCCTTACACCCAGATTCACTGAGGTGTAGATGGCACTGGACACAGGCTTGAGTCTGAATTGAGCCTTTTTTTAGGAGATACGTTTTGGCAGGCAGCTGTATTCATCAGCAGGTTTCCAATGATCAGGTCATTCCTTAAGAACAGCTTTTTAATGTCTGTATTGGCTATTTCCTCATGTTTAAGATGGGAATTGCCTTTGTATAATTAGTATTTTGCAGATGTGCATTTTTGAGTGCTTACCTTCCTTGTATGCATAGCAGCTCATCTCTAAGATTTTGCTTCTTAGCAGACAACACAACACCTACTTTTTCATTTTAAGGACAGCTCAAAGCTGGGCTTGGAGATGACACACTTCAATCAAAATTTATAGAAGTTTTGTTTATCCACCTGTGCTGTTGCATTTGTTTGAACAGTCACCTCAGTGGTTGCCATCGAGGCACTTTATTCAAGGTCAGACAAGTTCATTGGCATCATGCAAAGTTCCCTATGGAATTACGTTAAAGAATTCAAATCTCTACTTCATTTGGACAACATGTCTACATGAAGCAGACACAGGCCATCTTCCGGGAACTTGAGAGCAGCAGTAACAAAACTATATAATGAAGAAATGATGTGTACATATCAAGCCAGCATTTTTCTTACCTGGATCACCTAGTTTGTGGGACATTTCATCCAAAGTTTCCACTTCTTCCTCTTGTGGAGCATGAATTACCATCACAGTTGATCCCAGTATACTTAATAAACACCCTATTTTTCCATGTAAATTAAGTTTTTCATTTAAAAAGAAGGATGACAGAATGGCACTAAGAAATAAAAAAGGCACCAACAAACACGGAATTAGTAATATCCTTTTGCTCATCAGCTTACAAGTTGTTTAGACTATACGGGTCACTTGCATACACCATGTGCAGCTTAAAAACAGCTGTTTTCTATCTCAAGGTACTTGCTATGGACAGAACTACCTGTTAATACTTGACATCTATGCCCAGAACCCCTTTTTTATGCTGCCTGCCAAAAAAATGCTGTATCTAAGAACTTGCAAAAATAATTTAAGACAGACAAAAATCTTTACTTGGGAATGAAAATACTGCTCTGTTTTAATCACCGTGAAATGCAGAAAACAATAGCTTTTCAGAGATGTACATGCAGATACATTGCTAGAACCTTTTTATATCATAGCCACTACGTATTTGGAGAAACTTAAAAGTTACTCCTGATGTTTATAAGCACTCTGTTGTGAAGAACAAACCCCATTTATTACGGCATAGTTCAGTGACATATTTCTAAATAAATGTTTTACTTTTCTCTCTCAAGTCACACTGCTTTCTGTTAGTGTTTCTTACCTTACAAGAACACTGAGAGCTCCTAGAGGAGTCACTAACGTAGCTGGTGCAAAAGCATAGGCAGCAAAGTTCGCTACTTCGCCAGCTCCCACTGCAGAGGAACAGGAATTAAAACACGGGAGTTAGGCTGTCTCATGCAACAAACCTCTGATCCAGGGCAAGAGGTCATGTAGACACAAACATGCAGCAAGGGAACAATGGAAAATTCTAACGATAGCATTCAGCTAACAGTACTAGCAGAACACACCCCTGCCCCTCTCCCCCACTATTACATTTTAAAAACAGGCTGTGGAACTACAACAGGTATTAGAATTAATTCTACCAAATCAGAAGGTGTTTTATTTTAGCGTCTATGTTGTCGCTCCCCAGCCTGCCAGCTTGACTCATGAAGTTCTGCATGGAGAAATCTGCAACAGCAGGATATAGCACAGCACATACAGTTAGCCACAGGTACCTGAACATAGCCAGTAAGCTGAGAGTTCAAGCAATGAAAAAAATTCAGAAAACAGGCATAATTCCAAAATATGCTTCTCTTTAAGAAATCCTATATATCTAAGCACTTCTCTGCTAAGACAAAAACCAGAATGCATATGGTAGCAAAGACATACAAAATGACTGTCTGCCTAGTTCCACTGCACAAAGAGGGCAGTTACATTAAAGGAAGAACTTCTGGTGTGAGAGAAGTTATAGTAAAATCCTTAGAACTGCATCCATCAAATCACCAGATAACATTACTATGTATGGTAGAATCCCAATCTCGTTCCCTTTTTTGTAACCATGCTGCCATCTGTGGCATAGTTATTTATTAAAATTGTATAATGCAGATTGTATTTTTGACACTTACATGAATAATTTTTGATACTTACTTGAAAGAAGTCCAGCCCACCACAGCCATTCCTTAAGGTATGCATGACCACCTTGACCTAAAATTGAAAGAATGTTGGCTAGTCCACTAAAAACATCAACACCTTGTCATTAACAACACTGCCATGACATAAAATAATTTTTGCAACCCATGTCCTTAAAAACATGAGTAGCCTTTTGATACCTAGGCTTTCTAGGTAGAGGGGTTGAAATCAAAGCATCTTCAATTTCTGATGTGCATGTGCCTCCTACAGCCTACTTTGATAACAGGTTATTTCATTTCTTTCCTATTAGAAATGGCACTGATAATCGTAAGTGCATTACCCTGAGAAACAGTTCTTTCCAGTCACTGAAATGACATGAAAAGCCAAGTTATGTTTCTCTTACTAAGACTGCTACTCTGCGGAAATTGTGCATGGTTTATATGTGGTTGATTACACGTGGAAACATCACAATTTCTCATTCCAAACTAGGGTGCATGAATTATGTATCTCAAGATCAACCATCTTCTAGAAGCAAAGATGACAGGTACTGAATAAAAATATTCATAGTCAACCTTCTGAATCATCTGCAGATGCTGCAACTATCCTACCTAAATCTATCTTCTTTCAATTTAAAACCATTGCCCCATATCCTGTCACTACAGGCCCTGGTAAAAAACAAAACAAAACAAAAAAATCTCTCTGTCTTTTTTATAAGCCCCCTTTAGGTACTGGAAGGCGCTATAAGGTCTGCCAAGACCCTTTTCTTCTCCAGGCTTATCAAATCTCAACTCTGTCAGCCTATCCTCACAGAAGTGTTCCGTCCCTCTGATAATTTTCATGGCCCTTCTCTGGACTTGCTCCAACAGGTCCATGTCCTTCCTACACGGGGGACCCCAGAGCTGGATGCAGCCCTGCAGGGGGGGTCTCACCAGAGCAGAGCAGAGCAGAGGGGTAGAATCCCCTCCCTCACCCTGCTGTCACACCTGATTTGGATACGTTTGGCTTTCTGGGCTGTGAGTGCACATTGCTGGGTCATGTTCAGCCTCTCATCCACCAGCACCCCCAAGTCTATCTGGGCAGGGCTGCCCTCCATCTGTCCATCCCAGAGCCTGTGCTGATACTGGAGGTTGCCCTGACACAGGTGCAGCACTGGTGTGCTGGTTCTTGTTGAACCTCATGAGATTTGCACAGACCCACTCCTCAAGCCCATCTAGATCCCTCTGGATGCCACTTCTTCTCTCTAGAGCATCAACTGCCCCCCTCAGCCTGGCATGATCCGCAAACGCGCTGCCAGTGCACTCAATCAATCCCACTGTCTGTTATCACTGGTGAAGATATTTAATAGCATTGCTTCCAGTATGAACCTTTGAGGGACACTACTCATCACACTCAATTACTACATGTGATTTTTAGTTTTCTAAAACAATCTCCTGACACCCAAACACAGTTAACACTCTCTTAAATTTACTCATTCAGGAGCACATATGTAGTTAAGAGTGCTGCTTCCAAGTTCAATTTGCAAGTACAATTTAGATTTAACTGACATACAAAGGAGTCCTTTGACAAGTGTCCCCAGAGGGCATTACATATGCATTAAACACACAGAGTTAAGGGTATCTGACACCAGCTCTATGTTTTAGGTTTCATACACATGTAACAAAAAACCAAAAAAGTCAAAACAAGATCATTAGTTTAATGAATTAATGAACAGAAGTAATCTTCTGTTAAACAGCAATATCTAAACATCAGCAATTTATTAAAAGATGTATGTATTTACCTGCTCTCATGGAGCCTTTCCTGGCTAACCGGAGGAGACCTTTCTTTTTCAGGATGAAACTTCCTCCAATGAATATGCTGGAACTCATAGCCAACACCAGACCAATACAGAAGTCATACCTCCCACGAGTTTGGCTCATCTCGTAAACTACTAAACACTGTCACATTGATCAATGAGGAGTAGAACTTCTGTTACTCAACAAAAAATGATGCAACACTGAAACATAAGCAAAATAAATACATTAGAATTAAGCTGGTAGAAATACACGCTGTATAAGAAAATCCTCAACAGCTTACGTGACTGGTTCTCCTGTAAATGGCCTCTGCTAAGAGTGGTTAACAAAAAGAAAGGCAATCTCTGAAGCATGTGTAACCTTGCACTAAGGATGAGTAACTAACAAGTCTGAACACAGAGAAGGGAGGGTTTCTGACCTGACATATAAAAACTGAAACGCAAATAAAAAATATTTAAGAAACTTTAGGGAAATTTTACAAATATGTCATTTATTTTTCTTTTCTGTGAGTACACAGATCTGTGTCTGGCACACCATGTAACTGATGATACTGATCAAAAAATTACTTACACTGAAATCAGTTTGTAAAAGAGTTTGAGAACAGTCGCAGCATTTCTTCCATATAAACTCCCTAGAAAAATGAAAGAAAATATTAGAAGGATGTTTAATCATATAGCCATCTTCATAATACAAACAAATCTCACAGGCATGCACATACAATTACTCTTTAACAGGAAAATCTGGCAAGAAATAAGGCCTTTGTTTGTTAATTTATTTTACAGAGTTTCACATACTTGTATGAAGCACCTTCCAATATTACTTCTCCCTGTAACTTTCATGCTTTAAACTTTGATTAATGTGCTATACCTCTAGGAAAACCTAGCAGAGCTACCGGTAGGTTAGCATTAAAACTGAACACAGATCCTCTTACTTGCATCCAGTTAGGCTGTAAAAAAGTAGAGGAAAACAATAAGCACTCGACATAGCACTGCTCAAAGAGCCACAGTTCAAAATTCTCAAATCCTCTTCCCTTAATCCTTGCACAGTAATTTTTAATATCTTACTGTGTAGGACAAACTAAGTAAATGACCTACAAGAGAGTGCTTTCACTTTCTAGCAACTTTTAAGAATAAACTAGATTCTTGCATGATACAAAACCACCTATCAAACAAAACCAAGAAAAACAAATCATCAGCGTGTGAGACAGACCAAACCCAGCCACATCACCAACTGCATAAAATATCATCCTGGTTTTGAATTCAAACAAGACTTTCAGTTCCTTGAAGAAGTTTTTAATGCAAGGAAAAGACATAAGACTTCTATGACTGTTCTCTCCACCATCTGTTCTAGCAAGTGTAAGGCATTCTGTTCAGGTAATTGAGCTAAGAATGTTCTTCCAACTCCAGCTGGTGCAAAATGTGACAGTGTTATAGCATCACCTGGGGGAGGAGGGGCTGGTTTTGCTAAGTATTATCCTTTCGCGGTTTTTTCAACAGTTGCTACTTTAGTTCTATTACTAATGAGATTATTTTTACTAGTGTAGCTTTTTACTAAAAGAAAACTCTCCATATAGGCAAAACCACATTTTTTCTTTTCCTCTCTCCCTGGTTTGCATACCTTCACCTACACTGACAGAGGAAAAGAGCATCAGTTAGTCCCATCCTGACACCTTCCACCCACTGCATTCCAGAAACAAGGGAGAGGCACAAGCTGCTTTTCTTTGCAACAGAGGAAGAATTTGATCGCAGAAGAATGAGGAAACTCGTGTGCTCACAGGTAGTTTTATGAATTTAGACTTGAAAAGGATGCTACACTTCAAAACCTAGTATTTCCACTTCACCCCATGTCCCAAATACACTGAAGTGCCCTGTCAACCACTTTGTTAACCTTGAAAACAACTCAAATCTCAACCACTTACATGACATAAATTCAGATAAATTACTGCTAGTTCTTCCCATCAAGTTTATTTGCCCTCACAGACATGGCCAGTCTCATTTCTGCTTGGGCTGGACTGCCTTATTTCCACCTAAGGTTTATTCAGATGTCTACAGTTGCAGACAAACATCACACAATCATGGCGGACCCAACTTCTCTCTGACAAGATCTGGTTCTCTCTGCATGTAGCACAGATATAATTTGCATGTGTAGAACTGACATGTGCAAGGTCAAAGCAGTACCAGGCACCGGAAGTTTTACATTTCAGGAAATCAGGACTTTAATTCTAACCCTAAGACTTAATAAAAGAAGAACTAATGCATCCTCATAAATATAATAAAGAAAAATTATCTATGGGCACGAGAAAAGAAAATGCCATGAAATGAGCAGTTTCTGGAATAAATACGCCTCTCATGTTTCTGCCTTGGGACGTGCCAAAGCTGTTGCATTCCAGCAGCCAGGGCCACTACTAGGTTATAAACAGAGAGAAGCCAGAAAATGTAGGAGTTAAATAAAGCTGGCAGTCGTGTAGTTCTGCAAAGGTTCTTTAATCAAGTTCACAGCTGATTTTAACACATAGAACACTTCATCCACTCAAGACCAGCAGTGTCATGGAGGAGTACTAGTTTCCTGCTCTGATTTGAGAGAAGTAATGAAGGGCTGAGACTCTCCTATTCACAGAAGCTACAACATCTAGCATGCCTCCAAGAGCCACTCATTAATGAACTGCCTGTGGATCTGCTGGTGTCACGAGTCATAACTCTCAGTGTGCAGCAGTGCAATGACAGACCACACAGGGAACTGGGTTTGAAGGTTATCAGACAGGGAGAGATGGAGAAACTTGGAATGAGGAAAAAAAACAAAACTGTGGGAGATAAGCAAGCCCAGATGAGCCACAAAGTTTTTTTGCTTATTTTCAAGATGTAAGCAAAGCGTATCACAGATGCTAGCAAGATACAGACTCTCTGGTCTAAAATACAGGATAAAGCTTCTTTTCCTCTTTGCTTAGAAGTGGTTTTCTCTCAAAAGTAGCACAAACACAGTGCTCAAAAGTTGTTACATTTATTGTAGCAAGTGAGCTCCCTAAATACTCAGAAACACTAAAAGTGGTGTAATGAGATGAAGTAATATTTTACATTTAAAAGCAGATCAGCATAAATAAGAATGTGGGAGTTACCAGCCAAAGAAAATTAGTATCATTTCCACAAGCTGTTCGTTGTATGGAAGCAGTAATTAGAGCTGGGAACGGCAGACATGGTGCATTGTTCCAACTTTGCTTACTTGGCCACAAGCCCTCTAGAGTACAGTAGACAGTCTTAAAAGACTTAGAAGAAGTAATCTAAAGATATGCTAAATTATTTAAATTCAAGAATCTTTTCTAAAACCTCCTCTTTTCAACTATGAACAGGGTGATGCCATTAAGCAAAAAAATGACTTTAACAGGCCATTTACTTCAACCCTTTGCCATGTACTACAGAATTCACTGCTGCTCCTCATTATAGATAATTCAGCCAAACTTCTCCCACAAAACCTTGTAAAGGAAACTTCACAACCATGGCAGCCACGCTTTGATGCCATTAGGAACTCTCATTATTAATCATCTTCACTTTCACTACCAAATCCCATTGTGTTTGTCCACTCTAGACTGGAAAAAGATACAAGTCACTTTGCATCCACATTATCAACATCATTCTGCAGGTTAGGTGCTTGGCATCTCCCGCTGCGCCACCCTCTGGGTCCTTTCCCAATAGCTTTTTTTAAGTGCAATTTCCAAAGCTGCATACAGTACTTTAGCTTGAGTTATTATAACTTCTGCAATACAGTGGTAGACTGTATTTATTTTTAAACATCCAAATCAGGTGGTTTTTTTAGCCCTTTGTCTGCAGTCACCTACCATTGACTCATTTTCAACTTCTCTATTAGCAAAACCTCCTGCACTTGTATAGCATATTATTCCTGCCTGGATGTAATATCTTCCATTTACTCCTATAAAAAACATCTCTTTTTCAGAGATGTTTCCTGAAAACATGCAACCAAGGTTACACACTGGCAATCCTTCCCTGCCCAATGTCATTGATTATTTCTTTGTCTTTTGAGCCAGAGCAATAACATTAAACAGCCAGAGATTCAGAAGTGATGGAAGATTTTTAAACAAAAGCCTTCTTTGGCAAGACAGTAATATTCCAGATACAGCCATTCTACATCTTTTGAACTGTTCTGTGGTATTTTACTGTCAATTCTGCTTATTTACAAGAGCTCCATGAGAAGTTTTGTGTTTCTAACATCAGAATTAAGCACCTATTTAATGCCCATCAAGCCATAAAGCTTGTCATGGAAGGAAAGGGGGTTGAATTAACAAGTTGCTTTAACAAATACACATTGACTATTATGTGTCATGTTGGCTATTATGTGTTCACTTCTTCCTTTCCACAAGCATAACACTACATGAAACAAACATTCCCTAACAAAACAGAAATTCAAATACTCAGATGAGCCTTTAGAAGGCTCATTATACATACCAATTTTGTTCCAAAATCTAGAGGCATTCACTTCTTAAGTATTTCAAAGTTAGGTTTCTAAAACAGAAGTTAAAAATAACATTAACTGGCATGTTAAGAATTTGGCAAAAATATTATGTCCATTATTTCAAGCCAATTTCATTTTCATTCATGACACAAGACTTTACAGTGTCCATCTATGCTTTAAAAAGGAAGATGATTTTTGTTTTAAAAACACTTGAATAACAAATCAGTACTTTTGATTTCATTTTCCTTAGATACATCTTGCCTGAAACCTTAGTTATTTCACCCCTTTGCTTTTCACTTAACAAATCAAAGAAACTAACCTGTGATCTAAGTTATTCTTTCGAAGGTACCATATTAAAGTTGAACTGAAATACCATCCTAATCCTTTCAGTTTTGTTCTGTAACTAAAGTGCTAAGGCACTTTCATTGCAACATAACTAATATCAAGTTTTAATTATTGGCTTTAGTATCGTGAGTTTTCAGAAGATGTTTATACAGAATCACAGAATATGCTGAGTTGGAAGGAACCCACAAGGATCATCAAGTCCAGCTCCTGGCCCTGCACAAGATAGCCCCAAGAATCACACCACGTACCCAAACACACACAGGTTTGAACTCTGTCAGGCTGGTGCTGTAACCACTTCCCTGGGGAGCCTGTTCCAGTGCCCAACCACCCTCTGATTGAAGAACATTTTCCTAACACCCAACCTAAACCTTCCCTGACACAGCTTCAGGCCATTCCCTTGGGTCCTGTCACTGGTCACCAGAGAGAAGAGATCAGTGTCTGCCTCTCTGCTTCCTCTCTTGAGAAAGCTGTGGACCATGATGAGGTCTCCCCTCAGTCTCCTCCAGGCTGAACAGACCAAGTGCCCTCAGCTGCTCTTCATACAGCTTCCCCTCTATACCCTTCACCACCCTCCTTTGGATATACAGAACTCCGGGGCAGTGGGGTGTATGAACACAGAAATAGTCTCAGTGAGACTACTAAAATCCCCCCAAATATATAATTATTAAATCCAAGCCTTCCTCAGTCATGTTCAATCCACTCACAAATACATCTTTTAAACACAGGTATAGACAGAACACTGAAGGACAGATACAACAGAGTATTAGGATAAAAGAGTTCAAGCCTTAGTCACGTGCACCTTTAAAAGGCCAAGATGGATGCATGCAGTACCTACAGATTCTGTACACGCTATTTAGGAAACAATATGTTCAATTTCACACTGCACATCTGCCCCAATACAGGATACAGTTTTCCAGCTCTGTCAAAGTTAAAGACTGCCCAAGCTTATACACATAATTATTTCCATATTACACACAGGCAAGTTAAAAAAAATATTTATGTTATATATATGCATATATATAATGTTAGAGGCACTATCACATGCTCAGAAAGCAAAACATACCTTAACTATCCTAAAGCTGCCTATTTTAAAAGGTTTAGATAGTATGGGGAAAATTAATTATTTATAGCAAATTTCTATTTACAAAGCAAAAGCAACAAGCACTCCATTTTATGAAACTAGGAGGAAACAAAAAAATGCCATATTAAAAACCTATTCTTTACATGTGCTGCTTGTAGTTATTGAACAAAAAAAGACCTTTAATTAAAGCACTTTCACAAAAAGCTAAAAAGTATCTTCACTAAAACAGTATTATTCATTAACGGAATACAAACTACACACAGTGCTTTTATAGCTGATACTGCACTGACTGTTTTCATGGAAAGCTATCAAAATAGATTCAAGATAACACTTGCCTCATCTTTGCTGTACCTGTCACATGAGTTCCACTCTAGAGGGAAGGGTAACCAGCACAGGGTCACTGAAGTTCCACCTTTAGTACTTAGTATGGGCAGTTTCAAATTTAAGATAATTCAGGAAGTTAAAGTCCAATCTAGATATTAGTCATGGCTACTCCTTTGACACAACTGATAACGTGTTATAACCTGCTTTCTTTTTGCCAGGATTTTATCATGAGAATTAACTACTTCAACAAAAGCAGAACTAGTGTGACACTGAATTCTAAATACAATGATACTGACGAAACCTTATGGAATAATTTTCTATCGATGAAGATGTTATCTTCAAGAGAAAAAAACCATAACTGTATACAATGAAGCAAATCAAAAGCATTAAGAGAGAACCACAGTGACTTACATTTATCATGTTTTCATTACAAACAACGTTAAAGACATTGTAGTGAAACAGAGAAAGCTGATTGCTTGAAAAAGATTGGGGGAAAAAACAGGGACAAAAGAGTCAGCAATTATCCAGGCAACATATTCAGTGTATGAATGAACAAAAATCTTCACTCTGAATCACAGAATCAACTAGGCTGGAAGAGACATGTGAGATCGAGTCCCACCTATGACCCAATCACCACCATGTCAACAGACCATGTCCAGTCTTTTCTTAAACACCTCCGGGGACAGTGACTCCACCACGTACCTCTCTGGTCAGCCCATTCCAATATCTCATCACCCTGTCTGTGAAGAAATTCCTCCTAATGTCCAACCTAAACCTCCTTTGGCACGTCTTAAGACTACAATGAACTACAGTGCAAAGCTAAGATTACTTTTTCCACGTCAAAATGATGCACCAGGGCTCTGAAGTTCTGCTGAAGGTGCTCTGGAACCAGGCTGCACAACCCTCAACCTCAGATAATTCAACCCTGGACCAAACCGGAGATGAACCGGTTTAGCTCCCTGGTTAACCACACGCACACGCCAATACGAGGCACAGCGGCTCCGGAGCACGGGCAGACCCAGTACACTGTACCTGGACACCTCTGCCCGGTGGGAGAACCCCACAAACAGCCCGATTTAGAGCTTTTCATCTCGGCCTTCTCAGATCAAACCACAAGTTTCCCACTACGGAGAAACCACCCTCGGGCTCGTACAGCCAGACTCAAGGCCCGGAGCCCCGCGCCCAGCGCCCCCCGGCCCACTCGCTCCTCACCCGCAGCGCCCAGGGCCTTGCGCCGAGCGCTCCGCGGGGAAGGAGCCCNCCCCTCCCCGCCTCTCCCCGCCGCTACCTGCGGTGACGGCCCCTCTCACATCCCCGCCGAGAGCGGCGAACCAAGAGGAGATGGGGACGGGGGAGGCCGGAGCGGGCGGTGGGAGGGGCCGGTGCCCGTGCGCTCCAGCGCCATGAGGGGACGGGACAGGACGGGAGGGACCGGCAGCGGCAGCGCAAGGCGAGGCGGTGTCCCGGGCCCGTCCGCCCCCTCCGCTCCGCCGGAAGGGGCGCGGCCCGGCCCCGAGCCCCGCCCACCGCGGGTCACATTCCCCTTCCCGCAGCCCCGCCTCTCCCGGGCTGGCGGCATCCCCCGGATGGGGCAGGCTCCCGGCAGACTCGCGGACTGCTCTGCGGTCGCCCTGCAGCCGGGAGAAGTCATTCCTGCGACCCACCCCGGGCGGGCGCCCGTGCCAGCATCCTCGCTGCGCAGATTTTACACTCACAGAAAATCGCACAGTCACAGAATGGTTTGGGTCGGAAGGGGACCTTGAAGATCATCCAGTTTCAACCCACCCTGCCGTGGACAGGGACACCTTCGACTAGAACACCTCGCTCAAAGCCCCATCCAGACTGGCCTTGAACACTTCCATGGATGACACATCACAACTTCTCAGGGCAACCTGTTCCAGCTCCTCATCACCCTCACAGTACGGAATTTTTCCTAATATCTAATCTAAAACATAACATCTGTCACTTTGATACCATTCCCTCTTGCTCTGTCACTGCATAAATAGTCTTGCCCAT
Source organism: Falcunculus frontatus (assembly GCA_013398115.1). Taxonomy (NCBI): domain Eukaryota; kingdom Metazoa; phylum Chordata; class Aves; order Passeriformes; genus Falcunculus; species Falcunculus frontatus. The sequence continues at coordinate 477,366 of VZRV01005804.1, forward strand.
CTTTCCTGTAAGTTCCCTTCAGGTACTGGGAGGCTGCAATTAGGTCACCCCGAAGCCTTCTCTTGTGCAGGCTGAAATAAACACAAGCTGTTTCCAGTAAGGGAGAGAGACATTTTGCTAGGCCAGGTAAAGGGAATGGTTAATGAATCGATTTAATCCAGGTCACCCACTCTCAGCATGTGCTTTACAACCCAAACTGCTTTAATCTCACTAAGTAAATGGATAAATACAGTTAGACAAATATTTGTCCTCGGCACACAGCAAGAGTCTTTGAAACAGTCATAGAAAGTGTCAGGCTCAGAGGGTTCTTTGATTTCTTCAGGACTATCTCTGAGTATGCTTTACACAGCTGCCTTATAACATTAAGTCTGAACAACCAACACTGCCAAAGTACCTGTGGTAGCTCCGCATGGAAGATGCAGCTCTGCCTCTTTAAACACAACACAGTTTTGTCACATCCTTTAGTGACAGCAGTTCCTATTTTTTTAGCCTTCTCAGGATTTGAGTTGACATTATCCTAGTCTGCACAAGCAGCTGCTTCATTTTTGCTAAACCCGGAAAGACCTGGAAACAAAACCAATCTTGGCTTTCCCTCATGGGATACCCGTAACAAAGCCACTCCTCATCACTTTACCCGCTGTATCTCTTTAGAAATGGTCCCTCACTCTGTCACAAAAATTAAATTTCTACACTACTCAAAGCACATGGATAAATGTTAGGCCTATTTTATTCTCTAAGGCAACATTCCATTCCCCATTATAAAACTAATCTAGTATTCTTGACATGAACTTTGCACTTACAAAATAATTTAATGTGTGTGTATATATCTAAAAATACAATATATAAAAGGTGCTAAGCAATTTACAGTCATTACCTAAGTAATGACACAGTAGGACACTGGCTTTTCTGTGTTTTACAAAAAGATACCAAAACTGTGAAGTCTTTGAAAAAGTTATCAGCTGGTGAAAATGGTTTCCGAAATGGATGAAAAAATTAAAACCTGTAGCACCTAAGCCAGTACAGTATAAACAGAAGCATCTAAGTACTGATAGCTAGGTTCAAAGTTTAAAGGAGCTATAAGAATTTCATGTGCCTGTGATCATGCCAAGTGCTGATAACGTGTTTGTGTACATATTCCTGAGTTAAACAAGAGTAATGTCTGAAGCAAGTCAATTTAGTCTTCCCTTTCCACTCTTGTCTCCCTCTGCTCTCCTCCTTTCAAAAACACCTCTCAACCAGGCTAAAACAATAATGAATAAATACGTGAAGATATTAACTGAACTGCTCTAAGCATTTTAGACCCTTGTGGAACTTCAGTCATTTTGTTTATCTCCTTCCTTGTGTTTCTTCAACTGCTGGTCCTGCTTACCATACATACATCTGTTCACACAAAATATGAATTCAAGTGCTTTCAATTTGGCACAAAATTTGGCACATTAAATATTTAAAGCCAAAGGTTGTGCTCAGTAGTAGAAAATACTCAAACAATCTCAGAGCAATTTACAACAGCACAGTATTTCAGGCATGTTTGCTGAGTATCCGGCAAGAACTCCAAGCATGAGAATGGTGGTAACCTGCCTAATTTAACCCATTCTCACAGGGCAATTCATCTGTGCAAACCATCCTTATGCCCAAGGAATTTCATGAGAGAGGTCAGTGTAGGTACTTCTGCATGGCTATGGACAGGACTTTTCAGGGCTTAGTATCTCCTATGTGCATAAACATCTTGCAAAGTTTAAAAGGGCAAAGAGCAAAAACATACCTGTACAACCTCAGGAAGCTCTGACACGGTCTCTGGTGACCACTTTCCTGCTGTGTTTCATGAAGACAGCTCAGCAGAACAAAGAAATCATGTCTGTGAGTCTACCTGTACGACATCTACAGTGTCACTTACAAGGAACTTAAGGGACTCTGCTTACGACTTAAATTTGTAGAACAAACCTCACAAAAATCAACAGGAATTTTTTTTCTATTGACACAATGAGATTTTTGTCTTTAACACTCTCCCAATGCGAACTGTGTTGCTGAGATAAATATGCTTAGGATTGGTCACGTCCCAGACTTTCAACAATACCAGTGGTGTAAATAGGCCATTTGCCTTTATCACAATGCTGCTGCCTCAGAGGCCTAGCTCCTGAGATGCACAAGATAAAAAGAGATAGCTGAATTTTCTTGCTAACAACATACAGACTCCTTATCTTACCTACTTAAAAATCAGAGATGCTGCATTCAGAAGTGAAAGCCTTTCTAGTTTTCTGGTCTTTGTACATTGCATTAACATCATCAATATCTTTACAAATAAAATTGCGGTAAAAAAATCCATACCCATATTTTACACTGCATACATTTAATATTGATGAGGAGCTAGCTTCCTTGTTTAAAGATAACTTTGAATTTTGACTGGCAGTTATATCAATGCATCCCTGTCATGGTTTTGATGCTGGCTAAGCACCAGGCACTCATGAAAAAACCATCTACTTATTTTCTTCTGCTATAGCTGAGCAGAGGAGGAGGAATTGAAAACTTCATTTTCATGAATTGAGATAAGGATTATTGAAAAAAAACCCACTTTAAGGCAAAACACGTTTAAAACTTAAACAGTATAAAGAAGATTTATTATTAACAGAATTAAAAGTAAAAAGGGTAATGAGAACCAAAGCAAGTCTTCAGAACACCTTTTCTGCCCAGTCCCTCTCTCTTTCCATCGACGCGCAAGGCAACAAAACATGGGGTTTTGGTCAGTATTTCACTTCTTAAAAATCTTTCTTCAGTGTGCTTAAGGAAGAGTTTCTTCTGCTGTGCCATGGGATCCTTCCCACAGGAGATAGTTCTCTGCAAACTTTTCTAGCGTGGTTTTAACTTCCACAAGCAGCAGTCCCGCCCTAACCTGCTGCAGTGTAAATCCCTCCCATGGGTCAAGCAGCCTCCCCACAACTGCCTGGCGTGGGTCATTTTAGTTCATGGGGTTCAGCCTTTTAAGGATGAGCTGTTCTAGTTTGGAAGCGAAGGCTCTCCTCCTCTATCTCTAAAAAGCAAGGGTCCTCTCTCTCTGAGTTCCTCACTGGATGACAGCTTTTCAGCATCCACGTGCTCCAGTGTGAGTACTCTTCTTCACGGGCTGCGCGTGGATCTCTGCACCCCCCATGCACTTCATGAATTGTAGGCAAACAGTTTGTAGTATTATAGACCTCACCACGGCTTGCAGGAGAATCTCAGCTCCGGCTCTTGGAGTACCTCCTTCATCTCCTTTTTCCCTGACCTCGGTGCCGCCATGTTGGTTCTCCTCACGCGTCCTCACTTTTCCTTTCCCTCTGACTTGGAAGAAAGTTGGTGTCTGCAAGTTGCAGTTGAGAGGTTGATCTCCTCTGGGCTCTGCATCGAGGAATTGCTCGCCGTGTCTCTCGCTGCTGGCCACATGTTCCCTGCTGGCTCTGCACGGCCGGCCCCGGCTGCATTGTCCTCGCTGGCACCGCACGGGCAGCTCCAGCCTCAGAAAGGCGCCAGCCGTGCGGTCCCGGCCTCGGGAAGGCCCCAAGGGCTGCCTCACCACCCCTCAGGGGAAGAAAGAGAGCTTCCTGTGCTTTTTCCTTTCCTAAATATGTCATCACAGAGGCGTTACCAACTTGTCTAATTAGGCTGGTAACCTGCCCATCGTCAGAGCCTTCAGCAATTGGCTCTGTGCCAGACATAGACGTTTCGAGCAGCTTTTCTCCCACCCCCAACAAAAACCAGGCTGTGTTAAACCAACACAGCCCCCTAAAACACAAATGCATAGAAAGAAAAAGTTCTTAATCATAAATCCCACCATTAAAAAACCCCCAGCCAACCAAAATCTAATACACACACACACACACACACACACACACACACTTTGTATTCACCAGTACCTGATACGAGGGGCTAGGAACTTCAGATGAAGAATGAGATGGGCAATCACTGTAATTTTCCAAGCAATTCTTTCTACAGAGCTATTATGACAGTCAGTAAATTAGACTGGTGACACAGACTTCTTTATAGCTGTTGCCACTCGATGCACACCCAACTGTGGAGCAGTAAATCTGGAAATAAAAGCTCTAGCAAGTAACCAATGTGCAGCAGTGCAGGGAAAGAGCACATGTTAATCCTGAAGACAAAGTTTGAAGTTATTCAAGCCCCAGCAAACATTTCTGCCAGAGAAGTCTTCATTCTACCTGTGAGCAAACTTCAGTCCAATGAAGACATTAAGACTACAGCCTAGTGGTAGATATCGGTATAGGGCAACTGAGCCCTTTGTGGGCCAACTGATCTGTAGCCATGCAAGAACCTGCTATTCTGATTAAAAGCAAAGCTGCTATTTTATGAAATGGTAATGGAAATAGTTTAGGCTTATGGATTGGAATTAGCCTGGAAAGCAGCTAAGTGTGTGGGAAACTTGATTTCTTCCCCACCCCATTTGATAAAGACGAGTCACAAAACAAGCATTGAGCTAGAAATAAATCATTTATTTTAAAACAATACAGGTTAATAAATAGATTAGTTATCAGAAAACTTAATAAATAGCCTTTTATAATTTACACAAGGCAAATACAACATGCCTATAACTATTTTTTAAAAAGCAAAGAGAGTAAGCTTGACTTGTAGGCCATTAACAAATCTATATATACATTATTTGGAAGCTAATAAAATAAACCATTTTTATGTAATCTGTAGTAACTATATTGCAAGAGCATTGAAGCAACCAAACCTGACATTGTATTTTTGTTGCCAACTACCTTTTCCCCATATCCCATTAGAACTACTTTTTACATATCAGGAAAAAAAATAGGGAAANAGAAATTGTTTTTTCATAATAGGAAAAAAAAAAAAGAAAAAAAAAAAAAAAAAAAAAAAAAAAAAGAGCAAGTTCAACAGTTGAAAAAAAAATTGACTTAAAAATACCCCCTTTGTGTAATATTTTCCACTCTACAGAGCAACTGTCTGGGGAGGGGTGTGGACATGGGAGGACCCAGCACAACCACAAACAATAAAGAAACCCCAAACTTACTTGCAGCTTTTAAAAAAAGATTTCTTAATCCATAACATTTCAACACTGCTGTCTGATACATTTGGGCACTTGTAATGATAACTATTGACAACATTGGTGCCTAACACAGTACACACTAAAATTCTGCATTCTGTAAGCCCACAGATAGCACCAAAGAATTATTACAAAGGTAACAGGTAACAGATAAACATTTCATAACGCTTGATTTAACAGTAAAACTTCAGCAGGTACAACATCTCAAGACAACCAAGGAATAGCTGTAGAATCCTTGATGTCTATTTATGAAACAAGAATGTTAGGGGGGTACTATGTGCAAACAACTTCCCATTTAAAGCACTCCCTATTTATTAACCCCAAAATTTCTTCAAATACAAACCCTGTATATTTTAAAATAAAATGAAAGCTAAACCTCACTTTCTAGTGTTTCAACAACTTAATCCAGTGTTTCCATTTTTCAGTGCTAGTTACTTCAGAAAAATACATATGTTCCAGTATAAATCAATATTATTAATAGGAAGCCTCACTTGTCAAACTGTGATATGACAGGCTCTTATTAATGTTAGTTGCAGCTCACTAATAAATAGGCTCTATTTACACATACAGAGTCCTGGAAAGTCACTACAGCAGATAACTTGTTTAGATATTTTTCTTTTTTACACAAGTATTTAAGGTGTAACAAATGTGGTTTCTTGGTTGTATCAAAAAGGTTTCTATTCTCCTACTGAACATTTGAGGGATTTTGTGTTTGACACCTAATAGAGATCATGACTGACAAATGCAAATCCTCCATACACTGAAGGGATAATGATCAAAGAGCTATCCTCAAGTGAGTACCAAGTAAATATATTTGACAAGTTTAATAGAAGTCAGACATATGGAGCAAAGCGCCTTTCATATGGATTTGAATGTAATTCAAATGCATTCCACCACTGTAATGAGTCCACTTTTGGTACGTGTAGCCTCTCCTACTTCTACTTTGGAATCAAACTGAAGTCATCTGGCTCGCAGCTATCAATGGACATAACACAAAGAGAACATGAAAAGAGCAGACCCATGAGGGATGCCAGAGCTCAGGAGACAACTATGCACATTTGCTCCCTGAGATGATGGAACTCAGATATCTGTCTTATTCAAAGTGCTTACTTGTCAAAGGGGTGGGGAAAAAAAAGGGGGAACAGCTAAAATTCAACTTCAACAGTGCCTCCTTTTAAATCAGAAAAGCAATGGGACTAAAAAAGGTAGGACACCTAGAAAGAGGAGGGCGTGGGATGGAGGGGGAAAGAATCATATCAACAGTGACAACAGAAAATGCTAATACATTTCTAAAGTTAGAACTGAACCAGATCCAGGTACAGCAGAACTTGAAAGAACACTGCTACATACTGAACAAAGTAGCAAAAATAAAGCTTTCAATTACTTAGCATTCAAGAAGTAAAAGGCTGCAGATACAAATGATGTGCAAGGCCACGAGAATTTCTTTCACCTTATGTGCCGGCTTTTGACATCTCTGTTTTAAACATCAAGGTTAACCAGACATTTCTAGAAAGCTCATCACAGATGAGGAGCAGCTGGGGAGAAGAAAACCATGCTGACATTTGTCAGTGGTAATGATGGTCAGAGGACCACAGAACATGGTTGCTACTTTATTCTTCCTCTGCATAGTGAGCACTTACCAAGTAAACTTCGTGTGGTGCAGAAAATGTCAAGGTTTAGACAGGGCAATCAAGTTATTTTGAATTCTAATATTTAGTAATAATTTGCATATGCATCTAACATACTAGGACAGGCACTTTATAAATAATTAAGAATTTTAAAACCAACCAAGACAAACAAATATGGCCAAAGGAGGAATGAGACCACAATCATTTCCATTCTGACCTAAAGATTTTCACAGAAGTCTTCAGAGATTAAAGGCTAATACAAAATAACATACAACTCATGAACTCTGAAGCTGAATTTTGAAAAGACAACTTGACTGCTTCAGAAAATAGATAACATTGTTTTTAAAAGTAGATTAGTAGAGGTCTCACAACCAATGTGCAATTCCAGGTTCAATCAAAAAAACCCGGAAATTAATATGACAAAATATAACTGCTGAGAACCAAGACACCATCTTCCAATCAATAATGGACAGAGGCTAGCTTAAACAGATTTCATAGTTCAATTACCCTCATCTACAATTCTCAAACTTTCTAAAAATCTTGCACAATATTTGAAAATCCATGAAGATGGTCTTTTCTCTGCTAGTGCTATTCTATTTCATTAAGATACCCAGTTACTGTGTGCTGGCCTATAACAATGCACATTTCTGCCAACTCAGAGCCATTCCCCTGCAATATGGAGTTTTAAAACAAGCTTGCAAATAACATAGTAGGGCTCTTACTCCCTCAGAACAGTCCCTTCAGAATACTAAACCTTTTTAGATTAACTTTTGTGATTATTGCTGCCATTAGTAGGGCTTATAGCATTCATTTTAAATGAAAATGGAGGCTGAGTTTTAAGGAAACATCAATTCAGGTCAACAAAAAACATCACGAAAGCAGACGGTATTACTCCCCACTAAACAATGTCCATGTTCCTGTCAGGCAGCTACAAAGCTACATTCATGATTTCTTGATATATCAAGTGTTGTGAATTTTCTCAAATACTGTCTTGTAATCACATTGGGATTTTCTGTTTTTCTCAGGAGACGTTCTGATCTAGAGATGTTGAGTCCCACTGTACTCTTCCATTTTTGTACTTACACGGAAACAAACATTCACTGCTTTTCAAGCTTTCAACTTCTTGACTCATGATGTTTTAGCTACCAAATATAAGTAGAACATGAAATTAACTATTTCATTCTTTAACGTATCAATATTCTCTAAATGGTTTAAACTGAACTGTTCAGAGTCATCCCCATCATAGCTTAAGCTGTCCGTACTACTTGTCATAATACTACAACTGAACCGTTCACACAGGTCTATGAATTACTGATCTGAATGTATGTCCCTGTCAGTTACCTAAAACTCAGCTCTCTGAATGCTTTAGTTTTTCAGTCTTTAACCTCCTTTTCCCACATTACAAGAGCATCAGACCATCTTTTTTGAGCTATGAGAAATCTCATGCTCTTCTCTCTCTTAAATTTAGGTTTTTTTTGTGGTCAATTTATTAGCTGTTTCACAAAATGGTCTCCTGCATTTAGTCGCTAAACTAAAATAAAGGTATGCTGGACTAATTTCAACACTCCTCCTCTTCCCAGTAGGACTATGAGTTTTTCAGAAGCTGTCAAGGCATCCAGGGGTTTCAGTTCAGGTTTGTAAATTCTTCCAAAAACATATGGTCCTTCTAGATGCTTTATGTGTTTAGAATTTGAATATAGTCCAATATTGTAGACAGTGAAATTGAATTATTAAACTGGTATAGGCCATCTGAAATAAATACATTCACAATTATGCAGTATTTTTTGATTGCAAAGGCACTGAAACAGTTCTGAGCTGCTTACAAATAAGCCACCATGTAGGCAATGAGTTTGTGCATCATTTCCACATCCTTCAGAGTCTTTCTACCTGCTCTCAATTAAAAACTCTCAGATGAATGCAGTATGTCTTAACATGTGTAAGTTACAAAGAAAAAAGCATACCTGGACACTACCATGAGCTGATAAGTAACTAGTGAAAGATATTTATGGGTCCACTGCTCTGTATAAGAATTCAATTTAAAATTCCCCTGTGTCTTCACCGCATGGCAGACAAAGTTGCCAAGACAGTCACCAAAAACAAATCTGCAGTCCATGATCCAACCAACATTTGTCTGAGAATTCACAGCCTTCACGGTGAAGACATTGCTATACTGAGATTCACAAATTGTTCCACTTACTTTCCCCTGCTTATTTTAAGGTATACATCACTTATGATGAAAGGTATCAGATTGAGTGCATTAGAAACTGATGTCCTCTGCCCACAGAAATGGTACCTCAGAAGACACAATGCAAGCTTTCACACAGGTCTGTCAGAATATTCACAGAGCTTTTCTGATGGACTACCTTTTACAGTGAGGAAATACATCGGTCTCTATGCTGACTCAATCAGTAGTTCCAATTAAAGTCATTTATTGTGTTGACTGGGTTACATGGACAGCTGTTCCTTTGAAACTGGATGGAGGCCTCCAATTCATTTCACATAGGCCACCAAATTGTCAGAGGGTAATTACCAACCTGAATCCTATTTGAAAAAGTGACCTAGAAATGAACAGCTCTGCATCCTTCCTTGAGCCATCCAGTTTCCCCTCAAAAATATTTTAATCTGTCTTCATGTTAGGTTTGTTTAAATCTCCAATATTGAAGTTGAATTCCTTGAAGACTTGTATAAGAACAATTCCAATAGACACTGTGGTGAATCCACAAGCCATTCCCAAAAAATCTACGACTCCTACATTACTCCATTCCCTGAAAAGGATGGCTGAAGCCAGCAGGACTAGGGTGGTAAACACAACATAGTAGATGGCACCAAACACAGACGAGTCAAAACACTCCAGTGCCTTATTGATGTATCTGAACTGAATGATAATGCTACATCCTAATACTGCCAGAAGTACCAGACAGAGGTACAGAGCCCTTTGACTTGATGGGTTATTGTGAAAAATATCTTGAGCAGCCAGCCCAATGCCTTTTGTGCTGGGAACAGTGAAACTGCCCAACAGAGAGCAAATACTGATGTAAACCATAATATTAGTAGGTCCATGAGCTGGAGCTATCCAGAAGATAAGCAGGAGAAGCATTAGCAGCACTATGCAGAGATAACCCACGAAAACTGGAAAACAAAAAGAAAACAAGAAAATATCAAGGTGAGAACTCTTGGTCTAAAGATTTTAGCACACAAATCACGTCAGTGAACTTCAGGTATACATTACAATTAAGATTTGCTATTGAATATAGATCCAAATCATTGAGCTTCCAGAAATATTGGCATCCACAACTGATGATGCTGTCATGTTCTTTGGGAAAAACAAATAATCATGTAGAAAATTACACACCGTTGCACATTTGAAATGGATTTCAGATGGCTTTTTAAAATCTTATTCTCTTTTCCACCAGGACTATACTCCTTTAAGTCTACTATGACAGACAGAGGGATAACACCTCATTTGTAAACAGTTCATTAAGGCGCAGTGTGTGGATCCAGCAAAGAGCTTAAACATAAAGTTAGATCCCACTATGGTGAGTAAGATGAGTAGGGACAGAACAACCATGAGGCCGTATCATTTACATTATACCATCAGTACACAGATAAGATCAGTGAAAAATATTTCATGCTTTAGAGTTTTAAAGAAATATATGGCCAATTCACTTTGTTCAGATTTAAATGGTAAATTTAGACCAAGGTATTTGTTTTCTTTTCTTTGTTTGCAGATTTTTTGAATAGCTGATGTTATTAGGTTTGAGTTTCTCTCGCTTAAAGCAAATACAAGAAAAACAATAAAAAAGTTGGCAGTTTAGCTCTTAAAGAAGAAAAATAAAAGTGGGCCTGGAACATATTAGCACCAGTACATGTCCCCCAGCAGCTGGTGAGACAGAACAGGCATTTCAGCCTATGTCTCAACAGCCTATTTCTACATACCTTTATTGTGCAAAGAAATCTGGGAGCATAACTGGTATTTAGTAAAAACTTTTAATTAAAGAAACATGGAGAAATAAAGGAGAGAAGAAAGTCAGTATTTCTTGTTTTGTATAAAACAACTTAACTTGAGATCCTAGATTTATACTTCTCTAAATAGCAAGATACACTTTTTCATAATGTTATAAAATTACAAGTTCAACTGGCCATTGTTCTGAGCTTGCTGTGCAGGATAATGTTTTCAAAAGTATCCATGTTTTCCTTTCTGCACACATGTCTCAATAAATATGACAAGTTCTAAGTGGAGCAGGGCATAGTTTTCTTACACAAAACCTGTACTGGTTTGCCTCTGTCACGTCACGATTTCTTCAAAAGCCAATTTGCCTACCTGTTAGAAGTGGTAAGCCTCTTCCTCAAGCATGCTCTTGCTCAACCTCAGAAAATCATTGTGAATTAATGAAAAAACAAACTACCTGGATTTGTAAGCTTCTCTTCAAGCTCAGCCTGAGTCGTTACACTCTCGGACTTCGGGGAATGGATAATGAGAACAACAGACCCAGCACAGCTCAGCAAACATCCCAGCTTGCCAAGAATGTTCAGTTTCTCTTTCAGTAAGTAAGAAGCTAAAATGGACCTTTGACAAAGAGGAAGGAAAATAGAAGTTTGACTACATCCTGTTAATAATGTTTTAACAGTGCAGTGCCATATGAATTTCCCTTTTAAAGGAATACTATCAAATGCTGATGAATTCTCAAAATGTATTTCTGACTTATCTGAGGAAAGATTCATCCATTTGCAGTTTTACTCAATCCTTGACATCTCCTCAGGAAAAAATCCCAAAACAACAAAACAAAACAAGACACAAACCCCAACAAAACTCCTAGCCATAACACCCCAAAAACCAAAACCACATCACCCCCTCAAAACTGCCCCCCAAATAATCGAAACTCTCCAAACGAGACATCTGACCCCGAGGCAGACATCTACCCATTACCAAATTGGCAAGCTGTCACAAAGCCCCATTTTATAGGTGCTAAGCAGTCATGAGATAAAAGTGACCTTTGGTTACAAAGATCCTAGGACTTGGCTCAGACAAAGCTGACCAAAGTAAGCAAAAATATGTGGCCTAGGATAAAATAACAGGTGGTACTTAGAGCACCATCAGTGTGTTTAATAGTGATAGAACTAAAGACAGACATGAAGCAATGCCATCTACACTCTGAAGCAGATGACCAGGGCAGTCACAACTCAGCAGGCAACAGAAGAATCTCAAGGCAATGCACAGCTTTGTTTTTAAAGAGTTGTGCTTTTTCACTGCAGTAGTTCCACAACTGTAGTTCATCTATTCACAAAACATTAGCTGCATATTAAACTCCCTAAACTCACTGCCTTGTCTGTGCCTCCTACAAACATAACTTCTAAGAAGTTGGGGGCATGCATATACAAGGAACTCCCTTGCTTCGGAAAGGGGCCAAATCCAACGAAATGAAAATCAGCATCAATAAACACATGGGCTGTGGATAGCAGGGTAAAGACTGTGAGACAAAAGGAAAGGTCTACATAGTAAGGGAACTGTGAATAAAAGAATAGGCAGAAGAGTCCAGAACAACCACAGAGAAAGGAAAAAAAAAAAGTTTATCTGTTCCAAATCACAGTGATAGCTAAAGCAGAAGATACTCAGGAAAACCCTTCTTCACCACTGCCTCCTCCCAGCCCAGCTTTCCTGGTGAAAACAGGAATAGGTGACATTATAACACATCATGAAAAGCCAGAAGCCTGACATTTCTCGGTGGACCTCCAGTGAGCACTCAGTCCATCTGACATTTTATTAAGTAGTAATGACATCCAGATAAGAACAAGAAAAGCAAACTCTTACCCAAATGGAACGCCAAGAGCTCCCAAGGGCGTCACTAGCACAGTTGGGACTGCAGTGTAGGCCAAGAAATTCCCTATTTGACCCAGTGCCACTGTCAAGAGAACCAGAAATAAGCCTTTAAACCCCTTTGTAAAAATAAGTAATCAAAACTTGCCCAATACTGTCTGGGAAAGACTGACCTAACTGGAAAATAGATGTTACAATTTGCTTAGTTCTGTTAATTTTGCACTTAAACAAAATGCCTGGAATTTTTCTAGAGTTTTTTATTTCTTAATACAGGATTTATATTTGCCACACAAGAGTATCCAAGTGGGCACAGTAAATAATCTCATTTGTAACTTCTCTTAGTTAAATATAAATATGAATACGAATTAGAAGAAATCATGGATTATACTCAAATATCTCAGTATTACACTCAAATATTTGTATGACGAGGGGTAAAAGTATATATAATCCATAGTTTCATCTTTAGAATGTGCATTCATGTAAAACAAATGTACTTGATTATAGTTCCTAACAGCATTGTTACTTTTTGGGGGAAAAATAAAGACAGTGCTGAGGAATCTTCTAATGAAATATTAAGCACATGCATAAGGGCTCTTCAACACACTACATCAAATTTTCACAACACTGTATAACACCCAACCACTGTAAAAAGAAGCCACAGCCACAGTAACAGCCTCAACCTTATTTTTCTTTCCTCCAGTAAAAGCAGATTCCAAGATATACCACAGTATTGCACATTGCAGCTGTGATAACAGTTCATGTGTTCAAGTTTTTGGTTAAAAAATAAAAGCTGGATGGTTTTGCAAGTGCTGGCAAGTTTATAATGGGTCAACATACTTGCATAGTTACAGGGTCTGTGGTAACTGGCAAGAAGCTTGAGATTGAGCACAAATTACATACAGCTCAAATTTCCAGGTGCTGTTAAAAGCCATTATCAGCATTTAAAAACATTTCAAGAATCCAAGATGTCTATGCTCAGGCTGGCACTGCCCTCAACTATCAAATATCGTTACTATCATCCAATTTTTTACATCTCCAAAGCACTGTGCAAACATTAATTAATTTACCAATTTAGCTCACATTATCAGTAGAGCTGAAGACCTGTGTAACCGACTGGAAATATGAAGGAGACAAACCTGCAAAACTGCAGAGTGTGGCAAAATTATACTAATTAAATTCACTGAGGCTTTCTCTGTGTGCAGGAGTGAGCTGGAGAAGTTGATGAGCAGCTTTTCCAAGGCACAAGAGACAGTGGTGGTCTCCCTGTCCCTGGGAATAGAGTAACTTGGTTATCAGCCTCAGGCTCTTTTGAGATATATGTGGCAACTGTGGCATTATCTTCAAGGCGTCTGAAGGCATTGGGGCAGATCCTGGATGGAGAATGGTGCACAGCTGGCACTCTGCATTTCTGCAGATTACACACATTTCCAAATGACTCTGACAAAAGGTTGCTTTTTTTGGAGGTCAGGTGTCTTAACTTTCTGTTGGAAGAACTCTTAACAGATGGCACCAACATCAATCTATAAAGTAGGTCTCTGAAGCTTCAGTCAAATGGAACATATTGTAAGGCAACTAAACTTACTGGAAGTTTTCCATACCACCATGGAGTAATAGCAACAGTCCCTTACCACCACAAATGACAGACTAGGACTAGTTAACACCAATTAAAAAAAGGATCTCAGTAATTGTTAACATCTACCCGATGTTGAGGATCTTTGCTGCCAACCTATCCAGTCCTCTCTGAACAGAAATTCCTCATCAGATACATCAGTGCTGTAAGTCAACACCTGACTTCAGTTCCTGAAGGCACACCAAGATTTAAATTTGATAAACAAGTACCAGTACCCTCAAAGTTACTGCAACACAAGACTTGATGCACACTGGCATGTCTCCTTTAGCAAGGAGACCAGTAGACCTGTACAGCAAAAGCTATCTATTCTAGGCATGTCAGGGAGTTTATTTCAGACTAACTTCAGCCTGCTCCTGCTAACTTGAAGTCTATTTGCAGCTCACATACATTAAGTATGTTCCTAGAATTCATTTTCCAACCTACTTTCATTTTAAAGACCAGGTCAGGAGCTCCAGCTCTGTTATGAAATGTGAAATACAGCCCAATCTGTGGTGACAAACAGGAGATTAGCTTCACAACTGTATTCCCCATCTGCAATAAAACACTAATGCAGATGTTTTCACTGTAACAACCAGACGCATCTATGCTGCTATCAAAACCTGCACTGAAACTAATTAATTAGCCAATTAATTAGTTTAATGCTCGTTGAAATACCTGTACACATGCTGCAATCCCTCTTTTGACTACAGAGTAAGGAAAATTCCCTTAGCAGAATCTGCAGCCCTTCCTTTGAAGTCTTCAGTAAGCCAGTGGATCCCAGGGCCCCCAAAGGGTTGGGCAGCATTATGCTGAGTCAGCATGCCAATACAGAAACACTTATTCACCATCTGAACAAATACCATGAGAACAAGTTGATAGAGTTTATGTGGGTTTTGTTAGTCATCCAAACTCCAAATTCTCTGTTTGAGAAAATTATGTCAGCTGTTATCATTTCACCCAGATAACTGGGGATATTGCTAATTCCACAAGTAACACCTTTCCCCAAATAGCACCTTTCTCTGCATCCCATAGGTGCCTACCTGGCCCTTGCTATTGCTGTTTGTGACTGTGCTGCCATTCTGAGTCTACAATATCCACAAGCAATTCTCCTTGCTTGGTTCCTCAGTAAAGCTACTGAGGTTTTGTTTTTAAATACCTGCATCTAGCTACTGGAAAAAGGCCAACTGATACCATTCCCTTCAGCTGTTTTGCCTTCATTCAATTCAGTCAGCTCTTTTAAGCATGAAATTGTTTTCTCTGATTCACCAAGATAAGTCCTGTAATAAAACCTCCCTTATTTTAACTCCTTCTGCTCAGAGATTACAGATGGGAGCCTCAGGAATGACAAACAACAGTTGCCAATGCATAGATTTATTTCTACTTAGGCAGTAGTGATCCCGTCAGGGGAGGAAGCTGACAAAGGACTACTTAAACTCAAGTTAAATTAGCTGACAAATTTCTTCTGAAGCTCTGTCGGCCTCTACACTTCCTGTGAACTTTGTCCTTCAATGGGATCTATCAGTTTTCATTCCTTTTGCATAGCTTTAAGACAACAAAACCAAGAATCAGAGACTTACCTTGCTGCCACAAAACCAGGGGCACAACTGGACTCATAGACTTCTCAGAAACAGCATCAGAACTTTCCAAATAATTCACAAAAGGCTTGATTAGAGTCTAAAAGTGGGGTATAATTCTAAGCTTGTGGGTAGAGCTAGGGCTGATGTGTAAGAGGAGAAAGCTAGTTGTTCCCCATGCTCCAGATTCACATCAGAGAATGAACTTGGTGTAAGCAGAGTTTACAAAGATATTAAGGGTAAAATTACACTGATCTCATATCAGCACCACAGAAGGCTTTGCATTAATCTTGTAGATTAAAAGCAAAACTGAAACTGTATCTCTTGAACTAAAAACCAAAAGAGTTTTGGGGTTTTTTTTAATTGAGGCTGGTTAAATGCTTTCTGATCTAAAACATAACATGTGCTCAATGAGCCCTTTTGTGCATAGCAACAATTTTTAATTCAGCTTTGACTTTTATTAAAAACTGAGCCAGCCAGTGCAATGCAGAGACACAAACCATGCAGGAACCCAGAGTCAGAGCAGTGTGTGGCTGCCAAGGGCTGCAAGTACCAAATGGTTTGGAAATGTGGAAAGATGTCTGACTCATTTTGTACCAGCTCTTTGCCTTTGCAAACACCACCAGGCATGGTAGCCACAGTAGAAGTTTACTAAAAGTGCGATATTTCTAGGATGGGAATTTCACGACAAGAGAGTATGAGATTCAAGATGAAAATCCAGATTTCCTGATGTCTCGTATCACCATCTAAGCAAAGTTCTCTTAAAAAAAATTCAAACCTTTTAAGATACTTACTTGCAATAGTGCCCGACCACCATACTATATCAGTTAAGTATGAAGTACCTGGAAGTATAGGAAAATGTATTAGAATACTGGAACTATGAAACAACAGTCTAAGTTATTAAGGACCTTCATCTTAAACCCTATTCTTCAAGGCAACTGAATGTGAGGTAAAAAAAAGAAAAAAAAATGAAAGAGAACAATTTTGGATTTGGCTCATGTTTCCAAGTAATACCTTCTTAAGACAATGTATTAGTCAGAAGTTCTGGTTTCCAGTTTGAAGCACCTATGTGACACTAATACAGTATTATTTAGAAAAGCATCTAAAATGTCACCAAATGCTTCTCAGGGTGACATTTAAACATACAAGTTAGAACCACTTCTAGGAGAACTGTAAACCCGTGGAAATAGTACATTATTTGGCTCAGTTAGTCTGCTAATACAACCTTGGTGAAATTGTATCAGAAAATCTGTAGCCGAGAAATTGTTTTGGCACACAGGTTTGGCAGGACCATAGTGTTGCCTAATCCTCCTGCATTTAAGCATTGGAAAGTGCTACAGTTGAAGCCTCTGAGTTCCTGACATAGTGCCCCGTTTCAGAGAAGAGTAAAAATTCTAATTTCCTTAGTGCCTCCCAAGCTGGAGGATGATTATTTTCACTGTCAGACTACAAGCTCTTGCCTTGGGATGTGCACAGGTGGAGCCTGTGCACCACATAAATTCTGCTTCTGTAGAACATCAAGGCTCATGACCACTTCCTAAACTAAAGCATGGCCTTCTCTGAGCACAACCTTGGCATCAAGTTATGCTCCTACGTTTTTCTTCTCTTTCTAGCAATACAGCTCTGCATTCATTTGGGACAATGCCCTCTCAAAAGCTGCTGGAGCAGTGGGCAATATTGTACCTACTCTGAAATCCCAAACGGAAGAAAAACACAGTCATCACTAACTCTGGAGACATACAAAGTATTAAGCGCTTGGAAATCACACTATACAATTGAAAAGAGATGAAAAATGACTAATGAAAATGGCCAGCTTTAGAGTGGGTGGAGTAATTTTTTAGACTTTTGTAATTGCATATAAAATAAAAACATTGTTGGGGGCCGAAATTATAGAAAATATTGACTCAAGTAAGGTAACTTTGCGAAATATTTGTCACCCACTGCTGTTTCTAACTAGACAAGGATTGCTAATTACATCAATACTATATTATTGATTCAAGAGAGAAGACAGAAGAGAGTTGAAGGGCCTCCTTGTTAATTATACAACACCTGCTGAAGACAATGGAAAAAAGACATCATCTGACACTGGCTATCTCGGACTCACAGCTCCAACTGCTAGATTCAACCCCACTGCTTCATACCACGAAATAGAGAGGACCTGGGGTATTTTCCTAGATGCCTCCTCAATGAGCATGCCAATAGAAAGTACTACGAAATGCTCAGCAAGATGCACAAACAGGAAGTTTTACAGCTGCCAGCACTGAGAAAGCAGGCACATACCCATCACTCACTTAACCCAGTGCTCCACTGAAAGCTCTTCAAGAGTAAGTAGACTCAAAATGGAAACTTCCTCCAGCTGCCTTGGGATGCAAAATTATTTCTTTCTCTTGTGTTTTCTCATTGTTTCCCTTACAAAAAAAATTTGTATTTATGATGCAAATGTGACCTCTCTGTGGACAATCAAAATGGGTTACAGTAATCTTGGAGAGAAAGGGAAACTGCTTGCAAAACAAAAGTTTGTCTGATGCCCTTAGCTGTAAGATCATTGCAGAAAAAGCAAAACAAACTTTTTAGATCAGGCTGCCAGGTTGTAGTCACGTAGTTCCAAGCTTGCTTTGCTCCACTACATTCACCCTGAACATGCTAGATGCAGCAGGCATTGGAAATGCAAGTACAAATATTTATACATATATATATATATAAACCATATATTTGTATATTATTTGTATGTGTACATATATGTACATATTTACATACGTGCAAAGTATACAGAGAAAATACCTTGTCCTGGTCACTAAAAAGGATTTTTCATAAAAAAGATTTCCTAGAACCTATGGACACATGCTTATACAAAGACACCATCACCTATGAAAACAAATGGCTGTTGACCACAGTAAATCAATTCAAAGGCCTCATGCAACCTATGTTTACAGTTATCCCCTTATATAAAACCATGATACTAAAACCAAATAAATTTTTTAAAATTGCGTTTTCCTATATTCAAAGAATGAAGGTGCAACTAGAAAATGCTGTTCAGCTGCATGCTTTGAGGAGTTCCAATTTCAAAATAAAATACAGAAGATCCTCACACTTGTGAATTTACAGCTTTGTTTTGGCTTAACTGTCTAGACAGCAGTCAGTTCCTGAATATGTTCACCTCAGGAAATAATAATGAGGCATGGGATTTCAGTATAAAAAATACAAGAAATAAGTTCTTTCATGTTACTGATCTGTCTCTTCTCAGAAAGTGGAAACTTTGTGACTGATACAACCTGTGTGTGTCTGTGGAAGAGCTGGAATAAACAAGTGACAAGATGTGCTGGTGCTATTCACGGCAAGAAACTAGCTAAGCCAAAAAAACTGGTAGCAAAGTCCCACAAGTACACGAAAAAGAGGAACCTGCGTATGCACAGGAGTGTATTCAGCACACAAGTTCCCAATGCTGTATTACAGCGTGAGAGACCAGCGCGCTGCCCATACATCGGGAAGCTGTTGCCGATGCGCATGTTAACAACCCCTCGCTGCTCTCGGCCGCTGCTCTCAGTACATCCTGACTGCCGCCTCTCCGCTCGTTTATCACCTCCCTTGCGCCTCGACCCAGCCATGGACCTCTCATGTCAACCACGCTTAAGGTGACAAACTGAAGCCGGCTCCGCCAGTCCAGACACCGGGAAGGTGTCCCCCGCTGCAGGTGACACGGCCACCCCCGCGACACAGGCTCTGAAAGGAGCAAGGGGTGCCCGTCCTCCTTGCCCCGCAGGGCGGGCCGGGTACCTCGGCAGCCCCCCCGCCTCCTGCCCCTCGCTCCGGGCCAGCTGCCGCCGCAGCGCGGGGAAGGGCTGCGGGGAGAGGGAGGGAGCGGCCCCGCGGCTGGCCGGGCTGCCCCGGGGTGGGGGGAGCCGTCCCGCACGGTGCCGGGCCGAGGCCACGCACACCTGCGAGGTTACCGGGGGGTCGCAGAGTGCGGAGGGAGGCCGGGAAGCCCCGGGAGGGGCGCTCCCACCCGCCGCCACCGCAGCGCCGGGCCCCTACCTCTCCCGCGGGCCCGCACGATCCCCTTCTTCTGCAGGACGAAGGTGGAGCCGTTCACCAGGCTGGAGACCACGGCCACGCTCAAGCCCAGCGACACGGCGGCGGGGCCGGGGCTCTGCGCTGCCCCCTCGCCCGCTGCCGCACCGACCGCCATCCGCATGGCCCCGCCGAGAGCTGCAGGCGCGGCGGCTGCCCGGGCCCAGCGCTCCCGGCAGCGGCTCTGCGNGGGGGCGGCTCCGGGCGGGGACCGGCGGCAGCCGCGGCTCCTGGCGCCCGTCCCGCGCGGGGACGGCAGCAGGGTGACGTCATAGCAGTGGCATCTCCGCCCCTACGGCCGGTCTGACATCACGGCTCTGTGCCGCCCTGCTCCGCGCCGGCACCGCGGCGGGCGAGGCGGCCACGCTGCCGCTGCTGTCGGGGCTCCCCGGCGTGCGGAGATACCGGGCAGAAGCTCGGAGCTCGGAGCGTCCATGGGCAGGGGGTGCGGGACGATGCGCAGGGGGATGCGGGGACCGGGGGGATGTGGAGAAATGTGCACAGGCATGTGGAAGGAGAGAGGGATGACAGCAGGGCAGAAGGATGGGGAAAGACAGAGGGATGCGAGAAGACGTGCAGAGGGATGCGGTCTACAGGACAGACGAGTCCCGCCGGGCCAGTGTTTCTGGTGTGGGAGCAGCGCTGCTTTGCAGCGCTCTCGCTTTCCCGTGGGGTTCCTAAATTCGTGTTGTCTCCCCAGTCCGACCGAACGCGTGGGGTGTGGCGACGGCAGGGCCAGGCGGGGGTCAAGGCTGCCATTATAGCCCCCACCGTGACCTGGAGCTGCGGCTCCATCCACCCTGCCACCTGCCAGGTCAATGTGAGGGGCAGAGTTATCAATCAGCAAGGCACCGTGTGGCTACACAATGGGAAAGCTTGACCTCTGCCAGGAGTCATGCACATTGCCTGAAAACTGTGGGATCCGTAATCACTCCTGCAGTAAATCCCAGAATCTACTTTTATGTCCAGGAAAAGGTTCACTCTGTTCTAATGACACAGGGCAAGGTCAGATGCTCAAATTTATGAACCTCCTCTCTCAGCTATCATTCAGCATCTTCCAGGTTCTGGGGGGGCAGAACATAAGCCATCCTGCCCTTGCAGAGAATGGCTGGAAATCCCTCTGGTAGCAATATAGCTGGGCCATCACAGGGCCACAGATCCCTCTTTGAGAGAACTCAGTCTCTCAAAGATAAAGTGTTGAGCTGAAAGTAATCTTCCTTGCTCAGCAGAAGTATTTTGTAGCAGGTATCTCACTGCAGTTCTTACCAATTCCAGATATTTGTTGAAATAAATCAATCCATAGTGGATTACTGTGGCAACATCCATCTAAGGAAATGAGTTATGGTATCTTGGCTTATAAATGAAAGTGGACATTTTTGTAATTTTTAACAATTGCGCAGGGTTCTTAGCATATATTTTAGCATTCCCAGGAAATATGAGTTTAGAGAAGAGGCAAGCTCCTGGAAATATTTCACTTGTCTGCATATTTCTTCGTTTGCTTACACTGGTTGAGGCAGCTGTCCTAGGAAGGCACAGGAACACTGTGATATGATTTTTTAAGGTTTAATGGTAAGATATGTAATACTTACTGCAGCAGTGCCCATATTTTCACCTAAGTTGTTTCATCAGGTCATTGTATCAATACTGAATGTGATGGAAGAGAGGATTCATCCTTGTGAGACTCACAAGACCTGCCAAATGAGTACACAGGAGGTGGAAGAACAGTTATCCATAGCAACCCTTGGAAACAAAGAGGTGAAGACAAATACAGGCTAATTATAAATATCCATTTCTGATCTATATACAGCCTAGTAACATGTACAGAAAATTTTATTACAGGAAATAATTTATGCTTGCACAGTGGAAATATGATATATATTTAACAGCCTTTGCATCTAATTATCAGGCAAGTTTCTAAACACAGCTCAAACCTGGCCAATTTTTATACTCAAAATCTCTCTCTGGTATGGTTGAACCAAGACAAAAACAGGTACGAGATATCTCAAGAAAACAGTTTATTTCATTCCAGCCATGTCATTTTAATATCCTACTTATAGATCTTATATATGCCTTTCCAAAATATGTATTTGGATAGGTAATTCTAAATAGACTTAATCTGCCTTATTCAGTTACTCTTGCACTTGCCATATAATAGGTGTAGTGTTCCTAAGGATTAGTCATAGAATAAAATAATAAGCAAGAGCTGATAAATATTAAATTTGCAAATATCTTGAAAAACACAGCCTGAATTCACCTTATATCTGCATTATTAAGCTTACAAACAATTTTGACCAAGACATAAAAGTACCTCAACGAAAACAGCTGTTATCATTAGTTGAATGGAAATTAGATGACCTTTTTTAAACTATTACATATATACCACATATAAACTCCTTAGGTCCATCTAGTCTTCTGGGGCTGAGTTTCACTGTGATAGCATCATTCCTCCTGCCCAAGCTGTGTCATCACGTATTGCAAAGTAACAGGCTTTGGGTTAGTTTGGCTTTGACCTTGCAAAGCTCAGTATTACTGATGTCATATCAGCCTGATATCTCATGAACATACAAATTGCATAGGAGGAACCTCAGATTTATGTGGCATTTCCTCCAAAAATCTCCGCTCCCCTCCATTAGCATGGGTGTTTAGGGTCAGCCAAGAGGTAGGAGGAGTATTTATTAGACTTTTGTAGGTCTCCTGTCCAAAGGAAGGGATGAGTGATTGAGGTAGATGGGAGTTAGAAGTAAGTGAGCAAAGTTGGTAGAGATTACACCATTTTTTTTCAGGGGCAATGGACCTTTTCTGATAAGGATGGTTTTTTATCTGATTTTAGGTGGAAGAGAAATGCTTGTGCCTGATCTAAAGGAATGTATTGCTTCCTCTGTAATGTCTTGGATTCCTCTGTTATGTTTGGTTTATGTAAGAAAATTTTTTTTTTTTAACGAAAGCGGTTGTTGGGCTGTCTTATCAAGGCTAGAGGAAAATCAGATAATTCCGTATCTGGCATAGAATGGAAATACAGTAACTGAGCCCAGAAGATAATCTGAAACTCCTTATAAAATAGCTGGGAGAGTAAGGTGGAAGTTTACCAACAGCTCTATCAGACCCTAAAGCAACAGCAGTAAATCTCCTTGGCAGGAGCACTATAAAGATCCACTGTGCCAGCAACTGAAGCAGTAGGAACTGAGACTGCAAACTAAATAACAAGAAGACAGCAGCAATCCTACTTTTCCAGCTCTTGAGAACCAAAGACCAAAGTAAGGGCAGTCATATGAAGACTTGTGTAATGGTCCACTGAACCTAGGCCTGAAAAAGACCTAAAAATCCTTTCTAGAGAGTCTTGATTGGTTGCTTGGAGTATAAAAAGTGGCTTTAGTATAAGTGGGACATCACTGGTATGGGTGGTCCTGCTTTGGAAAGGAAGGGACTTGAGCCTTTGTTGTAGTCCAGCCGTTGATTTGCTATGGGCATCCATATCTATGGATGGGAGAATGAATGGAAGCCTGCTGAAAGGTACTGCTCTGCAAAGATGGGTCCTGTCAGCTTTTTGGCTTTCTATTCCATTGACAAGGGCTTCATTGAGTCTTTGGGCCCAGATTTGGGCTTTTAAAGTATAGTGTGATCTTTGTGAAATGAAATTGAAGTGCTGAGTTCTACCGCACTGTTGACAGTGGCCACAAGACTGGCTCCTCTGGAGCTGGAACTAAAAATTAAGCTCAGCCTTGATGTCTGAATTTGATTGTCCCGGACAGCAAGGAAATGCTGCCTTATATCCTATCTGCAATATTGAGCTCACACAAGCTTCTGTGGCATCTCTGTCCTGTGGGTTACAAGAAGTACACCCTTGGTGTACACCAGCTCTCTTCAAGGACAGGACAACAGGCTGCAAATCAACACAACTCAGAGTAGTCTTAAGCAGAAAAGTGAGGGGTGGTTTCATTTTTCAAAGGGTCCAAGGTTGATGCAAGGAAGCTTGTTAGTGATGTGCAATTCTAAAAGTCTGGTCTCAGTGACTAATAGAAGCTTGCTGCCGCTTTTCCCCATGGAAAACAACTTCTCTGCTAAACGACAGTGGCCATACATAATTCTGGGGGTTTGGAGAATTTCAGCATCCTGAAGAGGTGGTGCAAACTGATTTTAGGTTATTGACACAGGAAGTATGGCAAGACGACTGCAAACAGACCATACCATTTCAGCTTTTCTGCAAGGAAAACAGATCTCTTCAGAGAGAACCTGTCCTTCGTGCAGCAGGCAGAAGCTAGGCAGCTAGTTGTGATGTGTGTGCATGATCATGCTGCAGAGAATCCACATTAATTAACATCATGGCTACTCACATTTGCTCTGCAGAAACTTCTAGAATCCTCTGTGACTGTGAAACACAGAAGAAAAGCAGAGATTTCCCAGTTAATCTTGTAGCAGATGCTATAGTTCACCTACATGAATTGCAAACTCTGACCAGGATATTCTTCTCTATGCTGATTTCCAAAAGTCGAATACATAATCTTAATGTGATGAGTATAGTATATGTATATCCAGCTCCATTTCCTCCTGTATTAGGAGTATGGTAAAAGCCCAGCACAATATTTTAGCATGAACCTTTAGAACTGGGCTTCCAAGGCATGGTCATCACAATCATCCTAAAGTCCCCCCCAGCTTTATTACAATCTTTCATGTGAAGAATTTGCCTGTCTTTACCATATCTTGTCTGTTAAATAGACATATTAATCTTCTGTTTGAGCTAAAGGGAGTTTTGGCCCGTGTTTCAGGCTTACAGATATTGTCTGTATGTTGTTATAAGCTTTGACATGGAGATCTTTGTTGCTTCATAAGCTGCAACCTAAATAACGTGTAGTAATCATTGAATCACCTGTGGTGGAAGTCTCTTCCTGTTAAGCTGGCCAGCTGCTGAGTTCCATGAGTGAAGACTACATTTTAGGGTATATCTTGGAGTTTTGAAGAATTAAAATTCTCTCAAGTGATGAACATTGGAGGCACTCCTATTAATCAAGTAAACTCACTCATCAGACTTGCTGGGTAGTTCCAACAATATATGTATGGATTTTCTACTACACTGTTCTTCAGCAAAACATCTTTTGTAGCAAATACCGCGGGGAATATTGCAGTCAGCTGCCTGCTCAGAGATCAATCTTTGTACCCTTGAGTACATCCTGTACTCCAAAGCTGTAATGTCATGATAAATTTTATTTTTATATGGGTGCTTTTGAATGGGGTTTCAACGTTCAATATTGTTGGAAAAATGAAAATGCATTGCAGTGTATCTGAACTGGAATTTTTTTCTTCAAACCAAACAATAGGATACCATGAAAATGGGCCTTATTTAACTACTTTCCTCTTGAAGCTTCACTTTCAACTGACCATGCATTTACAAACTGTAAAGCCATTGCGCTCCTGGGACCCAGTTATTCAGTTCCAGATATTTACATTATGCCACCATAGTAATATGTTCTATTTACTAAATACGTACCTTCCCAGCAGCAAAGCTACATCTGCAACCTCACTCACCATTGCATCTGAGAGCACAAAGAAGCAGTCTGTCTGCTCTGGGAGAGCAGTGCTGGGATTCCCAGCTAATGGCCTTAAACAGAGGTCTAGCTGAAGAAATGATGATGGGCTGATACAAACTGTTTCTAGGAAATGTCTACCAGACAGTGCATGATGGAAGGAGGCTTTCTATGATCTGCTACAGATCAGGGCAGCTGCAGACACAGCTACTTCAGTATTTAATATTTGTTGTGGTTTAACTCATCCAGCAATGAAGAACTACATAGCTGGGGTGGGAAAGAGAATAAGAAGAGTAAAAGTGAGAAAACTCATGGGTTGAGATAAGAACAGTTTAATGGGACAGAAAAGGAAGAAAATGATGATGACGATGATGATGATGATAATGATCACGATAATGATGGTGATGATGATAATGATGTCTAGAAGAGGTGTTGCACAATGCAATTGCTCACCCCTCGCTGACCGACGTCCAGTCACTTGCCAAGCAGTGACCCTCCGCCAGCTCTCCCTAGCAGTTTATATGCTGAGCATGTTGCCCTATGGTATGGGATATCCCTCTGGCCGGTTTAGGCGGCTGTCCCAGCTGTATCCCCACACAACTTATTGTGCCACTCCAGCCTTATTACTATCAGTGCATGAGATACTAAAAATTCCTTGACTAAGTATCAACACTACTTAGCAAGAACTAAAAAACCTGTGTGTTATCAACATTATTCTCATACTAAATTCAAAATACAACATTATACCAGCTACTTGAGAGACAATTAATTCTATCCCAGCAGAAACCAGGATAGTATTTAATATTTAAAAGAGAGTTTAATATTTAAAACATCTGGTTTAAGAGTTGTAATGAAAGACAGCTGTTGGAGTTATTGACCTGTGCTGGAAGGAAACCATTTGGCATGAGTTTAATCTCACTGTGCTCAGCAGATGTTCAGTGTTGTGCCACAATCATCGCACATGCTGATCTGCACCTTTTAATAAGACAAGGCTGTATTTATTTGTATTAAATGTGACATTAAGATCTTAGGCAATGTCAGAATGGTATTGTCACCTTCTAGGGAGATTTATCTATCTTCTCTAAATCCTGTCAAAGTCTATGCAGAAAAGTAATTTTTCATAGTAGTTAAAGGACCTGTTATGTGATAGGTCAATATTAATGCCTTGTTTTACATCATGGATACCAACAGAATTGGTGTTTTAGTGATGACTGAGATGTTTGGGTTGAGTTTGGTCTGACTTCACGCAAAGCAGCTGACAGGAATGCTGACTACTTAGGTGAAATTGGAAGTTATGTTTCTTGTCCTTAGCAGATGAGGTACAAGGCATGTGGGATGACTGAATTACTGAGTTTCTTCTTATTTCAGCTCTTCTACTTATGTATTTTAGGGTCTCTTTGACATACATCTGTCTTAAGGATTCATTTTATAATGTTTTTTCCTCAAATACTTGCTCCAGAGGGTTAGGTCCCTCTCACAGTTCTACTGATAGTTGTCACAGTGTTCTATTTATCCTAGATATATGGAGATTGTGATTACTGGCACCCTGACAGCAACTGACTTTTGCACAAAAGGTATTAGGTACTAAACTGTCAGAATGAGCTTGGTGAACAGGAATCCCTGTGCTTAGCCCTCACTAACTTTGAAGTGCCTAGAAATGTTTACTGGCTGTGTGAGGTGTCCAGCAAATATTGCAGGCAGCATCAACCTTCAGGGCAGGTCTTCCTATGTATAGACTGCAGGGAGATAAAGTGGTCTTTGATGTACATCCTACTGTCTCTAGTTTTACTGATAAAGAGTATTTTAATTATGATTTTAATGATAAGCACTGCTGAAATGAGTGGTAGAGAGTCATGGATGACTGTAACAAATAACAGTGTCTCAGGTTTAATGATCTAATCTTAAATTCAATGAAATTATGAGGTTCCTTTGTCAAATAAATGTCACTTTAAAAAAGGAAACAGAAAAAAACAACACTTTTTAAAAGGAACCTGTGAACAAAAGAGTATTTTTAAATCTTTTATTTCAGGACATCTTTCCTTCAAATGAGACTGCCTGCATAATAGCACTGTGAAAGGGAGATAAGATAATTGCTACTTCAGCAATAGAACAACAGGAGCGCCTGAAGCTCCTTCCTGTCTGTGATTTAGACAGTAGCTGAAACAGAATAATTCTCTACCTTAATGTTTCTTTTGGACTCTATTTGGCTGACTTCAGTTTTGCCAACCCCCAAAATTAATATTTGGGAGACTTCCCTCTTTGGGACCTTAAATAAATCATGGTTTTGTCTGTTTTGTTCTTCCCCTCCCCCCCCTTTTAACATCTTCTGTTAAACTCAGGGATGATGACAGGTGCAGAAACATCTGCCAGGTTAGAGCAGGGAAAGCTTTTGGCCATGGCTGTTAGAATTTCCTCAAAAAGCAAAAAGCCATCAACCAATCTAAATGAGAAAAACAATAGCTGCAGAATCAAAGCCGTAGCTTGCCTTGCTGCTGGAAGGTGGGCTACCACCACACAGTGGCTTGAGGGAATGACCCCCATGCTGAAGTGCTGAGATAAAGTGGATGGAAATTTTTTTTTCTAGCAAGTAAGAAAACAGCCTGCTATTTGCAGTAGTGCTTAAAGCAAATGCATGTGAACACTTGCTGATCTGAACTGTGAAATGAATGCATTACAGTTAGGCTTTGAGATTCAGAACTGAGATGTTCTCAGTATTTAGGTTTGGACAAGTGGACCTACTAACAGCAGTGTGGTGAGACGAAAGTAGCCCACTTAAGTGCCACCTGAGCGTCTGGATTGTGAGCCTTCTTTTCCACCGGTTCACTAATGTTTGGGCATCTTTTTCCACTCACAGAGGATTGCAAGCAGGAGTATACAGGTTTTTGAGTACCCAGAAATTATTCCTTGGTGAATGCACACAGAAGGGAGCTAGGTCTAACCTGACCTGGGCCTAACATGTCTGGCATGCAAGGGGGTAGGGCAACATGTTCTTCTTGGCCACACCATTGTCAGTCATGTGGGAAAACATCAGTCTTTGTTACTCCTTGGAGCAGGATAATCCTCTGTCTTGACGAGCTGTTGTCTTCTACCTGCCTTCTGAGGTTTCTTCCTCAGTTATCTAACTTTCACATCAGTGCTGTTCTCTTGAGGCCTCGAGTTAATAACCAATATGAGTCAACACTTCTTTTTTGGCATGTTTTGTTTTGTTTTATGTGTGCTTTTCTTATCCTGCCTGTTTTTCTCACTGCCTGACAACAAGTTTCTTCAGTAAAGCTGCACATCTTAATTAATTAATTGGATGCTGGGCTGTGGGCTACTGTTTATGATCTTTGAGAGGACATGGCATTTTAGCACAGCTATTCTCAAACTTATAATGGATGCTCCATTAGGGATCTGGGGAATACATCTCCTAGTGAGGGAAGATGGCCTGTCCCTGGGGAGCTGCTGAAAGATGAGATGGGGAGGGAGGAAAGAAAGAAAATGGCCTGGGAGCAGAATGCTTAAAAGGTTCCCTCTGGGTGAGAGACAGGCTGCACCAAAAAGTGTGACTGAGGCAATCTGTGGATTTTGAGAGCTGCAGGGAAAATCCTTCTTCTTCCATTGTCTCCTTGTCCTGCTCAGGGGTACTGGTTTTGCTCTGTGGCTTGCAGCAGTTACAGCCTTCTCCTGAGTCCTTTCTCAGCCTGGATGTCAGGAGCTACTTTGTCCCCTTCTCCCTCTGCCCTCTGCTTGCCATCTTCCCTGCTACACTACAGCCAGCACTCACCCTGCATCCATCCAAACCAAAAGCAACTATTATGTGGGAAGAGCATCCAAAATCCAGAACACACTTATGGTGAGGGGGATGAAGAAAAGCAATCTGAGGACTGCTGGCTCAATGTGTCTTCTCCCACACTGCAGAGGAGGAAGTGGCACTTCTCTGCATTCCAAAATAGCATGACAACATTTGAATGCCCAAATGCTACTGTGTGCATATGTGACAGGGGTTCTCCTTTGTCACAGGAGATATCTCTATAGCGGCCAAGTTGTGCTAGTACCTGTCTGGCTCCCAGGGAAAAAGCTAGGGAACTGGGACAACAGATGTTCACTCTGAAGAAATTACAGGTATCATCCCCCCACTTTCTCTGTCCCCTCCTGGCAGCTGTCCAGCCTGTCAGACTTGCCTAGCAGTGACTTGGGTGTAAATATTGCAGTGCACTGCTATTGTTAAGCTCCCACTGTCCTTTGGATTGGTGCTCGGCGGTGCTCCTTCCAACAGAGGGAGCCTTAGGTCTGTCTCCTGTCACCACATGACAGGAGTACAATCTGCATCATTCGTACAAAACCTAACAGCTGGGAAAACTGTAGATTTGGCTGCTGGTCTTCACTTGTTATTCAAATTCTGACAGAGTCCCTCTCCTTGTCTGAGCTTTCAGAGCTCCCTCTCTGCTGTTTTTTAAGTGGAATTCTGTTCTAGGATTATTTTTCAAACTTCAAACTCTTCTTCTATTCTACTCCTCTAAGTATTTTTGGTTGCTTACCTGTGTTCCAATGACTAATGTTTTTGAAATGGTGAAACTTGGTGCTTTCTATCTCCTTTCTAGTCAGACACTCAAATATTACTGCAATAGGTTTCCTACAGTGAAATGTAGAGGAAATGGGAGATCAAGATGGATTAGTGAACTTCTGTGTAACAGTAATCATTATCTTTGACTCCATACCTATATGCTAGAATTAAATGAACAAAGTCCTTGCTGTGAAACTATTTTTCTTCAGTATCAGAAATACTTACAAAATGAATCAGCAACTTAACAGTAGTGTGTGTATTTTTATAGTCAGTTGGTTTGAAAGTCTGGACAGTTCAGATGGCCCATGTGGGTTAAACATAAATTATGTTTAAAATGGTGTTTCAGACAAGAAATGCCCAAATTTAGCCTTCCCATGCAATTTTAATTTGACCCTCTAGTGAAAGTATATATTGATATAGCAATATTGCATCATAAACCAATATTGCATTCATAAATCACTGAACGTGTACAAGAAGGGAAGGAGTCAGGAAGGAGACTACTATGAGGCAGAGATCTTCCCTTTCTTGGAGAAGTTGAAAGATGCCAGATGACTTAAGGGTCCAGATCGACGGGACTGTTATTTTCTTCACCAGCTGAATGCCTTGTGGGACTGCAGGACTGTGCTGTGCTGCTGTCAGGGCCATCAGGGCCCTGCAGATACAGCTTGCCCTGAGCAGCCCTGACAGGGCCCCCCACCCACATTCTCTGCCCTTTGATGCAGGAGCTCCCCTGTGTCTTGGGCCCGTGTATGAGCTATGCCACAGCAGTGTGTGCTCCCTGACATGCCTGAACTGTTTGTATGTCCAAGACTGAGACCTGATTTGTCACCTTGCCTTTGCCAGTCACCACTGTGTCCTGCTTGCCCAGCTCAGGGATTGTGCCCTGTTGGAGAAGACACTGCCTGCACAGTGGTCACCCTCAGGTCCTGGCTTGCCTTCCCTTACAGCGCAGCTCTGCTGCTGCCGCTGCTCCCTGGCAATTACTGCAGGTCTTCCAGATCCTGGACTGGAGAGCCATGGAGCCTGCTCCCCAGGCTGGCTGTCCCCAGCAGCTTATCCCCTAGCTCCCAGGCTGTGTGTAGGGGCTTGCCCCATGTTTCCCCCTGCTCCTCCTGGCTGACCTCCAAAGCCTGCAGGAAGCTGTGGTTAGTGTGCAGAGGCAGACAACGCAGCCTGCCAGGTTCCCTTTACGTCCCCTGCACCCAAAGACATCTTTGTCCTCCAGCTCCTTGAATCCTTCAGCTGGAGTTGGCCCACGTGTAGAGGTACTAACTAGCAGACCACTGTACAGAGAAGAGTTAGTGATCCAAGTAAGAGTGAACCTGAACAGGATCAGGTCTGTGCTTTGCTGCATATACAGGCTGGCATTCAGGCTTGTGCTGTGTGGCACATACCCCCTGGCTGCTGGACAACCTTGGCCAGCTCCCTGCAACAACTCCCACTCAGTGCTTGTGATTACACCACCTGTTTGTCCTTGGTCTTATCTAGCAGTGCAGCAAGAAGTTCTCATGTAAGCATCCTTTCTGTTTGACAGTAGAAATGATGAATATAGTTATTTTCTTATAAGGAAATCCCATAATAGGTTGAACGATCAAAATGGTGTAACCTTCTTCATGGACAGGGGCTGCACAGTGAGCTGTGTGTGGATCAGCGGCCCACTTGATGCTGTATGACAGGATTTTCAGCATCTAAAGGGACATAAGATTATCTATACAATTCTCTCTTTATTACAGTGTTAGATTTTATATGACACTTTGCAGAGTCTGAGTGTCTTTCTTACTGGTATCATCATGGACTGGCATCTCCTGGTGCAAAAGCTCAGGATACAGGAATTTACTAGTGACATGCAGCTAATCTTCACTGCCTGCCCAGGG
Source organism: Falcunculus frontatus (assembly GCA_013398115.1). NCBI lineage: Eukaryota > Metazoa > Chordata > Aves > Passeriformes > Falcunculus > Falcunculus frontatus. Next base: position 509,055 of record VZRV01005804.1, read on the forward strand.
TCCCGTTCAACCGATACCAGTTGCTCAGCAGTGGTGATTGCTGCACCAGAAAGGAACATTCCTGGACCCCTGGAGGATCTCTGCCGTGTCCTACCTTGCTAATGCCCAAGAGGAGAAGTCCACAAAGGCAGGTGTCACCCAGCTTCACTCTTCATCCCAGAGACAGGATGCAGATAGAAAGAAGGGGTGAGAAAGGCCACTGTGTTGGTGGAAACTTCACCACTCCATTGCTCAGGGTGGAAAATATGGGGTCTCCATCCTTTTGTAGTTCGCTGCTGGTCTATAGTACTCAGCTACTGAATAGCTATGAAACTCAACTGATCTGTGGGTAGTTTTAAGGCTCTCATCCTTTAAGAGTTTTGGGAGAAAACATTATATGAATTTCCAGTTTAAGCAGCCTAAGAGGCAAACCTTTCTTGTATAAGCTTTTTCTGTGGTTAAAACTTCATCTTATTTGCCTCAGCATCTGTTTTTCAGCATCTAAACATGCAGTGAAGGGACAAAGAGATGGGCACAAGCTGCAGTGTCAGAGTGGGAATGAGGGAGAGAGGTATTGCTTGCTAAATTTCGATGGAGAATAAACATGGAATACTAAAGGGTAGTGAAAAAGGTGATGTCTGGCTTGCCAATAGTAAAGGAAGGAAAATAGTGTGAGCACAAAAGAGGTTATTAAATTGGCAGCTGCAGAGAAGCAAGACTCCAAACCAGCAAGAAAATGTGTAGGTCAGCAATGGCAGTGAAAGGGGGTAATTCTAGCAATAAAAATTGCATGCCACCCAGGGTGGGGGCAGAATTTGGCCTTATGAGAAAGAACTGTTATAGAGAATAGGCTGATCATTGTCACTAATAGGGTGGAAGAAATTTTTTTTAACTGAAATTTTTGCAAGGTACAAAATTGGCACAACAAAATGTCACCCAATCATGGCATACAAACAAAATTTTATGGTATTAGGCAACTTCATTTTTAAAGGTCATGGCATTCTGATTCTCGTACTCTGCATTTTAGATAACTAGTAGTCACTACCTCCTTTATTAACTTTTCTTAAAAATAATAGAGGTAGGCATGCAGTTTAGATTTTAAAGTCTAAAATGGGTTGAGAAACTAAACAGGTATGAAAATTCTAATACCCTTTCTAAGTAAATCCTTGCTTCAGAAAGATGAACACATTTACTAACTTAAGATTTAGCTGTTTCTGGATACTGATCCATGCCTATGATTCCAAGACATCTAAACTTACCATGAGCTTAGCTGGGTCTGTATTTAAATAGTTGGTTGGGCTTGGATGGCTATTTCCCCATTTCTGTGCTGCATCTAACATGTTTGGGAAGACTAGGATAAAACAATGTTGTTTACCCCGTTTGAAAAAAAGAAAGATTAGAGTTTTGCCTGGCATTCTTACAGTGAAAAACTGGTAAGTGAAATTGCAGAGTGAATTTTGGGTAATGCTTTCTCTTCTCAGCATCTCTTGGTTTTGTTGCTCCTGTGCACGTTCCTCCCACAATGTGGAGCTCTCTCACAAGGGAAATAGGTGGATGGGTTTGTACATCCTAAACTTGCACTGAAGAGCAGTCCTATGCTGAATTCTTGGGCAGTAGGCCACCATTTTGGAGGGAAAGATGGTTCTTAAATAGGAGAGCATCAGTGCTATATTTAACACCTTGTTCTAATGCCTTAAATAATTTTCTATACACTTAGGCAAGGAAATGTAGTGCTTAAGGTAAGCCATCTGTTGCAAATCGCCAGCCAAATACTTTCAGCTCCCAGGGTTGCAGCCCTTGGTTCCCAGGGTCCTCTTGCCTTTCTTGCCCAGCATGAATCTGTATTTTTATAAATTATGGCTCACTCAAGGGCAAGATACTGGAAAGCTCAAACACACAGGCGGCTCTTGTGAAATAGGCAAAAAATAGATTCTTGAATGCATATATGAAAGGAATACTTTATGTTCTTTTCAGAGAGATAATTCACTTAATCCTTCAGAACAAAGGCAAGAGCTGGCACCAAACCCTGACAAATCTCATTTTAAGCCATTTCAGAATAGCTTCCTTAGGCCAGCAGCTGTACCTATATTACATGGTTTGCTGTACCTGTAGAGACTGATTACACCGGGGTGTAGGTTTCCTCCCATCCTTTATGGCAAGGGAGGGCAAAGGTGTCTGAAACATTTTTGACAATTGTGCAGGTCTTGATATATTTTAATCTTGTGCTATGTGACTATGAAAATGGAGAATGCCACTATGAGTATGTAGTATCCCTGTGATGGAATTTTTTTAAACTTGCCTATGCTTCAACATGGAAATATTGCACGTTATATACCTATGAGAAAGTCATGTCAGTGGGCATCAGGGAGAAAAGCTGCCTGCTTACCTCCTCCCCAGCTGCTGAGTTTTGATCATGCTGGTCTTTGTGGCAGCGAGGCAGAAGGGACCACGGCTCCTGTTCTGTACCAGCAGAATGAACTGGCAAGCAAAGTGGGCAGAAAGGGAGTCAAGGCTGAAGGAAGTATGGCGAGGGGCAAGAAACTCTGGTGGAAATGGGGAGTCTGTCTCCACAGAAGGTATTCCCATAACCATGCTTCAGAGGCTAGGGAAGTGAGTTCCCATGTACTCCTCTCTGGGTGCTCTTGCACTTGCTTAGGAAAAAATCTGCTTGTGAGGTGCTTTTGGACTTCAGGGATATGGGAGAGACCCACAGCTCAAAGGACACCTTTTCAAGTCTTTTTAATGTGGTTCACCTAGCAGATCTGAGGCTGGATGATCACACAAGATTCACACAAACGCCATTTGGCATATTTACTCCAGGAATGTTCAGCCACTGGAATTGTAACCAGTGAAATTAAAGTGATGAAAATGTTGTTGAAGTTCAGGTGGAATTAAGCCTTAGATGTATCCATGAGAAGAGAAAGATCTGGAGAAGAACAAAAGATTTACTTGTTCCTCCACTGAAAGAGCTTCAGGGCTTTACAGTACTTGATGCCCCTGGGGCTTTTGCTCTGTTTCAAAGGATAGGCTGGGTAGATTGTTGCTCTTAACTGGTAATTTTTGGTACTGTGTGTAAGTGCTCACTAATGTGCAAGATGTTCATGGTCTAGTCTGTGCTAAAAAAATAAACAGCTATGCAATCTTTCATACAATTGTTTTTACTTTCTTGTAACGTTGAATGATGCACTTCAGCTCAAACGTCTCAGTCTCAACCCAAGGGGGACCGAGTTAAAATTAGAGGATCGTATTTTTTGATACAGTTTCCTGTACCGAGAATTTAACTATGTGCAATATTACTGTTATGCTATTTCTGCCTTAAAGGAAACTTAACAGAAGACCTGTGTGGTTAACAAAGCTAAAGCTTAAAATAGTGATGCATCAAACACAGACACAGTATCAAATATAGATGATTCCTTACAGTATTAACCTATGTGCAAATATATGTGTAGCCTGTTATTCCTAAAGCCTAAGGGGAAAAGATATAAAAAAAGGAAATGCCACCTGGGAATTTCCATTTGTCCAGGTTTCCTTCAGGCCCTTCTCTGAAGCCCAAAGCACAGGCACCAGGAAGGAGATTGGAGGCTGAAGACAGGCAGGATTAGATGGCAGTTAATCATCCCCTTGCTGCTCAAGGACCCTTTACTGTCTGTAAATGTTGAAGCTAAACTCTCTTCTGGAGCATTCCCTTCCCTTTTGAGGAGCAGGATTTGCAGGAGGTTTGCTTTTAGTAAATGAGTGGATGGCACTGAGGAGAACGGATGTGCCTTTGAGAGGCTGGGCCTATCTATAGCAGAAGCTAAAAACAGCCCAGGCAGGTGAGTCCCTGATAGCACAATGTGGGAGAACAATGGTGTCTGGAAGGGCAGCCAGGCCCTTGCTGCTTCTTACTTGTAGGCAGAGTAAACACATGTCTCTAATAGCCTCTTCCTCCCTTGGAAAAATAAAGCTTGAGGATAATTGCTGTTAACACAGACAAGCATCCTTTCCCTCTTCCTCACAAACAGTCTTTCCACCCCAAAATCCAGTTCCTGTGAAATTATTATATGAGTAAATGACATGGAAAGGAGACCTATTTGGCTCTGAGTCATTAAGTAAAAAGGGAAAAAGGCTTTTTCCTTTAGTATAATTCCTTTTTTTCCCTTTCCCCCTCAAATTTTAAGTACAGACTGAAGTTGATTTTTTCCCAACTAGAATAATTATCTCCTTTTTTGGACTAGAAAAGGACCTGGTTATCTCTGAGAGCGTGGAGGTAAAAAAATTAGCTCATGGAACAATTTTAGTAAGACCAATGCTGGCAAAGGCACTGAATAATTTGTTTTCCTGCTCATAGTGGTATCTTACATATAAATCAATAATTACATTTCTTGGCTCGATCTTTACTGTGATGAAGCAGGAGCAATATCTGAGGCTGCTGAAAATGTGCTGCAGTACAGCAACAACTGTAGAGTGAAGGAGCAAGAGCTGTGCACGAGAGGTGCCCAGAGCAGCAGCCGGGCTGGGACTTAGGCAGGCCATGTGCTGCTCTCTGCTCTGCCCCTTCATGAAAGGTGAGCATAAAGCACAGTAGCTTCCTCAAGTCGGAGAACAAGGTACCTTCCACCTGAGCCTTCTTCTGGGAGAAAAGTTGGCCAGTCAGCTCCAGAGTGGTCTCGGGACAAATGTTTGCCACTATTCAAGCCATCTTACACAGCCAGCCAGCCAGAGCAACAGCAGGGAAGATCTTGATTTTCTTTTCCTTTCATGCCAAAAGTGGATCCAGCCATTTCCCAATTCAGGGACTCAAGATAATTTTGACAGTAATTAAGAGTACTTCAACTACATAAAACATGACTTTTAGGCTGAGTCTAGCCTAAAATTTTGGGCTGAGGCTACTAGGATAATGTTCAATGTGAATTTTGCAATTATAAATGGCTGTTCTTTTTCAATTAACTCTTAAAGGCTGTTGCAGGAACAGCTGCAGTTACGAGACCAGTGAAAGATGAACAATAGCTAGATTTAAATTAAGAGAGCTCTGAGCTCTCAAAACAGTCACAAACAAATATATATTTTTGAAAAGCGTGATAGAGAAATAAAAGCAGGAGGACAAGATGTGATATGACTTAAATTCATTTCCTTAGAAAGACAGCTAGTACTGGCATCAATCCAGAAATGCAGCTTAAAGAGGCTGAAAGAAATATTAAGAAGTAAACCATTCTGAAGCATAATTGTGTGGGTGTTTTGATAAAGTGGAAGGGATTGTGGAAAGATGACGGTTGAGGGAAATAGGCTGAGCTTCTTTATTTTAAAGAAAAATTTAAACCTGTTTTTCATTATGATTGAGACCAAAAATCTAAGCCATATTGGGCAAGGGGTATAGATAATTCTATTAGGCCTGTCTCTATCTAGTAGGTAAGGTAACTTTCCTGCTATGCCATGGATGAGGGGCTAGTGCAGCAGCACCACTTCCCTCTTCTCTGGCACAAAGAAGAAGAAACTCTTAGGAACTGCCCCGAGATCTCTCGTGTACACACTACACAAGCCAGTTATCCTTGTGTAATAAGTTCATAATGTATGTAGGAAAGGGAGCACATACTATGGCAGTCTCCTGCCTAAGGCTTTTGAAGACTTTGTGCCCAAGCTTTGTAGTGTCAACCTGTCAGTGACCTAGGTGTATCATGGTTATCTGAATTGTCTCACAGGCTTCATAAGGTCAGCACTTTGGGCCTGCAGACTTAAAGTCCAGTCTATCAACTCCCTAGAGCCTATGTGAGCAGTTCCATCCCACAGCTGTGTGTGTCCCAATGTGCTGGTTGCCCTCTCCAGTGCTCCTCTGACCTCATGGTCTCATTAAAATCCCTGTTCTTCTCTTTCAGGAGTCAAAAGATGTGAAATTAGGCTGTCTTTAGAATCACCTTTTCATGGATACGCTGGAATTAGCAGGCCTAAGTTAATTCTCACAAAGTTACTTGGGACAATCTCTGCATTGGTTATACAAATACATCTGGAAACACTTTGGAAATTATAGAAAGAATGGGGTATTAATGTTTGTCTGGCCTTATGATGTCTCATCTACCCTTTTTGGACAACTAGGTGTGTTGGATTTACATTGATGCTGGGCAAAATAACAGGGAAAAAACCTGCTGTATCATTATTGTAGGTCTGATCAATTCAGTAAAGACTGGGAACATACCAGATTAATGAACAGTGTGTTTTATTGAAGCATCAGGCAAGCAGGTTCAGGATTGTGATAAATGTACCAACTGCAGAGCATTAATATGTGTTGCCATAGAAAGGTTAATAAGATCTAATAGTGCTATATATATGTATAAATGAATATTCCCAGCTGCGCTCCAATGCAGTAGGAGATGCAAAGCTCGCATAAACGCTTCCCTTCAGGAGGAGAGACACAGTCTGTTGACTGACCTTGAGCAGGCAGAGATGTTTTTCCCCTTCAACCCTTTCTTCCCTAAAGCCCCCTTTTATACTATAATTTTTGGCCTGTCCCAGTAGGATAGAACAGTCACATGTTATTTGGTCATACATGCATTACACATCCCGTGTTCTCCTTCATCTGCATCCCAAGGAGTGTGTAAATTAATATGTTAATGGAGGTTAATGAGCATCTCAGTTACTTTTTGGCCAAAAATCATAGTTGACAAAAGAGGTAGAATAAACACTTTGATACACCTCCATGTACTGAGGCAGCAGTAGGGGCTCTCTGACCTTCATCAGAGTGTTCTTGTGTACATCTTTATCCCCTAAACAAACCAGATTTATAACAAGGCTTGTTTTCCCAACCAGACTTGTCAATTCTTCAGCACCTAAAAGCAACACTGCTATTCTGACAATTTACCACACAGAAAGACAGCACAAGTGCCCTGCTCTCATCGGGCAGAGAAACCCACACTGTTGCATAACCAGGGTTTCATCAAATTTGACATAAGAACAAAAAAGGCAAGGAAGAGGGTGGGAGCTGAGAAAGAAGAGGAAGGGTAAGTGTATTGTCAAAAGCAGTTTGCTGTGAGTAGGATGGGGCACCTCAGTGGACAAGCAGAATGTGCAATCTTGATAAGGCAGAGCGAAGAGGACTTACAGAAATAGGCAATGTGACAAGATCAGGATCTCTGTATGATGTGTTTTATATTACATACTGAAATAGGGAGTGCTGCTCTGCTCATAATGTTTTATAAGCATGCTGGAAAGCTACTGATGCAGAAAAGGGCTTGTAAATTATTTGAGAGATAAAAGGAAATGTCTCAAAGTGCACAACTTCAAGAACTTGCTTTACATCTCAACAGGCAATCAAACAGTGATTAGATCAAAACATGTATTCCCTTCCTCACGGTGAGGGGGCATTGATGTTCTTCAGTTCAGTGGGAAAACCAGCAAGAATAAGTAGTTACTAGTTGAAAAAGATGTATTTCTTTGATTTTGTTTAGCAGAGGTGATGACCTGCTGGAGCAAACTCCCAAGGGAAGTAATGGAAGATCTGGTCCAACCATGAGCCGCCCGGCAAAGGAAGGAGAGAGAGGTGTGGCAGCAGGGTAGGTAGGGGCAGTGACCTCACTGACAAGGGCTGAGGGTAACCAGGGGCATCCAACAGTCCAGATCACTGTACAAGACTGAAATGGTGAATCAAATCTGAGATCAAGCCTGGAAATCAAGACAGCAAGTCAAGGGGTCACTGCTACACACTAGGCATGGTAGAGCTGCCATATAGCTTAGGCAGAGTCCAAGGACAAGAGTCTCATCTTGAAAGCATCTCTAGAGACAAGAAGGTCCCACCAATGAGACTTCTTACAGTTCTAGTTCAGAAGCAGTTCTGGTTCTGGACAGCTGCAAAGCCTGGGGCCCAAGCAGTCAAACCCTTGGGAAATGGGGGAGGATATACACAGCCCCTGATATACCTTTGCCTCTAGATGACTTCATATCTAGACTGGATACATATTTTATGCCAATTGTATTTGATCCCCAAACATAAATTTTTACAGTTCATGCTCTACTGAAAAAAACCTGAATGTATGATGTAGTAATTCTGAAATTAAGTTCTACAGTTGTATGCATTATACACTTATAGAAGTTAGATTCATTTAAGATGTGGAAGGTAATAATGTAACACTGTGGGAATTGATCAGAAAACATTTAGTGAGGAGGAATGCTCGTATCTGGGCAGCTTTTTCTTGTTCACTCCTGCAAATGGGTAGTACGGTAATTACAGCCACAGTGTCCTTTTGGTCCTTAGTTGCACTGAAGTATTTTTATTCATATCCTTTTAGAATCTGCAACATAAGGCTTTTCTGCTTAGAACCTTTCCACTTCTAAGGTCTGTAGCTCATTGCCATTTCTTGGTTCATGTTATTTCTTCCCACTCCACTGTTTTCAGTAGCTTTGCTCCCATGAACTGGAGCACCTGAGTCACCTGATCCCAGCTCCCAGCATTCTGGCCTGAAGTGCTGGCAAGTGTCTCCCTTCTGCCTCTGCTGCAGACAAGCCCAGTGCCCCCAAGCCTCTTCCACTGTGTGAATGAACACTCAGCCCCCCAGAGTGTGTCTTTCAGGCTGCTTTCAGGTAACATTTATTCAGCCTGCTGGCTGTGCTCCACGTCGTTGGGTCTTTGCTCTGGACACATTCAGATGCACCATTTGACACAGTCTCTGAGCCAGGCCTTGGGCTAGTCCAGACTCCCTTAAATTGTATAAACAGGCTTTGGAAGGAGAGGCAAATGTGGCCATACTTCAATTCCAGGAAATTTACGCTGTGACCCTTTCTAATAAAAATACACAAGGTGAGCACTTCAGCTGCTCTTTTTTCCTGGAGCGGCAGAAGGCCTCTTGTAAAGACAGACATTGAATTAACCACTTACATGGGGTTCTAGTTACCATACCTCTTAACTTCTTGAAGCTAAGGAAAGTAATTCCTTGGTAATCATAAAAGGAATTTCCTTGTTTCATCCAAAGTATTCAAGAAATTAACAGGTGTTTTGCAATGTATATTTATTTAGTGCAATTTTTAAAAAACTGGTGCAGTGTAATTCCACCTCTAAATATAAGGGTAGAGTACTGGCAATAAAAATCTGTTTATCTGTAAGGCATGCGGCCAGTGCTGCAGCTCCTACATTTCTTCTGTCCAACAATGGTAGGGCAGGTAAAAATCACCCTCTCCTGTCCTTGATCTCCACAATGTCACCATTGTGAAGAGGATGAGTTCCAAAATACGCAAAACTGTTAAACCTAATTGTTGTACAGTTTCAAATGCAACGGCTGCATAAATATCTGGCTCTTCTCCCAGACATTGATTCTGTACTCAAAAAAACCTGTTCTAGAACCAAAGAGGAGGGGATTTTCGAGTTCATTGAGATAATCTGAGATTTTTCTTGCAATATTTTTACATGCTGAGATTATAGGGTTTGCTTAAAACTTCTAGCAGTCCAGAGGTGGTCTCAGCATCAGCCATTTGGTTGCTGCAACTCAGAAATTTTTGGTTGTTTTTTTGCAAAGTCCTCTGGAGGTCATCCACCTGCTTACGCAGTATATTGTAAATCCTGGTGAATATTTTTAGCAAAGTAAGTAATTTATGAGAAGTTCTAATCAAAAGACGAAACAATAAAATTTTTCCAGACTTATCCATGACACAGTAGTACAGTAGGACAGAAAATTTTTGCAGAGTTTGAATGATGTGACTTTTGAAGGCAGAGACTATAACATCTCGTCCAAGTACTTTCTCTTCTGGACAATCTCTTCTGTACTTAGCCTTGTTGGTGGTCTCTGATAATACATTGGCTTTTGAATATATTTCAAAAGAGATTTTTACATTAAATTGGAGAGCTCTGGGAATACAATATTGGTTCAGAATTGCACCAAATTAAAAAACCAAACAAAAATTGGTTGATACATTATTATTGAAGTCTATAACAAATTACTATGAATTATAGTGATGAAAATAGAACTTGTGTGGTCTGTATGGCTCTCTAATAGCCTTGTGGAAAATCAAGACTGCTCAAGAGTTGTAATCTTTAGTTAGATGATGAATTTTGTTAAGTACTAAGGATGGCTCTGCAAGATGCTTTCATTACAAAAGGCACTGATCAGTGGAAAAAATGGATCATTTGTTATTTTAGTTACCAGTTGGGTTGTTAATGGAGACTAACTGTACACCATTTGTCATTTCTTCTCAGGTTCAGGATGGATGTGTCAAGAAAATACATGGGATGCTTCTGAGAGCTAAATTTGAATGTAACATTTGCATAACAGGCAAAAATGTGTTACAGTGCAAAATCATATTTACTCTGTATCACCAGCATAATATTGAAACAAGACTCTGAAAGGCCAAACAGCAAAGCTGAATTAATACATGCAAAGTAATTTTCATTTGCAGCGTTATTTTTCTTGTACTTTTCCCATTATTATCATTCTTGACTTTGTTTTAGTAATATTTTAGACTTGAATTACTAGAATTAGTAATATGTTCATTTTTATTGTCCATTTTGATGGACATTAATGTTTTAAGGTTCAAATTCTAACTTAATTTAGCCCAGTAGTAGCTCTTTCCAGCTAAACTAATTTAGCAAGACTGCCATGTAGATTTAACAGCAGGTGAATAGCAGGTTTTATATTCTAGTGAAGTAAGGCAAAGCATCACTTAGAGTCAGTCTATCCAAATTGTCTTTGTGATCACTAATCTACAAAACATCCAATCTACCAAGCAGCTGTAAAAGCACTGGGACTAAAATGATTTTGTTTTTGAATTAGAGTAGTGAAATATTAAAGCTATATTGGATGCCCTCATTGCTACTGAAATGCCACTTGACTGGACTCAGCAATCAGCAAGGCTTCGTTACGTGCAGAGGAATTAGTGCTGTGTTAGCTACTGAAATGATAGCTGTTTGCATAAATGCAAAACTTCTGTCCATATGTAGTTTTGACCACTCAAAGTATCCACAAAGCCACTTATGACAGTTATGTAAAGTAGTTGGAGGTCTGTTTGTTGCTAATCATATAAAGAACCAAGGCGTTGGCTACTTTTGCCCCTGTTGGACTCTGTCAGAGAAGCTAATTTACAGCTAAGACAGTATGAGATTCTTCCACAGAGCAGCAAAAGATGCTAAAATCAGATGTAACATATGTTTTGCAAAATGTTGAAGATAATTAAAACTTACAGTAATTTCTGAGTATATGAAAAATCTTCCAGAATACATACAGCCATGTATGTGCAACATCTCCTACATTACTATACTTGTAGGCAGGGGACTGACATAGTGGTGAGGATGTTAGCATCCTCAGCATTGTCTCTAATACTCTGGACAATTGGTAAAAAGTGAAAAATTAGGGCATGGGTTGGTCAATGTGCAATAATATTTGCATGGCAGGCCCTTTTAGCTCTTCCCTTTTGTTTTCAATTCAGTTTGCTGTCACTATGACAGCGGAGTGTTCTCTCATCTAGTCTCTGAAGTGTTCTTGTGACACCACTGCATTAAGTGCTGGAGGAACTCCCCAAAGATGTTTTGGACTGTGGTCTGAATAACTCTTGTATCTGGTACCCAAAAGGAAGGATTGAAGCAAATTACTATTAATTAACCATATAGTGAATAATGAAAATAGACAATACAGCCTAAATTACTATTCTAAAGTAATTTGTAGAACTGAGGTTTCTGGAGCTCCTCCTCAGGGCTGGAGCATTAAAGAAAAATCTCGCAGTAGAACAGTCTTCAACAAAAGGTATCTCCTAGTAAAACTCGTGTTGGCTTGAAGGTCTGAGAAAAGAGAGGATATTGAGGGCAGCAGAGCGGTGGGTGATAACCCCTCTCTGGTGACCAGTGACAGCACACAAGGAAATGGAATGAAGCACTGTCAGGGGAAGTTTAGATTGGACATCAGGAAAATGTTCTTCGCTAGATGTTGATTGTGGAGAAGGTGGTTGTCCACTAGAATGGGCTCTCCAGGGCAGTGGTGATGGCACCTGTCAGAGTTCAAGAAGTGTCTGGACAATGCTCTTAGTCATATGGCTTAGTTTTAGGTAATCCTGCGAGAAGCAGGGAGTTGGATTTGATTATATTTATGGGTCCCTTCCAACTTTAGAATAAAATAGAGTATCTTGATATTCTATGATTCCAGAGGCTTAAAGGATATGTTTTTGCCTTACCAGTTTCCCAATTAGATTCAGTAACTGTTTTGTTAAATATGTTGTCATCTTATATTCTGGAATTAAACTATTTTCCTAATTTTTATGTACATGTGAAATACATTACCATAGCTTGTTATTTTACTATTAAACAATGTAAAGTTAATATGACAAGAAGCATTGTGTTTGTAGTGATATTTTTGTTGAGGTGACTAAGGTTAACAAATTTGGTTTAAATTTGGGCACCGTAATTCTCTGCCAAAAAAGTATTCTGATAGTGCAGGGAAGCTGTAATGACAATTTTGAACCAGCATTTTCTAAACAGAGAACTTTACTGTCAACCCATGAATTGCTAACCAAATCTAGTTTGTAATTTCCTGGGAGTAAACCAGCTGTAATATAATGTAACAGGACTAACATAACTGGAGTGACTGCATTTAACTTATTATCATAATTGATTTTAGAAATGAGATGGGAGTCCTGTGACCCCTCTTCTTAATTTAAAAAAAAAAAAATTAGAAAATTGCATATTTTTCTTAAAGGTCACAGAAAGAACCAAGACAAGAGTTTTGTCTGTGTACATCCATTCTGTCAGCCTTATAATCTTCATGTCTTTCTTTCTTGTGTGGTGAATAGAAAGATGCCTGTACTTCTCAGTGCAATTCCTCCATCTCACTTTGGGGTAGAATGAGTTGCATTTGAGGTGTCTATCCCTTGTCACTGACACTAGAAGTAGTCCACAGGATTATCTTAGAATGGATAATACTAGCTAAAATCAATCCTACCTGTGTTTTACAACAGTGTAAGTGGGAGGAGAATTGATGGTCACTGATTAGAACAAAGCTATATGTTTCTAGAGTATTATATCTGATATTTTTGTATTTTATATGCATAATCCTGGTGACAGACCTCCAATTACATCTAGTTTATACCCCTGTAAATCAGTTCTATCTGATTTGCCCTAGATCAAACTTTGTGTTTGCAGTCTTATTTCTCAGACAAGAAGTAAATACAACTGCATATTTCAAATGGGATTTCAGCTGTTTGTCCTCAAAACAGGAAGGAAAATGTTCACAATCTGAGTAATTCACAAAAGTAAAGGGATCTTTTACCTATGAAATATTTTTCATTAGTAACATATTAACAAACGTCATTAATATCAGAATCAGAACTATTTCATTATAAATGTGACTGTATAAGGCTGTAAAACAAGATTTACCTTTTGGCTCTGCTTTCAAATGCAGTATGTTACCTTCAAAGCCAGTTTAGATTTTCTCAGATTCTCTTGAGGCTATGTTAATAAATAATAGTATCAAAGAGAGAAGCGAATTATCAAGCAACTGAAAAGAATTTAAAATGCCAGCAGTAATTGAAAGGGTTGATGGTATGACTGACAAAGGCTAAAAACTAAAAATCACTTTTGTCTTTAACGGATTATGGTGAAAGAGTCCATCTGGAAAGAAGTAGGAGCAGGAATCAGACTCTTCAGGTGGTGGAAGGAAGGTGATTATTTGGTGTTTTTGAAATGAATGTGTATACAGAGCCAGAAATGCACACAATTACTAGGGGTCGTTTCTGTGAGCGGCAGGGATCCTGTAGAGGAAGGGCTCTGAGCTTTGTGATACAGCAGGAGTTCTCCCACCACAGCATGGCTATCACAGCTTTCTATCATAGAGGAGCAGTCAGTCAACCTTATAGCAAAGGTTTCATAAATGTTTGTTAAAATATTCTATACTATCTGCCAATATAGCAGCAATATGAAATTGATATGGATGAGAAGATTCATAGCAGCAGTTTCCCAGGCTCTAATTTTCTTCAAAGGAATATGAATAAGGCGGAAAAGATATTGGAGGTCTGATTTTTCAAAAATACTGGTAACTGGCATGTTCAGTCTAATTTTTCAAAAACTGGCACGTTGAAATGATGTGTCATAGAGACAAATCTGTGATCTGGTTGAGAGGGGACGCAAAACTATGGCTCTGGAAAAAGCGTTAAATGATGGGCCTGGGTCCTGAGCAGTGTTTAGTGGTGCTAATACTCTTGAACTGAAAGCAGGAAAGACAACAGGTGCAAATGCTGTTGACTGCAACAGTTTATTGTGCTTGCAGCCAATATAACACAAATCAACAGAAGATCTAGTGCTGGAACAAGCTGAAGCACACATTGTCCCAGTAGATTGTTTTCCTTCCTGTTTGAGCTCATTAATTTTAGATCACTAACATTGTTGGTGTCCCAACCCCAAACTTTAAGGGCGCAATGTACATTATTAGCATGTCTGAAATATCATGCGATTCTCCCTTGAGGACAATGCAAGTTCTTGAAATTGTAGTAAGTGGTGTGGGAGTTGGCAAAACAGAAGAGCTGCAAAAAACTTCCTTTATAAAAGGGCATGTTGGAGAAACCCAGCACAGATTCTCCACAACAGTTTTTACACCTCTCTGTAAATGGAGCTGTGGACAGTTGCCCGATTCATTAAGACAAGTAGCCTGATGTTATTTTGGGCTCGGATTTATTTAAAATATTAAAGGACAGACCTAACAATTTGTCTTGATTCCCTTCCCTCCTCCCCCACCCTGGCCATTATACCTGGGATTGTGCTTTGATCCACCTGCCCTTGACCTTTCTATTCCACTGCTAATGCCCCTCCCAACACCCTGTAGCCAGGACAAACCATGGCAAACGATCAACTTGTCCTAGCTTTTTTTTGTTTTAGAAGTAAGTTGGTTTTTTTTTTTTTTCCTTATGGAGCATTTTTAAAATGAAAGGATACCATATGGCTTTAGGTTAACAAATCCTTTATTGAAATACTGCTTCTTTTCCTGCTTAAATGAGTAAAGGTTCCCTATCAACATTCACAAAGGATTTCCCTATATATTGAGCAATGTATAAAAGCTAAAGTGGTTTTGGCCACCTTCCAGGCATTAGGAGAAATTCAATACGTGGTAGCCTCTAGATGGAAAGAATTAAAACTAGCATCCCACTCCCTTCTTATATATTGGGAGATTTTTCTTTTGCACTGATTATTGGCTAAAGGTTACTGTTCTCATCTCTATCTAGTAAAGTTTCCTTCTACTGCATCCACCTACCCTAACTAAAGGGCATGAGACTTTTTTTTGAGATCAAATGGATTAAATGATTTTTCTCATTTTGCCGAATCACTTTCATTTTGGTTCTAAGTTTTCTGTAATGACCTATGCTTTGCATAATAACTTAGGAAAAAGTTGCAACATTCTTGTTTAAACTCAACATTTGAAATGGTCCTGCTGCTGAAAGTGCCTACTGAACATCTCTCCATCATTTTAAGTGATTGTGAAGCACTTGTGTTGCATTGTCCATTGAAGGGTTAATTTGCAAATTTGAATACTGACATTTGAATACTGATAATGTATTTCCATTGTATTAGGACAACACAGAATCATTCTGCCCTCAATATATAGGTTAGTATAACAATGATGATATGTTTCAATTTCCAGTGTAATACCATGTTGATTTTTACCACCCTTAGCATTTCCTTGATGTTTGGGTGGATTTTTAAATTACATCTTGATCATTTTGCAAATCTAATATTTGTAGGTGAACAGTTTTATGAATATAGTTTAGCACTGTCATAAATCTTCAGATAGCATTATTAGCTAACCTTATACAGAATGTTCCTGTAATTGAAAAGGCCTTTTAAATGCAAGCATTTTCTTCTTGGCTCTCAGTTGAGAATTGTATTTAATTTGAAAATGATAGACAGCCTATGAGGTTGCTATTTTCTAGTATATGGACGATACTATTTTTTAGTATATGCGATATTTATGTCTATGTTTTCCATCTGAATTGCTGAAAAATTCCATTACTGTATGCCAAATGTTTTTAATTTCAACAGGTCTGTAATGGATATCTGAATGTGATGTATACTTCCAACGTCTCATGAAGATCTGTCTAGTGGGCATACTCAAGCTGGCATTTCCAAAACTACTTTGCAAGTCAGAGAACAACATGCATCTAGAATATTTTATGAAGTGATTATTTTGAATTGATAATTTAAAGAAATAACACCAACAGCCACGGAGAATTCATTACTGTTGATGAGTTTAGAGGTGTAGGATGAAATCTGATCAGACTGGTTTGGGCTGTAAAGCAAGAGACTCCCTGGATAGAAAGACTGGATCTGGCCTGGGGGAAGCAAAACAACCTTTATTCTCTGTAATGGGAGACATAACCTGGAAAGCAAGCTTCTGGGCCTGTGTTTTTCTGGAAGACTAAAAACTAGTGTGGTTAGCATTGTGTGAGTAAGGATATACGTATGAGTAAGGTTATATGAGGCTGAATTTCTGAGCTTAATGAAGTTGATGAAAACGTTACCGCTTGCTTGAACAAGGACGGGATTCACCCTAATATTAAAAATAATTAACTATGCAAAATGTAATTAACAATGAATTCTAATTAGCTACCTGTGGAAATTGTGCCTTTATTGTCACAGTTTTTTCTTTTTTTTTTTCACTCCTCTGTACTCTGAATTGCTTTTCCAACACCACCTCTGCAATTGAGCTGTGTCAGCTGTGCAATATACTGTGATTCACACAACACTGTTTTCGTAAAGAAAAACTGTCACAGGAGAAGAACTTGTTAAAATTTTGACTATAAGCAATATTTGTCATTTTAAATTGGAATAATAAAAGACGGTGAGGGGTTAACCTAATTCTCTTTAATGGAGAAACAACACAGTTTCCATACTAGAACTTGCATGTCTGCCCAGTAAAGGCAGGAGTGAAATCACCTTGGAAGTGTGGATGAATGTGAAGGATATAGGTTGGAAGGGAGATCCATTAGAGAAATGGATGAGAAGTAGCAGGGCTGTTACTGCTGAAAATGAGAAAGGAGCAGAAGCCCATGCACACAGATGGAAGATCTTGTTTCATTGCTCTGAGGAGGTGTGAGGAAAGACAAGATAGTGATTGCAAGAGGCTTGGGTTTCTGAACATGGAAGCTGCTTCCTTTGTTTGGTTATTCTTGTCCTTATGTAAATCATATTTATTCAGTAATGAAAATGGTTGGTAGAAAGTGTTATTGTGACTATTTAGAAATACTAGTGAATATGGGAAAGGAGGAGAATCCTCTTGTGCCCTTACTGTCCTGTTTTCCCCCTGCAGAAAGCACTGGTGTGGCATAATAATATGTATTGACCAATTTGAACTGATGGCATTCCTTGCAAATAACACAGTAAAGAAATAACGGGCCTTACCATGAGCTTTTAATTGTATAAAACTGAAATTTAGGCCAACAGTTCAGTTCAGAGAGTATTAAAATAATAAAGGCTAATTGTAGAACTTTCTCACTTTCTTTGGGAAAGCCTCCATCCTTCAGCAGCAAGCCAGGGAATTCTTTGAGACTTGTTTTAAGCCCGAAGTGGACTGGATTTTGCATTTTGTGTATAATGATACACAAAGGCTTCCAAATTCAGAGGGATAGCTCAACACAAATGGCTCTTGAAAAAAAGATTACAAACAAAACAGGCATTGTCTTGCAGTGAGCAGCTAGGCACTGCTCTCACAGAGATGGTTTTGTGTCCCATTCACATGCATAACGCTTCTTGATATCCACTAATGAGAGAAAAAAACGCCCCACATTCCACTGCTGTTATAACTGCAATGGATTCCATTTAAAATAATTATTAATTAGTAAAGATTTCATGCTGACACTGAGAAGACCTGCAGGTAGGACTAGATACTATTTTTATGTAAACATACACTTGCTTATTTTTGTCCCTTTTTCATGAAAAAAAAAATTGTTCTCACTGTTTGTTCATTGGCTCTTAAGGTTTTACATTTAGTTACTTGAGAATGCAATTGCCTCAATTTTCGAGATTCATCTTTTCAATACTTATGAACCCATTTTCACAACTGAAATAGAAAGAAATACAGCGCTGCCCAGATTGTCCAAATATACTTCTCTTTCTTCTGCCTGTTCTGCTTCAGATTCTTGTGATTGATTTACTTAATTGAATTAACGTCTATCTCTCCCCACCTCCTCAGGCTGGCTTGACAGTGTTACAAATTGGAGGTGAGTGTACTAACTGCATGGAGGTGAGGGTACCATTCATGCTTCCAGCCCTACCTTCTTCAGCCTTCTGTGGTTTACACTGTTCCCACATGCACCACCATTCATTTTTCCTCTACATCCTGCACCTCTACAGCACCTCACCTCTTGTAGAAGCGGGTGTGGCTCCTCTACCACATTTACAACAAAAGAGACATCTCCTGCCCACAGCCAGGTATTTTTAAAGTACTCTGTATTGTTTGCAGGTGTTCTAAGAGGTTGACCAGTAAATGTGACCCCTTGGTTTTAGTGTGCCTTTCATTTTGATGTGTTTACTTTTTTCTTTAATCTATAATGAGAGCGAAGTGATCTAGAATATGCCTAGAAGTGGATACAAGTAAATGAGTGACCGTGTCTGACCATGGAAACTAGATTTTTCCACGTGCAACAATTTCTCTGGAGGAAATAAGAAAGATGTGCACAGATTTTGACAGACTTGTAGTGAATGCAGAGAGCTGAGGTTCCTTCCACCTCACTAGCTCTCTGCCTGGCAGCTCCTGAGGATGCTGGTGTCTGTAAGGCAGGGTCATCAGAGAATCACAGAATGGTTTTGATGCCTCCTCCAGCCACCTAGAAACAGAGACTAGACAAGAGTAAGGGAATAAAGACAGGTATTTATTTGAAGGGCCTTCAAGGTACACCCTGGGGGAGCTAGAGGCTGCTTCCAAAAATTGGACCCCAAGATGGACGACAGGTCACGAGTTCTTCACACTTTTATAGGTTTGGACCATTTGCATATCAGGGTTAATTCTCCAATTAAAGCCCCAGTTTTAGCGATGTAACGCCCCTCAGCTTGCCCCCCTTAGAATCTTTAGTTTACACATTTTGGGCCTAAAAACAGCCTGGTTGTCCTTGAAGGCAAAGCCTGGAGAGGCTTTGTTATGTCTACCCAGTATGAGAGAGCAGGAATTACAGGCCACAAGGAACTTCAGAGTTACACTCTAAGCAGTACAGAATTTGAAAATAGAAAAGTTAAAACCTAAGGCATCAGTTTGGGGTGGAACAGATCTTAAAGGTCATCTCATTCTAAACCCCTTGCCATGGGCAGGGACACCTTCCACTAGACCAGGTTGCTCAGAGCCCCATCCAACCTGGCCTTGAACACTTCCAGGGATGGGGCATCCACAGCTTCTCTGGGCACCCTGTGCTAGTGCCTCAATACCTTCACAGGGAAGAATTTCTTCCTAATATCTAACTGGGGTGTGCATTTGAAAATCCATCAGATCCACTTAGTGATTATCTCGGGTGTAAAGTAGGTTACTTGAGCAAGCTGCAGCACAAAGGATGATGCCTGGAGAACTGATTCATAGGATCATACAACCTGCTTTAAAATGGAAATATGCATCAGAAGAGTGGAGCACAAGGCTTGGAGTGGTAACATTTCAACAGTTTCTCTTGAACTTGCCCTCTGAAGTCTGTCAGACCTTCCTTACCTTGGTCAATCTGAAGTGATACAACTTGCCATC
The DNA here is from genome assembly GCA_013398115.1 of Falcunculus frontatus. NCBI lineage: Eukaryota > Metazoa > Chordata > Aves > Passeriformes > Falcunculus > Falcunculus frontatus. Next base: position 528,680 of record VZRV01005804.1, read on the forward strand.
ATTATGTAAATAACAACAGAATAACAGCTGTTGGTGGACTTAATATTGCAAATGCTGTGTATAAAGACAAATTTCAGGTTCCCGAAACTTCAAATTTTATGATTATTTGAAAAATAAAATTATTTTAAATAATGCTAAATAAATAATCAAATAAATTATTCATGTAGCTGTACCAGACATACTTTCTCTCTGGCAACTGTGGTGGGCACATATTTTTATAATCAAGAATGCCATTTGCTATTGCCCCATGTTATTACAGTGCATTTCAAATGGAAAAAAAAAAACTCATCAGAAGTGAAATCTAAATCTGGAAATACAAAATAATCCATAAATTCTTCACAAGTATCTCTAGCTTTGAATTTCCATGGTTACTGCACCCAAATACGATTTTTGTTGAAGTGAATGTGTGCCTGCTAATTGGACCAGTGATTCAAATCTAACAAGTTGGATAGTTGGGTATTTTTCAAATTCTTCACATCAGGAGTTCTAGCAAAGGCTATTGCCATTTTTATTTAATAAAAGTAAGAAAACTTCTGAACATCAGTGTAGACTGTCTACAGATAATCATCTTGAAAAGCCAAACCAGAACTAGCAGTGAATGTTGCATATGCAAATTATCTTAGATATGACTTGCAAATCATTTAAACAAGCAGTAGGCACAACCAGTGGGCACTGTGGTTTCAAGAAAGTTTTCATAACTCCTTTTAGATTGGGCTCCATACATAAAATATAGAATAATAAAATATCCTGAGTTGGAAGGGACCCACATGCATCATTGAGTCAACTCCTGGCCCTTCACAGGACATCCCCAGGAGTCACACCATGTGCCTGACAGCATTGTCCAAGTGCTTCTTCAACTCTGTCAGGCTTTTTGCTGTGACCACTTCCCTGGCGAGCCTGTTCCAGTGCCCAACCACCCTCTGAGTGAAAATCATTTTCTTAATATCCAACATAAACTTCTCCTGACAACTTCAGGCCATTCCCTTGGATCCTGTCACTAGCCAACACAAAGAACAGTGCCCCTCCTCTCCCCCTCATGAGGAAGTTGTAACTGCAGTGAGGTCTCCCCTCAGTCTCCTCTTCTCCTGGCTGAACAGACCAAGTGACCTCAGGCCCTACTCATACAGCTTCCCCTCAAGGCCCTTCACCATCATCTGTCCCTCCTTTGGACACTCTCTAAGAGCTTTATATCTTTTCTATATTGCAGTGACTAAAACTGCACACAATATTCAAGGTGAGGCCGCCCCAGCGCAGAGCAGAGTGGGACAGTCCCCTCCCTTGCCTGGCTGGCAATGCTGTGCCTGCTGCTCCCCAGGACATGGCTCCTCCTGGCTGCTGGGGCACTGCTGACTCATGTTCAACTTGCCACAAACCAGGACCCCCAGATCTCCTGCTGCTCTCCAGCATCTCATTCCCCAGGTGATATGCACATCCAGGGATGCCCCATCTCAGGTGTAGAATCTGGCACTTGTCCTTGATGAAATTCATTGCCCAGCCCACTGATTTATCAAGATCTCTCTGCAAGGTCTCTCTGTCTTTGGAGGAGTCAACAACTCCTTCCAATTTAGCACAGGCGAACTTATTTAGTATCCAAAGTCATTTATGAAGATACTGAAGAGCCCTAAAAAGGAGCCCTGCCAAACTCCACTAGTGACAGGTCACCAGCCTGATGTAAGCCCACTTACTATAACCCTTTGTGTCTGACCCATGAGCCAGTTGCTCACCCACTGCATATGTTATCCAGCTGAAGGATGCACAGGCACAGCAACGAAACTGATGGGCCTGTAGTTACCAGGGCCATCCCTCTTGCCCTTCTTGAAAATCCGGACAACACTGATGGATGTCAGCACCTTCAAAAGCATTTTTACAGGGGGCCTTGCTAACTAGTTCCCTGAGCAGCCTGAAGTCTGCTCTCCTCATATCCACAGGTGAAGTTTTGCTGGCACTTTTCCTCCTGCCAACAGAGAGTTGAAACTGGATTGCTTTGGGATTGCTGTGACCAAGACAGCCACCAATCAACATTTCACTTATGACACCTTCTCAATTACCAAACTGAAAAATCAAGGAGGGCACCTTTCCTAGTCAGCTCCCTTAATACCTGTATGAAGAAGTTATCGTCCGTGTGTTTTAGGAATCTTCTGGACCTGTTTGTACCAGCTGCATGGTATTCCCAGTTAACATCTGGCAAGTTGAAGTCCCCCATAAGGACAAGGGTGGTTGATTTAGAGGTGTCTCTTAGCTTCTTAAAGAATAATTCATCAGTGTAGCCATCCTGGCTGGGTGTCCTACATTAGACTCCCATCAGGACATCTGCTTTATTTGTTTGTCCCTTAATCCTTACATTTCAAAGCAGTTTTTATCCCTATCTGGATTATATCAATATGACTACTTTCTTACATTTTCAGTCTGCCAGGTAAGACAAGAGCAAAGCACTGGTGCACTAGCTCTTGTCAGCTAGTCAGAATAGACACAATATGATATGCATGACAAAACTTCCAGTTCCCTCAACTTAAAAGCTTGTAACATGTAGGCATTTGGGAAGGTTTTTCAAAGGAAACTGCTTTTGGTTTTGAAAGCTTGTATTTTAAAGTTTCTACGAGTAACTTAAGGAAATTGGGTATTTCTATATTTTTATATAAATTTTGAGACATTTCAGAAATTTTGTACAGTATTTTGCTTCAAGTGCCTACTATATCTTGATCCAAGAAAGGTCTGTGGTAAATGACAGGCTAACCAGTTAGGTTATGGTTGCAGTTTTAACTTTCAAAAATGAACCCCGGAGAATCAAATTCCCTGTTTTGTTACAGTGCTTCTTACATAATAACAACTAAATGTTATGTAACTTTGCCTAAATGCCAGCAAATGGTCTCAGTTCTGTTAGCATTTCATTGACATTCAGTCTGTGGCTTCATGTTGGCCAAAGCCAATAGTAGTCTCATCTGCCAAGTCTTGCTCCTACATTCCTAGGAGCTGCCAGGGAATGGGAGTCTAAGTATTGTGAGAAACTTGACTTCTGATTAATTTGAATTTCAAACTGTTAATATACATCCCCAACAAACTTACGCTGCAAGATGATTATTTGCCTCAGAGCAGTTTCTCCCTTGAGCGATCAGTCAACATTTGCCTCTAGACTCCTGTCATTGCCTGCCATTAGCAAGCTCTCACTTTATTCCCCAGCATCCTTATTCCTTCATGTGTAGTGGCATCACTTTACTGTTCCCAGCCTCTGTTCCTTCGCTGGTAACAGAAGATGCAGAGAAGGCAGAGTTACTGATGTCTTCTTTGCATTGGTCTTTACTTACGAGGCCAGCAATGGGCAGAAACTGATGCACAGGAAGGCCCACCTGAATATGAGTTTCTTTACCGGGTGGATGACCTTGCACTGGAACAGATTGTACAAAAGGGTTGTGGAGTGCCCCTCACTGGAGATATCCAGGAAGCATCTGGACACTGAATCAGAGTAATAGTGTTATTAGGGTTGGAAGAGACTTTGGAGGTCATCCAGTCCAACATCTCTGCCAAAGCAGGGTTACCTGGAGCAGGTTACACAGGAACGCAGCAAGGTCTGGGTTCTGAATGTCTCCAGAGAGACACGCGCAATTCTGTGCCACGTGCTCTGGGATGACCCTGCTTGAGCAAGGAGGCTGGACCAGACGCCCCACTGTGGTCCATTCCAACCTTACCCACTCTGTGATTCTGTTTGCCTCCGAGCTACTCGTTACTAACCCATCTCGTCTGAAACATTTAAAAGCTACTTTTTAAATGAAATCCTACTTTTTTTTAGAAATCAACAGTATAGTTTACAGATGGCCCCTGAATTACTTAAACATCCCAATTTTTATTTTTTTAACCTCTGCATCCCGGCTGTAGGGATGCTCTGATTCCTGTTATCACCGGCGCAGCTCCGCCCGGCCGCCCGCGCCGCTCCCCGCCCGCTGCGGGACAGGATGTCCCGCCTCCCNGGGGCGAGGATTACCCGGGGCCGAGCGGGCGGCGGTGGAGCGAGAGCAGGAGCCGCCGCTGTCGCGGCTGCCCGGTGAGTGTGAGAGCCCCGACAGCCCCGTCGGGCTCGGGGGGAGCGGGGAGCAGGGGCGGGAGCGCCCCCGCCCCGTGGAGCGCTGGTGGGCGGGCAGGCGGCGGGAGGAGCGCGGCCTCCGCTCCGCATCCCGGGAGCCCCGCGGGAACGGGAGGCAGGGCAGGGGCGGCCCCCGCGCTGTGCGCGGCGACCCCTGCCCGGGCGGGGCTCTTCCTCCACCTCCCGCCCCTGTGCCCGCGCCCCCCGGCTGTCCCCGGGCTGGCCGAGGCGGGTGAGAGCCGCGGCTGGCGGCCGTCAGGGGCGGTGACAGCGGGACGTGAGCGCGGGGGTGGGATGCTGCCGGGAGAGGGGGAGCCCCCGGCCCCGGCCGCCGCCGGGAGGAGGGGGTGCGGGTGACCCTGATAATCGCTTTATGTTGGCCTGCGGCTTGCGTAATCTGCGATCAATTATTTATTTCATGCACCACTTACGGGGCTGAGGGGCAGCGTTAAGGCCTTTGGTGTGGCTCAGTGCAGCAGAAGGGAGGCTTCCTTCCCACGGGTGTGATAGGGAAGGGATGTGGCGGCTTTTTTCTAGGTTCAGATAGTATTCCTAATGCGCGTTTCTCTCCCCGTGCAAATTCAGGGGATTGGAACGAGGGAGGTCCTTCTTCATGATACATTTTTGAAGATCAAGTAGAAGCTGTCCTAGTCTGAACAGAAATAACCTTGTGTGGTTTACTTCATATGCTAGATTGTCTTTTTCTGGTTTTTTTCCTTCGCTCATTCTGTAGCAGGTTGGGCTGCTCAGCCAGCCTGGAGAGAAGGCTGAAGAAGGAAACATGTCTTCTGATTCTTTTTGTCTGTCTGCTCAAGCAAGGTTTGACTCCAAATGGTTGAAGACAGACTTGCAGGTAAGGAGTTTGATGGTCGTATTGCATCGTGACCTTTCATGTGCCAGTCAAGGATGATTTTAGTCCAAAAAGCTGACAAGTAGAAGACTGCAACTCTTGAGATAGTGTATAGGTTTTCCCAAGTATGCTGATTTATAACTGGTTTTGAAGAAACACTAACTTATTTTGAGCTGCAAATAGATCTGCATTTTCAGTCCAGTTCCTTCTGCTTTGAAACAAGCTGGGCTACATATGTATGTTATCTTTGCAGAGTGTCAAAGCCTCTAGCAGAGTATGTGGCATTTCTGCTAGGACTATAAATTTCTATTTAGGCTATTGCTAAATGTCTTGCCTGCATATGAGCTAGCAGCTTTAATGCACGGGCGAACTGAAGCGAAAGGTGATGGAAATGTAATTTATATTTTGAAGGATTCAAATTAGATTTTACTGTAGTTGTTTGTATCATGATGGAGGCTTCCCTTAAATTTTGTCCTTTTTAAAAGGAGTTAATTTTTTGTCAGAAGCACAAGGTTGAAATGGAAGTGGTCTTTGTCGAAATATGCCAGTGTTTGGTGAAAGTTTTCTTTTGTCTCAGAAGATGATTTCTTCATTTAGCAAAGTTGCATGGTATGGGGAGGAGGAGGATACTAACATGTTTTCCCAATTCAGGTTTTATGATTAAGTGGAAAATACAGAGAAATAGAGTAGTTTGGGTCAGTTACGTTTGTTTTAGATGAAATGAGTAACTACATAAAGTCCTTGTCTCTTCTTCTTCCTTTCCCAAGATGTTGCATATAGATCCCTTACTTTGAATAACCTTTCCAAGTTTCAACTCAAAACTGAAATTCTTGTTGGGATGGGCCAACCAGTGCTATTCTTTTCTTACTGTTAATAATAGTGCTACTGAAAAATTCTTAAAAATTCCATCTTTGTGACTTTATCCCAGGTTACATGCTGATAGTCTGCATGGTTGAGTTGAGTTGTTCTTACGGTTAGACAAGGATTTTTCCCCATGCAGTTGTGATTCGGAAGCAGCCTTTCTCCAGTATTTTACATCAAACAAGATAAATTGGAATCAGAAGTGACAGATATAGCCTAAGAGGTTACATTATTTAGTAGGTCTTGAATGTAAATGCTATGAAATGGCAGGGCTTGCTCTTGATTTGGCTAGATTAATTCTATTTTCATCTTTTGTTCCTACTAAAGTAAAAGTTTCAATCTAAAGTCAGATGTTTTCTCTGATGTAGTAAATAAAGATACTATACAACATTTTGGAGATAAGCATATTAAGAAATATGGAAAGATATTTTTGTTTCTAGAAGGGTGGCTTTTAGATTACAAGTATATTGCATCAGTGATTGTTGAATACTGGAAAATTTATCTGAAAAAGTGGCTACCTTTGTTTGTAACAGCTGCTGACTATGCGTTGCCTTTTGTTTCTTCTGTATTATATGGGGTGAAAAATGTGACTGTTCATGTGATTTATCAGATATTTCCTTTATTTGTAGTGCCTTTTTTCTGCACCCCTTTTTTTTCTATTTATGTAGACTTTTGATTGGAGGGTTTCAGTTGTCATCCAGAGTTTTAAGGGTTATTTTCAGTTGTGTGTATAAATGCAATGAAAAATTTGTGATTTTTGAGTCTGTAGTTTAGTTAATGTGTTACAGTAATTCCTTTTAATAATAAAAAATCTTCATTTGCAGCATATTTCTATGAATAAATGCTCGTACTTATACAAGTTCTTCATAAGTAATAACAAGTTAGACTCTAATTGCCAGGGTACTCCATTTTTTTTCTTCCAATCAAGCCGTATTCAAAATAATGAGATTAATGAAATAGGAGAACAGTAATCATTTGTGATCTGCTGAACGCAAACATCGCTTCTCTGGAATCTGAAGACAAGCCAGGCCTCCTGGGTATAATATAATTTTCTTATTAGGTTACCTGTTTTTGGTATTACACAGGTCCTCATCACAGAACTCTTAATTGGTTGTGTGTGTTCAGTATTTTGAAAAATGAGCATGTGAATCTTGAGTAGCATCTTTTAATGTATTAAATGACAGAGGTCTTCTGTAAAGGAGAGGGGTTTTGGGCTCTGGAGAATTTTTCTATTACATGAATGATTATTTTTTAGCTACTGGTTGACTAGCATGACCTAGCTGCATGTGGTTATTTTTTTAATAGGTATAAATCCTGTGTCTTATTCCTTTAAGTTCTATGTGTACTGAATATGTAAATTTCCTACCGTGCATGTTTTTACTGGCTCATCTGTAGAAGAGCCCTACTGGTGTTCAAGAGACTGCCAGTAGGAATTGAAAAGGTGAACACGGTACTATGAGAGGTTTGAAGACGACACACTAAGTTTATGTAATGGATTAAGATGACTACAGATTGTTTTGAATTGGACCCTGGAACTCTTCATTTTGCAGCTACATTTTTAACTTCTCAGTGTACAGCAGTCCAAGAATGAGTAGGTGGCAGTCCTTGGAGAAACAGAATTATTCTGGGGGCTTCTTACCTTAGGAGACATACAGAGACTGATTAGTTTTTGAAATAAATTCTTCTGCTGCAAAATTTGGGGTGTATAGCTAGGATTGGAAGTAAAGTGGTTTCATTTGGTGGCCTAGTAGTCTCCAAAGTACTTTTTTTACTTTTTTCCTCTGTCACTGTTGTCAGAGAGTTTTCTCTTTAGACTTGATAACTGGCAGTTATTGTAGATTAAGCCAATGAAATCTCTCTGAAAATTATTGTAGTCTTTTTTGTGATCTTGCATGAATAATGTAGTACACAATATTCTAGTACTGTTTGCATTAAGAAGTCTGTTATATTGTGGTATTAATATAATAAGAAAAGGACACGTGGATTGTAGCATGGATCGTGTTTAATCACCTGTGTGCGTCACTGTTGCAGCTGGTGTCTGGGCCAAATTGAAATGTTCTTACTCAGTTTTGGGATGTTACTGCTGTGAGACAAAGGCAGTGTGATGTAGCATGTTATTACTGTTCTTAAGTGAATATCAAAGGCACAAGTCCTTTTGTAGTAACAGTGAGCCTCTGGCCTGCAAGATAACTGATGTGGTGTGAAATGTTAATGGAACTGCATCTTCACAGTGTTTTTTGCTTATATTAATTTTTCTGAAACTGAACAATACTCTTCTGGGAAGCCGAGGTGCTCTACAAAGATCGAAGTGCATCCTGTAACTGCTCCATGTCTTTTTACTAACTTCCTAATTATTTGTATGACTTATGGCTACTAGTGTAATTTTAAAGTGCTCAGAAACATTTATTTTACTGAAAAAATCTGAATTTTCTGATGGAGCAAAATAAGTTTGTTTTTTGTTGCCTGAAAAAACAAACTGTTATAGCAGCTGAAAAATCAGGGTAGTTCAGCTGAATATGAGAACATCAGTATACAATATTGACATCTGTAAATAGGATGTGTATAACATCATCATTAATAAAACAGTCCTGTGAAGTTATAAAATAGGTGAATTTTAGTGCAGGCCACTTTTTCATGTGTCATGTTTAACATAGTCGCTCAAAAAGTAAGTGTATCATTTCAATTTCTAATTTATTTATTTAAATTTGAATTAATAAATTGAAAACACCTACCTGTTGATGACTATTACTAGTAGAAACCATCACATTTATAGCAAAAACTGTGTGTAATGGGAGATTGTGTTTTAATGGCTGTTCCTAAGGAAGACATCCTTTATTATGAAAAGGGAAGATTAAAATTGTTTACTTAAACCTAGGTACCCAGTTTGCAGAATCAAACTGTGCTTAAAATAATTCTGATTAAATAGATGTACTGTACAACTAAATTAGAATCTTATGCAGAGACCTTTAATTAGTGATGGATGAATAACTAAAAACTAGAATTGCTGTGAGCTAATGGGATGCATGTGTGTGTTCAAATGGAGTTTAATTAGGCTGCTTATTCTGGATCCTGTGGAGAACTGTTGTGCTTAATAGCAGGAGTTAGTGGGAAAAACTTCCATTTTCCTGTAGTGTGGAGAAAAACTTTAGGCAACAGTCAAGGTGCAAGAGCTGTCTGCAAGAGAAATATGGGGCATTTCCATCAATTTTCGTTGAGTTCGTGGTTGGCAGACTATTTCTGTCATTATCTTTTGCCACAGAGAGGAAAGTGAGTTTTTTAAAAAGAAATAGCCACCTTTAAGAGTTGCTTTGGTTTGAAGCCTTTTTACCCTTCCTTCAAAATTACATTCGTCATTTTGATTTTCTTGAAAATCCTACGCTTCTAACATTTAGATCAGTGTCTTTATTTGTGAGAAGATTATGTAAAGAAATGATGTCTTTACTATTAAAAGCAGTAAGTTGGTGAAAGTTGCCTTCTCTAGTTTGTTGCTTTCCTGTTAATCTTCTTCTTAGTTTTGGTTTTCTATCAATGAAGGGCTTATTTGGAAGTTCTTACAGCAAACTGCAAATGAGGGCTCCTTTGTTTTTAAAGGAAGTGAACTAGTGATTTTTAAAAATTATTTAGAAAGTGAAGTAATGCTGTCTCTCCAAATTAAGTGATTTCCAGATGGAGGGACAAACACTATATGTGGTGTGATAGGTTAGAGAAATGAGATTAACACATATGTACAAATATTTGGGCTCAGACAGACCTATTCTTCAGATGCATAAAAATAGTTTCTAGGTTTGAGGGAATTGCATAATTTTTCTTTGTGTGTGACTGTTAACTGTTAACTTTTCCAGCAGGTGGAAGACCAGCATGCTGCTACTATGGGGATGTTTCTAGTTTAACCCCAAATCTGCTGAAGTAATGTGGGGCTGCTGAACTTTTCTGACTTTGCTCTCTGAGGTTTTGAGCACTGTGTTTAGGTCTAGTGATGTTCCACTGTGCTTTGCATAGGTGTGATAAGCAGCTGGGGTTTCAGGGCATGCTTCATTCAGCAGGGAAGGAAGGAAGCTAGGACAAAATACTAAGAACAATGAAAAAGGAAACACAAATTGAATGGATTCAAAAAAGCAAAAACGAAAGAGAGACTTAGGAAAGGACTTACTGTTCTGTGATTTTCTTCACTGTTACTGGGCTGAAAAAGGTTTTTGCTTTAATATTTTTTAAAGAGAAATGTTTTTTTCATGTAGTCTAAAATACAGCCAAAGGCTAATGCAAAAATAACTGAAGAGAAGAACAGATTCTTCACTACCCTTGCTGGCCATTCTGAGGTGAAGATTATTTAAGTAGCTTGTATTTTAAATCCACATTGATGTTCTGTGATTATGAAGTCAGTTTCTTAAACTTACAGCGCGATTATGTAATCAGGAGTCCTACCTGAGTGAATCTTCCTCCTTTTGTGTTACTGTTTTTTCCTGGATTCATTTTTCTTGAGTTCAAGTTAACTTTTATGGAGACTTCTATGCTTTCTGCAGGGAAGTTTATGAAACCACATTGAGAACATAATCTAATGTACTACAGAGAATGTATCTGACTTAAATAGCTGACTTCAAAAGAAAGTCAGAGCTGCTGATTATTCTTAAAATAACCTATTAAAAGCAAAATTGTAGCAGTGCTTTGAGAATTCTCAGGAGCTTATCCAGTTATGGTTGCAAGATTTAATTTTCTTGAAATGCGAGGATATGTTAATGCCAGTGTCTTACTGTCTAGAGTTGATGGGGATGGATGGGAATTTCACTGCCAGCCCTGTTTGAGGTTGACAGCAGCATATGTCAGCAACCAAACTAGATACCCCTTGGACTTAATCAGATGTTGTACCAGACAGAATAAATTACAGTTTAACTGCAGAGATAAGATTAACAAAAGATTAGAGTGGAGGCAGCCCAGTTTACAGAAGAAGTTCACTTTAAAGTCTCCTTAGGCTGTTGCTTTTTTAGTTTGGGATAAGTGAGCAGGGCTGAGCCTTAGGTCTCCGTGGGAACTCTGGATTTGTTGAGACACATGGCTTTCAAGTGCAGAGATCAAGACATGGTCTGGGGATGAGAAAGTGGGACAAGTGATGGAAGAGGCTTGGGGTTTCTGAAGGTGAGATGTGTAGGAGACAGGGATTGAGAGGAGGTCAGTAGATGTCATGGGAAAGGACAAGGGAGATTTTTAGCATCGGTAGTGAGTAGGAGGATTAAGAACATGGGCCAAAGTTTCAAGGCAGTGGATGGTAGTAATGGAGTATAGAGCTGCTGATGTCCTGGTCTTGGAAAGGAAGTGTGTAAGTGGTGGGGCAAGCAGGGCCTTGAGGGGGAGATTTACAGAGGGTACATCTCTGGTACTGTTGTCAGTTGCAAAAGTTCAGTGAAAACTTAATTATTCTTAATTTGTTAATTTACTGAGTTTGTTTTAAGGTCATCTCTTTAAACATTTACGAATGAAGTTATTAAATTATTAGAGGGAAAGATGTTCATATGAGTCAGGCAATCTTGTAAGAGAGTGTTAGACTTTACAAAACACAAGTGGCTGCTCTTGTGTTTGGAACTGCAGTATGTCAGGAACAATGAAGACACCAAGTGTATTTTTCTTCTCTTGCACTGTACCACCAATTACCTTGTGAACATTCCTCAAATAATTTAGTAGAAGAAGTACTTTTTTTTTTTCTTTGAAAACAGAAACTAGAGAAATCTTTTCAAATTTGTTCTGAACAAAGTTCTAGTTCTCTAATTTGAACACTGAGGTGTGTTGATAGACTCTTTATGAATGACTGAATACAAGAGGTATTGGTGGGAGCACAAGAAGAAAGTAATATGTACTTGTTCCAGCTAAGATAGTCATAAAATACTGTAGGAAGAAAAAAAATGCAGGATTGGGCAGTCAAAGCAGACATTTGACTTCGGTACTAAACAGATGAGTGTTATCTTCAGCTGCAAGTTTCACAGGGTCACAAATATTAGAGACTGGAAGGGACCTCTAGAGGTCATCTAGTCCAACTCTCCTGTTCAAGCAGGGCCACCTAGAGTCCAGTGCCCAGGTCTATGTTTGAACGTCTTTTGAATATCTCCAAGAATTGAGACTCTACAACTTCCCTGGGCACTATGTGTCAGTGCTTGGTCACTCTCTCACAGTGAAAATGTGTTTCCTGGTGGTCAGAGGGAAGCTCCTGTGTTGCACACCCACTCCCTCTGGTCCTGTCACTGGGTAACACTGAGCAAAGCCTAGATCCATCTTTTTTACACTTTCCTTTCAGATTTTATATATATATATAGATGAGTTTTCCTCCCTTTCTCTCTGCCTTTCTTCATAAAAAGGGTGTTCCAGTCCCTTAATCATTTTCATGGCTCTTTGCTGAGTTCTCTCCTTTTTGTCCATGTCTCTCACACTGAGCCCAGCACTGGACCCAGCACTCCAAGTGCAGAACAGAGGGGAAGGATCACCTCCCCAAACCTGGCAACAATCCTAATGCAGCCCAGGTCACACATTAACGTTCTTCATGGCGAGGGCACATTGGTGGTTCACGTTCAATTTGGTCTCCACCAGGACCCCCAGTTGTTTTCTGCAAAGCTGTTTCCCAGCAGGTCAGCCCCCAGCCTGTACTGGGGCCTGAGGCTGTTCATCCCCAGCTGTAGGACTTTGCACTTCTTGTTTAGCTTCATGAGGTTCCTCTCAGCCCATTTCTCCACCTGGTCAAGGTCCCTCTGGAAGTCAGCATGACCCTCTTTTGTATCAACCACTCCTTCCCATTTCTGTTGGCTAAAAGAAATATTTCTCTTAAGGGAGCTGTAAATTTTCTATTATGATTATGTAATTTTGAGATAATGAAAATAAAATTGCTTAAATAATTTATCACTTAAAAACTCAGACTTTTCTTTCACTTTTTGCTATTATATATAGCAAATCCTGGGTATCTGCTGAATGTTGAGTAGATTAATAGTCATTTTGTTACAGCTAAAATTAAGTTGCCCTCAGTTATGACAGATGAATTGGTTGTAAATACTGTTTCTTAATTATCCTTTCAGCTGGTTGCTTTGATTACTGCTGTAAAGCAAGTCCAGTGTTTCTTTACTTTCAAACTTGTCTCCTTTTTCCCTTCCCCCAACACAGATACTGCTGACAAAATGTTAACTACAACCTGAGTAGTAGGCAAAATTGTTTATCTGAAGGCTGCTTATGGTGAGGTATTTGGAGAGGGAGGTGGAACTCTGTGACCTGTAGTCTTGGTGGTTCCTCTATCTTTTTGCAACATACCGAGAAAATTACTTTGATAAGACTTTGAACCAAACCCAAGCCTGAAGAAATTTTGTTTACTTTTTTAGTTTTTAGTTGCGTGAAAGAGTTGAGTGAACTTGGTGCCATTGAAAGGATTAAAGGTTGAAGTGGAGAAAACAGTTCCTGATTCTGCTTTATATGAATGTTTTCAAAAGTAGTAAGTTTTCTGAAATAGAACAGTGCTGTGTTATGAAGAACCTGGCTTTCAAAGCCTGGAGACATTTCGATTCTGTGGGCTGTGAGAATAATTTTCCATACAAAGGTGATATGAGAATGTAAAGTAAAATGTGTGAAAAAGACAATTTATTAGAGAAAGATGTTTGATTTGTGAAAACTATAATTTATTATGCAACTCATCTGGAGGGTTGCCTCACTTGCTATTTTTTAAGCTTGTATTTTAGCATAGGTTAGCATTTAACAGTTGAAAGTTTAAAAAAATAATCTATCACTACTATATGAGCCAAAATCAGTGAAACAGTTGTTTTTCTATTTTACACAAGAAAAATCTATGAAGAGTAAATTCACTAGGTGTCCCATTAAAGTATATGACCACATCTAAAGAAGGAAAAACTGAACACCGTTTATTGTTGAAATATTCATAGACTAGGAATAGTCAAGAAAATCAGTTAATGGCAAATGATTTTTTTCATTGTTGAAATACAACTTCAGATTATTCCAGTTTTTAAAAAATGAAGTCAAATGTAAAGCTTTTAGCAAAAGACAAATCTTTGCAAAAGCTCTTTGTGCTGTTTAGCACTGAAGAACAGGGACTGTATCTTTCAGTAAAGCAGAGTCAGAGTTTGATTCTGGTGCTGTATAATTGATAAATCACAGATAAAATGAATAATATCTAGCTCACACTGCATGATTCTTTTCCGTCTTATGCCCCTGATCAGGCAATAGTAAGTGACAGACACATACAATGTGTCAACTCGTATTTTATGCTAAAAGAAGAATTACTGAAGTCATTAATACATGTTGGAGTGGATTTCTGAAGTATGCAGTATGAAGTCAAGAAACTACTGTGGTCATTTTAGTGTGTTACAGTGGTGTGAAAGCATGCAGCTTGTCTTTTAATTTGTGTTAACTGAGATGAGCTGGATCAGCAAATGTCTTCCCTGCTGGTGGGTGTCTCTCATAAAACCTGTAATCTTTAATCATTACAATATATTTTATTTTGCCCTATTTCCTTGAGACAAGTGGTCTTCTGTGTGTAATGGTAAATATTTTATGGCAGTTATTGTAAGCCACATCTTTGTATTACTTCTCAGCTGAAACACTTTGGATTTGAATGCTAGTTACATAACACAAAGATGCTTCTGATTCAGCAGGTGGTGGTTTGTTGGTGTATTGGTATTTTTTTTTTGGTTTTTTTTTTTGTTTTTGTTTTTTTTAATGTGGTCCACTGCACCACTTTGATATGCAGAAAGTATTCTGTTTTTCAGTTTCACGTCCTGCCCTCCTCCCTTATGCTATACAGTTGTGAATTACAGCCTGGTTATTATGGAATTCACTTGGGATGTAGATACCTGTTTTGCAGCGTTTTATAAAGCAGAAAACAACATCAATAGAAGAGAAGTTATCCTGGTCATTAGGATTCTTCAAGGGAGATCCAAATTCCTGAATCATTAAGAGATTTGTGTTACAGCCAGTGCTTTTGTGAGTGGTTCCAGCTAGCAGAGTCTGTATTCTGTTGCCAGTATTTGTCCTCTTGAACACAAAGTGTATTGGGAACTGACCTGGGCTGAGGCAGCCCTTTGCTCTTCCTCTGGGTGCAGCTGGTTTTAGGCTTGATCCATTCCATAATCTGCTTCTTCATGGGAGAGGAGGCATTGTAGCAGTTGGAAAGAAGAGGGAGGGTTGTGAGAGATGTGTTGCACAGCAGGACCAGATTGAACTGGCTGAACTCATTTACAAATCCGTGCCTTGATGTCATCGTTCTGGTTAAGATGCCCAGCTCTTCAGTAGCTGGTTGGCGAGGGGACTGTATGTTTCTCTGTCTTGAGATTTTATGCAGCTTGACCTTGTTTGAATAGCTTTTCCTGAAGGGAAAAAGGACAGCCCATACCCTCTCCCTGCCCCCTGGCCTCCAACTAATGTCATCTTGAATGGGTGGATAGTTCTGAGGTGACCAAATCCATGTGTTTGATGAGAATTTGTCACCAAAAAAAAGTTCATTTTGCTGGACTTGAACCTATTAAAATTTACTGTTTTCCACTTTTAACCTGAAAATAGCATAGCTAGACAATCAGAGATGCTGAAGATCATTTAAATCCCTGTCATACACACACACACAATCTCATTTCCAATGAGATGGTACACGTTGTTTTCTTTTTTCTGGGATGATGTGTAAAATCAGATGTGTTTTAAATGTTAGCTTGAGTTGCCTTGAGAGAAAATTGTTGTGTGTAACTATATATGATGTATTATTTTTAACAGCTTGCTTTTACGCGAGATGGACTATGTGGCTTGTGGAATGAAATGGTAAAAGATGGAGAGATTGTATATCCTGGAACAGAATTAATACAGAGTGGTGAACTACCTCCAAAAAAAGGTATGGATTTCAAATTTCTTTTTATTCATTCATTTTTTCTTTCATTGTACTGATGAAAATCAACTTCAGCTTCCATACTGTCTCGAAACTTTGATTTATCATCACCTCTCTCTACAGTTTGCAGGTGTTAAAGTTTTGAATTAAATACATTTGAAAGTGATTTCTTAAAAGTGTACAGAAAGGTAAAGTCTAAGCCTCCAGAGGAAGACTTAAATCTGTTCCAACCTTGTGAAATTTAACTTCATAACTAGGCATGTTATTATGAGAGAGGCTTGGCAGTGTCTTTTTGTTTGGTATGCTTGGTGTGTTTACAGCCGAAGCCTTTGTTTAAAGGAAGTGGACTGAGGAATGGGGTAAAGCTGATACTGCTATTTCTAATTTTGTTTACAATCTTCAGAAAGTAGCTGAAAGGTCAGCTAAAAAGCTGTCCAAAATCTGCCTGAGAATGTAGTGTGTGTGGGTTTTTTTTAAAGTTTTCCAGTGTACTTGAGAGCAGTTCAAACCCTGCAAATGCTGCAAATGGCAGAGTAATACATCGGTTTAGAGAGATTACTTCAGTGGGGCGTGGATTTTGTTATGTGATGGGCAATGCTGGAATGGGGTGATTCTGCTATTGTTCTTTTTTCATCTTCACCACAAAAGTGGTGCTCCTTTGACTCCTTATTGAACAGAAAATTAAACTGATCAAAAAGGAAAATATTTGTTTCCTGATCTGGCTGAAATGGGCTCACCAAATGGTCAGATAAGTCTTGTCAGTAATTTTTAAGATTTCCGGATAAATGAGGAGATGGGTAGAAATACTGCCTTTGGTAACAGTGAACTATTATTTTAGCATCTATTACTTCCTGAACTGTACTGTGGGATAGACGTGATGTTTCAAACCAATAGTGCTCAATTACTCATGTAGCCAGTTTTTTCGTACCTATAGTATGCCTCCTTTAAAGACAGGAGGGATGGATGTGTTTTTGACTAGAGGAGGTAATTTCTACAGGAAATAAGATACAATAAATAATTTATGAGAGAAGAATGAATTATACATTTACTTATCAAGAGTATAAGCTTTGTAGGATATGACTGGCTGCACGCTGTAGTAAAAACCAGGTTATGCTCCTAACTGCTTCAGAGTTAGAAAACTTTTGTCTTCCTTATGCTGCTGGTCCTTTGGAATATTATTGTTGACACTGGGTGAAAATACAGCTGATCTTGTCAGAAAGGCTACTACAAAGCTGCTTGTGAAGTGAGTGGAGGTAGAGTAATATTTTGTTCCTTGGATTGGCTAGTTCCATGTATATTAATAAAAGGCATTGCAAACTTGATGCAATAAAGGGAAGGATTGCCTCTTAAATGAATTGTAGGAAATGCTTTCCCCTTCACTGACAGCTCATGGTAGAGATGTTGTGGTGGTCATGGTATAACAATTTAACACACTATGCTTTCATGTAGAAGAAAGATAACAATCATCTCTAATACCTCAGGCTATGTATTATAGTAATAAGTAAATACCTGCTTTGCAAATGAAGTTGATGAATTGATCTTTTTGTGCCAGATACTTACACATTGTTTTTAGAGTTGTACTTGTACTAGTCTTTGACAGAAAACTGTCCTTCCAATATCTTTATAGCTAAATAGCAGCAGAGAATTGAGATTTTTGTTAGTTACGGTGCTAAAGTGCTTTTAGTAATTCTTAGAAAGCTTAGAGAGAGATGTCATAGGATAATTGTTTTTGATTTTCAGGGTAATCCTTGAAATATCAGCTAGGAAAATGCAATCTGTCACTTCTGATGCAAAATATAGACAGCAGTATGAAGCAAAAATCTAGAAATGCTAAGTCAGTCATCTGTGACCTCACTTGCTTGTCCACGCTTAGGACACTTATTCTGAACAATGATGGGAATTTTTTTTAATGCTTGATGTACGTATGTACACGTATCTTAGAATGTTCAAAAAGGTATGAAGTGTTAAAGACTGGAGGATACTGTCATTTAAAAATGCAGAATTTCTGTCACTTTACTGTATAAATAAGGGGTTTTTGTTACACTGAGATGTCCAAGCTGTGATGAGGCTTCTGAAAGGTTTGTCATATCCATAGTGGTGGTGGTGAAGGCAGGCTGCCACTTGTTGCCTCAAGTACTGTATTGTGGTGGGTTGACCTTAGCTGGGTGCCAGCCCTTCCAGCTCCTTGCTTGCTGCCCCCCCTCAGTAGGACAGAGAAAGCCAGGGAGATCACTTACCAGTTACTGTCATGGGCAAAATAGTCTTGGGGAAAATTAATTTAGTTTATTTTGGTGCCAGTTAAGATAGAATTGGATGGTGAGTAAGAAAGGTAAAAACTAAAACACCACCTTCCACTTCTCTTTGCATCGGGAGGAGTTAAGTGTAGGATTACATAGCACAGATCACACATGTTCCTTTCCACAGCTGGAGGGTGTATGTTCTTCTGCATAGGTACTTATAAAACATCTATTTCTTGAAACACCGCAGTAGTTTAGAAATTTAAATAACAGCTTATTCAGGCTCTTAGCTCTTAGGATTAACGTATGAACTGTGTTTCAGTGAAGATAATCTTCAAAAATGCTGTTATGTTGGCCTACGGGATTCTAAAATACAACTATCTTGCTTACCAGACTTGAATTTTTAGAAGAAAAAGCTAATCAAGGCTGTTTTTGGTCAGTGTCAATCCGATTGTATGTTTGATTCTGTTAGGCAGTAGTGAATCATGGAACCAGAAAAATTGGTGGTCGGTTTGTACCTCTGAACTTGCAGCTTAAGTTGTTTCATGAAGTTAAAATCTAAAGTATTTACATCTGTTTAGTTGGTACTTTTTTGCCGAAATGATCTACAAATATAATTCAAGAGGAGACGGAAAAGTAAATACAAGTAATAAGGTTTATATAAAACCCAGTGGTTTTATATGAAAAGCAGTATAGATTAATGTCAGTATTCAGAGTTTGCTGCTAAATTGACTAATCTGGAGATAAACAAGCGAGGTTGCTGTATGTGGTCCCTTTTATTTAGTCTGTTTTAAGAAGCTTTGATTTAAGCCCATCCCTTATAAGTTTATTTCTTCACTAGTGCTGTAGCTCTCTGTTGATGCTGACAGGACTGTTCAGAAGAGGCACTTCATTCTGTCAGTGGATATTAGCAGTGGCAGCAGACTGGAAGAACATGCTATTGATAGCAAAAAACCATTCCTTTTCTCTCTAGGAAGAATATAGAAGTATTGCATTTTTTTTTTTCTGGTTAGCAAGAATGTTTGGTTAGGAATAAGCTCTTTGTTTTGAATTCATGGCACTTTCAGAAAAACATGTTTGATAAATGCGTTCAACAGAATGTGTTTGCATGTTTCCAAGTACCATCTGAGGACACAGCTGTGACAGTAGTGATGTCCAAATACAGGTGCACTTGTAGCATTGCATGTACTTAAAAGATAATCAGGCTGTCCTCAGAAAATTTGGCTTAGATTAATACCTTGTATATGGGAAGCTATGTGCTGAAAATAATAAAAAGTATTAAATAATATTATTCTTACTAAATTTTCAACTTAGAGAACCGTTACTGTAAAATTTTAAGACATACCAGTCAACTACACAGGTCTGTTTTGTGGGTTGCTATTTCTTATTTCTTTTTGATTCCTCAAACTTCATAGGTGGAAAATTCTGTTTCAATTAGCTGTTTTAAGTTCCAGGGCAAAAATACAAAATTGTCAGTTTTGTACCTCTGGCCTGCCTTTGGTAAACTCTGTGGGCTTCCTCTTGTGCTCCCCCTTACCTGAAAGTTGGACCTTTCTCAGCCTGGTACCACTGAATCCATAAACCTCAGTCAGTGTTGCACCTGCAGGCAGGTTAAAGTCCAAATGCCACAAGCAATTCCAGAGAGGCTGGCAGAAACAAAATATTTGTGACGAGAATAACAGTATGTGGGAATTGGTTATGGTGGCTGCTGTTCAGACCACGCTGTAAATCAAACTGTAGTAGTGTGCAGGCATGTAGACTGGCTCCTGCTTTGAGCCTCCTTTTTTGTGTAAGGGAGAACTTGTTAAAAGTGAGAAGTGCCACTTTTCTCTTCTGCTTCCCCTGACCTAGCTATGGGCTGTACCCAGTGGCTCAAGAATTCAGTGCTCAGGTGTAGATTATCATATTCTCTCTGCCGGATAGGGAAGTCTGTAGTCACCCTGTAGGACAGTTTGATTTCATAAATGTAAAATGCTCTATTGTAAATTCAAAGTATAACTTAAAGAATGTATTTAAAAAAAAAATAGTATACCAGGAAAGAAAAGAAACTTTATTTCTGATTAGGGTTAGGAGATCACAATTTATCATCTTGACTCAACCTAGAAGGCTGCATAAATATGGTTTGCAAATGGTGAGGTATGTATCCTTCCCTCACAAATAAGTATCAATTTTGTGTATGTATGTATATGTGTGTGTGTGTAAAAAGTAAAGGATTTTTGACAGAAAATATATTGCAGCTGAAATATTTCCTGGATCTGGGACTGCCAAGTACTGGTTTAGGGTGGTTGTAAAATACAGCCCTTGTCTAAAGCACACTGTGACTTTTTGCCCTGTCAGTGGCAACATCTGTAGGGAAACTGTTGCAGGCTTTCTCTCTGGACTATGGGATTCCCAACTACATGAGTTCATTGGCATTTCAGAGCAGCACAAGAGCATACTATAACAGGTGGTGGAGGCAACTATGCAGTGTCAGGATTTTTCTTCATTGATTATGAAATGTAAGTTCCATTTTTAGTGCTTCCTTTTTATCCTTCATTTATACCAGATTAGGCTATGGCTGTGCAAGATAGTGCACACATGGTGAGCTACTGTGCTTTGATTTGGGAGCTAATTTCTAGCTGAGAATGGTTACTCCACTTGCTCAGTTTTGACTGGCTATGCCTACCTGCCTCTGTGTAGAGGCACAAGGCTGTAAACTAAAACATAATGAAGAGAAAGTTCTTTCAGGGAGATGTTATGCAGTTGTTTCCCCCACCACAATATTCACAAAATTAAGTTAAATCGTGCTGACACACTGCACTGTATTTTTGCATGAATTATTTTGAAAACTGTCTTACTACTCGTTACTTTGGCATGTTCTGGCTTCGCTCTAGATTTTTCTTCTCCCTGCCCCTCTTTCTGAAAAATCCTTGGGTCTCTCTGTTTAAAAATCTTTCATGAAGCATAACAGAACTTCCATAATTATGATGTCTGTGTTGCTGGTTTCAATCTAGACTGATACCAGCTTTGTCTGTTATGTGGCAAGTGTTTTTTTGCAAGTATAGTGAACTGTCTTTGTGGAACAATTTGACATGGTCTTTTAACGTGATTTTTAGCTCATCTCCTTCCCACTTTTTCTCTCATTGTCCCTCTTTTTGGTTCATACAGACAATTAAAAAAATATCCTCCTGTGGGTTTACATGTCATGGTTGTTTTTATTCCATACAAAGTTTGAGTTCCCACCTGGATCGGGATCTTCTCTATTTGCAGTGAGGTGTTTGACAAAATGACTAAGTTCGTAGCCCTTGGTTGGCATCCTTTGCCAAGGTTCTGTTAGAAAGCGTAACAAGTTCTCCTACAGCTGCCTGCAAAACAGTGTCTTGGCACAGCACCCTTCTACCCACTAAAATTCAAGACCCTGCAAAGTGTGTCTCTAGACGTGTGGGTGAGTGCAGAAACAGTGAGATGATGGTGTTACTGTGTAAATATTCTGAACCACTGGGGCTGAACGGGGTCCTTGGTCTGTAATGGATTCTGTACTTTTAATGTTATTTGCTTGTGCCTTTGAAAAGAAACAGCTGGATTGAATCACATTTTGGACATTGTTATCAAACTGGTGACTCATAGGCTGTTCCTCAGTGTTTGAGGGACACAGGTATGTTCTCTGATTGCCACTTACAGGAGGTATATCCAAATTGCATTTTCCTGTTCTCAAGTGACTTTGCTATCTCTTCCTTGGCCCACAGTCTCAGCTCCATCATGGATACTGCAATTACGTCTCCTCTTCTTTCCTTTTTTTGCTGCTCTTCAGTCTTCATCTTCCACCTCCTGAGCACTAGTGTCAGTTATAGGTTAGGAAACGGTGGCTTTAATTTCAAATTTGTGTAATTAAGGCTCCCCTAAAAAGCTTTATTTTAGGAGGTGCTATTGTCTCCAGTTAAAAAAAATTCAACAAAGAGGCAATCACAGATCCAGTTCCAACCAGATTAAGCATTAATTTTGTCAGGCCAGATGGAAAGAAGAGTTCAATGTTTTTGTACATTGTGATAGGTGTATTTTGTGTGTTCTGAGGTAATGAGAGCCTTTGATCTCACTCTGTGAGTGTGAGGCAGGCTGCATTCAGATGTTCTGTGTCTGGCTACTGATGTAAACCTCTTGCTTACTATTTTCTTCTGATTTATGCTGGTACAAATGTGGGTTTTTTGGAGGGTGTGTGGGGTGAGAGAGGAAAAAAGACAAAATACTAGTGCTTATCTGTCATGTTGTGGCCAGGACATTTAGGGAGGGAGTCTCTGGGCTAGATTGGTAGATAGGAGTGAAGGATTGGTCAGTTTTAGGAGCCAGGTAAAAATGGCTGGGACTAAACTCTTCATGGATAAGTTTCAAATGCTAGACTTGAGAAAGTGGTATGGTTTGAAAAGAAGGTCAGGGTGAGGAAAGTAGTTGGCCATGTATCCCTCGTTTGCAAGGCAGTCTTATGCATTGAACTGACTGGAGGTATGGATATGGAAATCCATATTCCCAGTATAAATAAGGAGAAACTTCCAGCTATCTAGTTCTACTGTGTTGAGAAAAGTGGGACTTTCATGCAGCCTTTGATTACAGAGATAAGTGACTAATGTCTGTGTTCTGTCTTTGTGAAAGTTTTGTCGAAAGGATTGGTCGTGGTGTTTTGTTGCCTGGGCACAAAATAGTGGTATTATTTTCATTACTTGCTAGTACTTACTAAGATGCTAGATATTTTACAGATGTTGACATACTGCTGCATATAATTAGTGGAAATGCCAATATATAGCTCTCCTTGATTTTCAAATTAAGGCTATTGCTGTCTTTTATTATTCTGTTGGAAATGGAGTATAAAACCAAGTAAATACTACAGAAATACGGATAGCTGGGAGCAAAATCTGACTTGAAATGCCTCCTTTGCAGTACTGTATATTGCAAATCCTTTGCAAGTCTTACATGATAGTATCTATATTAAATGTTCATTATCTTGGGGAGATTACAGAGGTGATTTCTGGATTGTAAGGCCACTGTCTTACGACATGTAACATGAGACCCAGCACCTGTGACAGTTAACATGGTAAAATACTACTTCCCCCCACCCTGTTCTCTTTATGATGGACAATATTTCTGTGAGCTTGTGGGCTGGGGTTTAATCTTTACATTTCTAATCTAGACCTGAATTCCAGCCTGAATTGAAGGTAGTTTAACTGGTCTTTTTTTTTCCCCTCCCTTTTGTTTTCTTTAGATGATAGCACTGAATGCCAAACTGCATCAAAGAAAGAAGAGCAAAATGACAAAGAAAAGAAAGATGAAGAAGAGACTCCACTGCCCACTTACAGGGCCAAATCGATTGTTGAGAGTTGGGTGTGGGGTAAACAACCAGGTATTACAGCTGTTTTGGTCATTGTCACTGACATTACATATTCTTTGTTGATCACTACTTTTGTAGCATCGGGAAGTATTTGTATCAAATGTACTTGCTGACTGATGCATCAGTTAGGTTAGTGAAATAAGTGGGGTAAGTGGTTAACTGTGATCGAAATTAAGCATTTGCTGTAATTAATTTCAGATTTAATTAGACTCTTGACTTGAAGAGTCGATTTGCCCCTTTCAGGCTGCTTGAAGGAATGACGGACTGACTTGGAGTAAATGAAGTTACACAGTGAAAAGTTCCAGTGTCTTCAGAATATTTCTTTTCAGTTGCAGACATTATAAAGAAATTGCTTAGTTTCTGAAGCCTGAGTTTTCTGCAGGCAATAATAGTTTAATAGGTGATTTTTCTCTTTGGTTTCATGGTCTGGTAGATAGGTGTGTGTGAATCATGAGAGGAAGGTGGAAATGGTTGGTTCAGTTAACTCTTTGTCCTGACCTTTGCTGACAGTAATTGCACCTGTGGTGGCAGTGGAAAAGCAGTTTGTGTGTTTACATCTTCATGTGGGGGTCTATAAAATACTGCTTTTGATACTGAAGCCAGCTGAAGTTCGTGGCTGTTTGTTACTGTAGAGCAGCAGTTCATTGTCTAAAATTGTCCATGTTTAAAAATAGCAGATCAGAAGAAGCCTCAGTTCAGTAGTTTATTTTACAGTTCCTGGTACATGATGTTGCCTGATTCAGATGTTGGCATGTACAAACTTCAGAGACATCTGTTGTGCCACTTGTCCTTTCCCCTCACCCAGAAGCACTTGGAGATCTCTGGGAAAAGTATTATCTCTTCAGTGCCAAATCTGCATCTGTGTAGCTGTGTTTGCTAGGGGAGATACTTGTTTCTGTTGAGCCACGGGTCAGCTGCCAGTCTGCTGTCCTCTGCTCTGTGCCAGCCTGCTTGCTCCCTTTCCTTAAGGACAGGAGGACAGATGGATGTGCTGTCACTCTGGGACAGAATCTTGCAGTATATCAGGAATGATAAGAATTGCCACTTCAGTGGAAGAGGGAGCGAGAATTGCATGTGTTGGAGAGATGTGAGCTGAAGGTCACATTATTTATGTTTTATATTCTTATTTAATGTGTGTTGCTGAAAAGTAAAATAAAAGTATTTTACAAAATAGTAATCTAAATGTCAAGTATCTTACCAAATTTCTTCCAGCTGAGCAAAGTGTCTGGGACAAGACTTGGCCTTTAAGCTCACCCTCCAATTACTTTTTAAAAAATTGAGAAAACATTTTTTCAGAAAAAAAAGGATGTATGTGTGTTTGGAGTTTTCAGAAAGAAATAAGTTACTGTCATGTAGTTACTTTTAGTGCTTACATATAGTATGGTTTATTGCCACATTTCTTATTCTAGAAATAACTTGTGAAGATTTTATAATTTGTAAGAAATAAATTAATATTCCTTAGTCTCTGTTACCATTTGTGCTTGTTTGTATCACCTGGCTGTGACAAAAATCCTTAAATGGTGCTAAGAACACGAAGTTTATTTATACAATAAACAGATTTACTGTATAAATAAACTGCAAGTGTGGCTTTTGTTCATGATTGAAGGTTACCTTGTTAATTTTTGTTTTGCATTTGTCAGAAATATAGCTAACAGCTGCCTTTTGAGCCATCCTAGTTTTTGTGGCTTGGTAATTAATTTTGAAAAAGCTGTACAGAATCAGTTCCATTTTGATGCTTTCTGCTAATGTTTCATGAAATGAGAACTGTTTTAAGCATTTCTTCTGTTATCCTTCAAAAAAATAAACATTTCCTTGTCAAAACCACAAAGGAACTTCTAAAAAGGAGAATTGTTTCTTAAATACATCATTGCTGATCAAGTAAGAAATAAAGACTTACTATGTGTTGATTTATGGTTTATATTCCTTTACAAGTAAGGTATAATTTGGAGATGGAGATATAAAGTTATGTTACAAAAAGAACTGAAGAGGCATTTAAAGTCGGTGTTTCAGGTCAATACACTGAAGTATTTCTACTGAGTTTAATGATTTACAGCCTTACATTATGAAAATAGTAACTAGATATTAGACACTGTATATCTATGTTTTAGAAGTGCTGTAATACAATCTCATTTTGCCAAGTGTGGAGGATCTTGGTGTTGAGCTTCAACAGGCTAATCTAGGTCAGTGGGCCTTGTGACACCCCTCCCCCATGAGGGCTAAGAGATTGTGAGAGCACGGAGAAAAACCTGTTCATTAAATGTATTGAGAAACAGTACTTTATGTACCCCTCAGCTTCATGCTTGTTTTGTCATCCTGGCACGAATTCAGAGAGGCAAAATGTTTTCTCTAGGTCTCATTTATGCTGAAATCACTGTGCTGTCAGAACAGGACAAAGATGTCATAATTTTTTCTTTCTTCCTTTTTTTTTTGTAAGGGTCTTACTCTTCTGAGTACTGTAAGAATACATAAGATAATAATAAATACATGTGTAAGGCATTATTTGACTTTAAGGTGGTTTTTTTTCTTTCTCTTTTGCATCTTAGTGTGCTTCCATTTCGTATTCAGCTCTTTCATGATACCACTGTTGAACTACTCATGTTTGACATGGGTGCTCTCTTAAAACATCTTCTGCTAGTTGTATTCATATCAGGTTGAGTACATTCATAAAGCAGTTCCTCTGAGTCTTCCTAAAATTCCTGGTTTGCTACCTTCATCAGTTTTCTCTTCTGAAGATATTTAGGTTTTAACATCTTACGTGATCTGAAGTCCAGGTGGTCAGCCCTAGATATGGGGAAAAAAAAGAGGAAACCGTTTGAAGTGGTTGTTGAAAGCCTACAGAAAATAAAGCAGTATTTCATCTCCTTGGGCTTCTTTTTCTTAGTTATAATATGCTTAAGGTGGGCTGTATTGAATCAAACTGTTCACAGACAGTATTGCATCTTATTTTTCTGATATTGTTGGTACAGCTGGTTGCACCAAATGCTGTATAGGCACTACTGAAGGGGCAAGGCTAAAATTAACCATGTGACTTCAGTGAGCTTGTTGAGATACCTGTCATTACCAAGGGCACTTGTATTCCTGCATTTGTGCTATGAGAGGAGATAGGCAGAACTTACATCCTGTAAGGGGCTTTTAGTTACATGATTAAATCTAAATTTATACTGTGTACAGAAGTAATTAAAAAGTAGTCATGGCATTGATAAACCTTTTAGCCTTCTTTATTGTGATATTTTCAGCTTTTATCAAATTTCTTGATTCATAGTTGCAAGTTTAGATTTAGAAATGCAGAGTCAAAGGATGAAATTTGACCTCCCCTGATTTACATTTCTCAGAGCTCCTTCATCCCTGTATTTTCTTTTACTTTTTTGCCTTTGCATCATCATCCCATCCTGTTCCCTCTACCCCAGCTTGAAACCACTTGTCCAGCTCCAAGTATCTGGTTGCTGTTTATGCCCTTAAGGAGTGTGTGTGTTTGTGTGTATTTTTACACACAGACAGGAATTTAAATTCTTGTTATTTTGTTCTGTGCATGGGTATTAGAACATCAATTTAAAAAGTTGTGCTGATGACCTAAAACTTTGAAAATTATAAAATCATAGAATAAGCTGAGTTGGAAGGGACCCATGAGGGTCATCGTGTCCAACTCTGAGCCCTGCCCAGGACACCCCAAGAGTCACACCATGTGCCTGAGAGCATTGTCCAAATGCTTCTTGAACTCAGACAGTCTTGTCTGGGGAGCCTGTTCCAGTGCCCAGCCACCCTCTGAATGAAAGACTTTCTCCTGATATCCAGCCTAAACCTCCCCTGATGCAGCTTTATGCTGTTTCCTTGAGTTCTGTCACTGGTCGCAAGAGTGAAGGGCTGGTACTTGCTCCTCCACTTCTCCTCACAAGGATGTTGAAGACCACAGTGAGGTCTCCCCTCAGTCTCCTCCAGACTGAAAAAACCACAGTCCTCAGCTGCTGCTCATAAGGCTTCCCCTCCAGACCCTTCACTGTCCTCCTGCACCCAGCCACAAAATGAAATGCATTCTGAATGCACATGCAGCTGATCAGTATTCTCCTGCTGAGTACTAATCAGGTGAAGTCTGATGTTGTTCATCTTTTGAACAGGGGACCGGACAGCAGAAAGCTAAAAGCTAAATGCCCTTTAGGCATTATATTCTTTGTTGGTATAAAATAACTTTGAAAGCCTCTTTAGGTTTTGTTTCTGAAGGAAATTATGTGTATGTGGTTGCATTTTTGTCCTTCCCTCTAACTTTTAAATTTGCTCATTCTAGAGGTTTGAAGGGTCATTAGAAGCCTGTTAAGCCAAGCCAACTGCATCCTTTATCTCCTCTTTGTCCAGTGGAAATAGTGTGTAGTGGAAGGGGAAAGAGAAGACAAAATATGAAATTCTCTAGGAAATTAGAGCACATTAGTTCTGCTGGTGACAGGAATGTGTACTCATTATAACAGTAGATTCGTGCCAAATTCTACTTGAAATGTGTTTCCAAGTCTGAAATCTCTCCACACTGTAACATCTATATTTGCTGTTACTAAAGTTTGTGGGTCAACCTTGAAACATTTCACTCTGGTATTGGCGTTTTTAAGGTGCCTAATTTGCCTGTCAGAGCTAATGAAATGAGTGTTAAGAAACCACAACACGTTACGTTATTTGTTTGTGCTGCTAAAACAGGAGCAAATGTGCCTTTGGACATGTTATCTGTCTTAGGCTCGTGTCAGGTTAGTGTTCTGGCAGTGGCTGAGATGGTTTAAGAAGCTGCTGTCTTCAGCTGTTTGTTTTGTCCCCTCTTTTGCTCAAATATCTGATAACATGTCACTTCTTAGCACTCTTCTGTCAAATAGGCTGGGTTAAACAATTCCAGTGTTTTTCCTTCTGATGCGGAGAACTTTGGGCAGGAGGAATTAAGAAGTGAAGATGTGTAGTTGTGTTGTTCGCTGAGGGGAGGGAGAGATGTGATAAATTTTAACAGAAGAGGGTAAAACCCTTATTTATCTCTACTGCAGCCAGCAGCATAGCTGACGGTAGCTGCCAGTTAATGAGTATTCTGCTAATGGTGGTCTGAGAATTTAAACTGCTGTGGTATGACTCCAACTCCTACAGTGCAGGTGCAGATTAGGTCAAAAATGTTTCCACCCTTCAGAGAATAACGGGCAAAGCATAGCATTGCAAAGGATGGTTAGCATCAAAGGCTGGTGTAGTGACATATGAACAGTTTTGTTTAAAGAGTTCCCTGTAACCTTCTCAGATGAAATTTGAATCGTTACTATTAATAAGCTATTCTCTCATTAGACTGTTCAGTCCATCAGTAACAAGTGTTGCGCAGATTTGAGGGTTTATTGAAACGAGTTTTACCACATTGATTCCCAGATGGATTTAAATCTTTTGAGAGATTAACCAAATGTTTTGTAAAGGTAAATTTAGTTATGGAATAAGAGAAGATTTAGAGTGAGGAATACAGTGTATAGGTATATCTCACTTAAAAATAGTGTTACTTTTAATAAAACAAGACAGTCCTTGGGTCAGTTTTTAGATGTCTGAGTTACAAGGATACTATAACCTGTTCCAGCCTTTACTACACTTTGTATATGAACTTTGTTTTGCATTCTTGAAATACTAAGGAGGTTTGTATAAAATATTTACGAGCAGAATTATTTAATTTTTGGTAAAAAACCTTCCTAAAATTGTAGCCATTTGGGATTGTGAAGGCACATCCTTCTCCCCAGCTTTCTTAACCTCCCAGTAGGTCTGAGATCACTGAAGCATTGTCGACCCTAAATCTTAACGAGGCAATTCTGCTGACAAGAAATTTAATCTTTCTTAATTTATGTAACACCTGGATGTCACTGTGGCTGATTGAAAGTGGTTTGAAAGGAATGCAGTTGCAGACTTTCAGGGAAAGTTCCTTGTAAAGTAATTGCTGGAGGATTGGTAGATAGGTGGTCTCTGCTTGTCCTAAGTGTTTCTTTCTCGTAGTTCCCATGATGGATGTTTCATAAGTGTGGTGTTTTGAAATGAAGGGCTCTTTCACCTAAGTTTTCAACTCTCAGGAACAATTTTAGAAGGTTTCCACAATTAGGTAACTTGCCAGGCAGGAATGAAGGATGAATGCTGTAACTCTGTATTACTTGAGAGAGTCTGCTGAGTCTATCACCCAGTGCTTGTTTTCTGTAGCACCAAACATAGACTCTTTTCCCCAAACATAAGTGTTAAAGTGCCTTCTTTTTTCTTCATTGACTGTTGCTTTACTTTTCCTATAGATGTATGAGACCATAATTTGGAAAATGAATCTGCAGAATAAAATTATTAGTCAAAACCAACAGTGTTGAGCAAAGTCTCTTTGTGAAGAAGAGAGCCATGGTCATTTTGTATTTCAGTGTTGAAGCCTGGTGGTAGGTAGAGGTTCATAGGACTTTAGTGTTCAGGAAGGGAGGAAAAAAGTCCTGATTTTTATGGCTTTGGATGGTTTGCTTAGAAGGATCGTGAAACTGGGATGTCAGTATTGACTTTGTTCTGTTGTGGTACTCTGAAGTATGCACTGTGGGATGGGGTTTTTTTTGTGTTTTTGCTCTGTGCTACAGAGTTCTTTGGGAAATTTTGTAGAGCTAAAATTAAGGATGGTGTGGCGTTTTGTCAGATTTCTTGTTAGTTTTGCCAAATTTCTTGTATGAGTCAGCATGTATAATTGCTGCTATTGCTTTCATCTGAGAGGTCTAGACTGCAAGGAACACTTTTTAATCTATTTTTTCTTGTTGAAAAAGAAGTCCCTCATAGTCAGGTGGAAAGATGTGAATTGCCTCAGGGAGAGGAATGTAACACATTATGAAATGGTGAAATCTGAGTAGCAATGTTGAAAACAGGCTGGGGTGATGGCTGACAGCAAACCATAAGTGACTGTGCAACGTGATCCAGTGGCAGAGAGGGCAGCTTGAATTCTTTCCTGGGTAGACAAAGATGTGCTGCAAAGTGGGGACAAAACTTTGAAATACTTTTTACAGTTGCAGTTGCAAAAAAGTGATGCCTCCTTAGAGTCTCACTATAGAGACTGCCATAAATGTGTCTAAATTTCTATAGTTTGGAGGCACTTGTTCCAAAATTATGTTGGGTTTTTTTGTTTTTTTTTTTTTTTTTTTTGAGCTGTGTCCATCTTCTCACAAGCTGTTCTTACATGTATGCAGACATACTTTTTTTTCCTACCCCTTACTCAGGTGTCATTTAAAACAAAGGTACTTCTGTGTAGCTGCCAGGCAACAAATGTGGTTGGCTTACGGACAAGTATAGTAATGCAGTGCAAAGCAGAGTGGGGTGGCACAGTGATCAGACTGTTAATGAAGGGACAGAAAAGAACCCCTTTAGGAATGTACTTTGTTGATATTTGTCCTAGGAGTTAAAGTTACAGAGTATATAAAAATACAGTTTCCAAATTTTTGTTTTCATGTGTTTTTTGTTGTTGTTTTTAACACTGTACTCGTTACCATCTGTTATTAGATTACTAGGAGTTTGGGCTGGTGTCTACTTACTCTGGTGAAAGAAAGGAAGAATTAATGTTCTAGCATTTGTACATAAGTCAGGTCTTTCATTTGCTAATAGTACTTGAAAGCATCTTAAGTTTCTGACGTTATTTGTTTCAGGAGTGTAGCAGCTTTTGGCAGTGATCCGAGAGCTTCTGAGAGTAATTTTATAACTTCTGGGAAACTTAGGATAATATGTATTGGGTGCAAAATGAAAGCATATTCTTGTGGGAACTTGCAAGGGACTTGCCTGCACTTAAGAGAAGTCTGACTCTGAGGTTGGATGATGATAAGAATTTGCTTTCTAACTTGTTTTTTTGGAGTTCATAAATATTTCCTGTGATGTTTTAATTTCAGACATGAAATATGATGGTTTAGATATGTTTAGACAAAAGCAGTTTTGATGATAACCTTTGTCTAAACACCTGTTTAAGTATGATTGTATTTATGTCACACTGTGTGCATTGAATATAGAAGCAGGGACTTTCACAGGGGATTCAGACTTCTGGTCAATTTATGTTTTTCAAGTTGTCTTTATTTTTCTTGATACTGTATATAACAAAGATGAATGCCCATAAAATGATTCTCTCATTCTCAGACGTGAATGAATTGAAGGAGTGCCTTCATGTACTAGTGAAGGAACAGCAAGCTCTGGCCACACAAACTGCAACAACAGCTCTCTCAGCTATGAGGCTAAAGCAGAGGCTGGTTATCCTGGAACGATATTTCATTGCTTTGAACAGAGCAGTTCTTCAGGAGAATGTCAAAGTAAAGTGGAAAAGCGGCAGTGTTCCTCTGCCTACTGTGGATAAGAAAAGGTAATAACACTAGCATGAATAAGTTAATCCGTTAGAAAAGTCATAGAAAGGTTATCAACCTGTCTGTGAGAGCTTAATGTGGTTTATTCCTCCTTGTGAAACGTTAACAGTAAAGAAACTTCTTATTTCTTAAGATGGCTTTACCATATTAAGTGGTGTTATCTGCCATCAGTCCTCCTTCTTGCCTGGTGCTTTCTTAGAGTGTCTCTGTTTGTACTAGTAGGTTTTTATTGTAATACATTGCTGTAGATACTGAACTTTGAGCTATAAGTATACATTTATTGAAGTATTTCTTTTGTTCTACTCAGCTAGAAAGTGTGGAGAAGCCTTTTTCAGAAATGGTGCTAATGGAAATGATACCATTTCAATAACATTAATATATTTTTGTCAATAGTTGCTCAGTTAAAGCACATAAATTAAAAAAGAGAAATAGATAAAAGCAGAACAGAGAACCTTGGCTTGGGTGAGAAATGATGTAGTTGTGCATTTTATATGCAACTGTTTCAAGAGAAGTAAGTGATCAAGGAATCATCTGATTACTTTTCATGTCTGGATAGCTATCTAGACCTAAAAATAGAAAAACCTATCAGATAAAGCATTAAAGAAAGTGGTCAGTAGCTGTCTGGCAGAACAAGCAATTTGACTAGGGAAATTTTTGTTAGATTGTCTCTAGCTTCAGATACGACAGGAGAATGTAAGTAGCAATCACAGCTGGTTATTATGGAATTGGAGTTCTTACAAGGATATCTTTCTCTGAATAGACTGTTCTCTTGAATTTTTTTTTCAGATCTGATTAAAAAGAGCACTGATATGTTTAAGTTATCAGATTGCTAAAAATGCAAATATAATTTCTTGAAAAAGTCCTGAGCAGTTCACTTTCTTTGTAATCTCACAACATACCAAAACAGACTTGGTGGTTCGGTGTTGGAAGCGGTAGGGAATCTCCTGTTGCTGACTACAAAGGGGAGCTTACTTAAATTAGTGTGATTGTCTGCATGAAAAGAGGAGTTAACAGAAATGAGTGTGAGTCCAGTGGATATTACCAAAAGTTGGAATTATCTCTCTTCCTTAAACACACAAGTACAGAAACTGCAAAGAGAGATTTGTAGCATTGACACTTGAACAGAAAGATAAGAAATGACAAAATGAGTGGAATTAGTTATCAATAACCAAAGATTAATTTTAAAAAGTCTGTAAGCGTAGTTTATTCAGTCCAAACTAACTAAAAATATAGACTTTCCGAGTAAATAATTAGTACCTGAATTACCTTATGTTTGTGTATTTTTAATAAAGCATCATAATTTCACTTTGAGTAACTATGGGCATTTTTTTTGTGGCAGTCCATTATGCCAGTCTGGTTTATATTTTTCTCTGCGAAGCTTTTTGATATTGGCTGTTGAATTGGTTCTTTGAAGTGGTTGAAATTGAATTTTGGTTGCTGATGTCTTGATGTTGTTCACTTTGTTTCTCAAGACACAGTCATGCTTTTTTACAAATAAAAATTGTGTAATTGTATATGCATGCATATGGCTAAATTATAAAGTTCTTAAATATATAAGTTATACAAAATAATCATAACACATATTATTATAATATAAATTTATTGAAACTATTCATACATAATTTTATTTAGCTCAAGACCTGTAGGCAAAGGTGTAGAAGGACTTGCACGCGTTGGATCCCGAGCAGCACTTTCATTTGCATTTGCTTTCCTTCGTAGAGCCTGGAGGTCAGGTAGGTCTGCTCTTGAGCATATTGCATATATATTTCATTTGAAACCGGCTGACTCATTAAAGTGTGTGTGTGTGTGTGTTAAATATTTGCATAGAACTATAAATTTATAAATTACAGATTTGCATAATTGCATTTATGTGATACTATGCCCAACAACGTTGTTGCTGATCAAAGCCACCCAAGCCAGTATCAATGCTGTGTTTTTCTGAGATACTTTATGCTTAGGAAGTTAAGTTGGGATTTCATGAAAAGCATGTATTTTTAATGCTATTTCAGAAAAGTTAGATTTATTCTTCAGGCAAGGTCAAGCCACTATATTATTACATGATAGTAGCAACTTAGAAAAGTTTTGAATGTGAAGCTTGTGTTTAGTTTGTGTACTTGTCAGCAATTGTCAAATTGCAGAGGTTGGCGGAATTGTCACCTGCGCCACTAAACCTGCCCGTCTCAGTCTGCACTGTTTGGTCAGATGGCAGGTGTGGGCTTACTCTGTCCAGCCAGCCCTAGCTCTCCTCTTTTCTCTGGGGCTGCATAGTGGAATGAGCTGGTTTGGGTTCACCTTTCCGAATTTTATTTTTTTTTGGTGAAGATTTAGTCAGAATGTTGCAGTCAAATTTTCATGTGAAAATTGAGAACTTTGTCTGTAGGAAGTAACTTGTATCTTGTGTTGAAAATAAGCTCCACAAAATGTGTACAACAATTTCTGTAACTTCTGTAAAGGTGGGAATGTAACTGCTCTTGCTGTGTTCCTTAGGTGAAGATGCAGACTTGTGCAGTGAATTGTTACAGGAATCACTTGATGCACTGCGAGCTCTACCAGAGGCGTCCCTTTTTGATGAAGGGACTGTATCTTCTGTGTGGCTGGAAGTGGTAGAAAGAGCTACTAAATTCCTAAGGTCTGTTGTGACTGGGTAAGTTTCTTTTTTTG
This sequence comes from Falcunculus frontatus, assembly GCA_013398115.1. NCBI lineage: Eukaryota > Metazoa > Chordata > Aves > Passeriformes > Falcunculus > Falcunculus frontatus. The sequence goes on from VZRV01005804.1 coordinate 562,900, forward strand.
AGCTGTTAAATGCAAGCTTGCATCTCTCAGAAGCCGGTGGTATAAACATAATGATTTATAGAAAATTGGAAAGATTTCCTTCCTTTTCTAGTGTTGTTATACAAGCAAGAAAAACATTAATGACCTATTGAAATGATGATCTTTAAATATGATTTAATGATTTTAGCTGCTTAAGAAAAATCTGAATTGGAATATCCTGAATCACTGAATGAAGACTTACCCAAAAAAATTGTGTTTTACTAATGTAAACATATCCGCAGAAGAATGCTTTGGTAATACTATATGTGTGCACTCATGACTGTGCCCTTCAAGTACAGTAAAATAATACAGATTTTTGTGCATGAGGGAAAACACACTCATGTTGGACTTGGAACAGTCCCCTGCTCTTCCCTGTTATTTGAGTAGGCTTCAAGTTGCCTTTCTACAGTAGTTACTAGAAATTATTTTCAATACTGGAACTACATCCTTAAGGTGAATATCATAAAACATATTTGAATTTCACCCATGGAAAAATGTTTTTCATATTCTTTGCATGTTTAATGGAACTGTAGATAGATAGTGAAGCTTGGGGCATTTTTAAAGCCTAGCTGTCACTCTAAAACTTGATCTAGTTTGGAATGTGTGGGCTTTTCTTCTCAACTGCTTTCATTCCCACTTCGATATTTTTCTGTAAGTTTAGTGGTTCTTGGGGTGCTGTAGATGCTTTTGATAAGCAATTATGTATTATTTCCTATTAGTTAATGTATATTGTTTGACTTTTAAATAGAGATGTGCATGGAGCTCCCAGTATCAAAGGGCCAGGAAACATTCCTTTGCAAGACCAGCACTTGGCACTTGCCATATTGCTTGAACTGGCAGTGCAGAGGGGTACACTAAGGTGAGAAGCATGAGCACTCTGATTTTAAACTGTCACTGTCTGTTGGAATGGGCTGACAATCTTCAGTTTTCATGGATTTGGGTTAATTGTGGTTCAAAGCATATGCACCTTTTCACTAAAGCAGTGGTGACTGAGATCTAATACTATCTAGATAGCAAAATCCATTTTTTATATTTTGATAATCTGTTGAAAACAGAAAGCCCTGACTTCCAATTTTGCTAAACTTCCAAATGTAGAAAGTGAATTGTATGGATAACTGAACCCAATGTTTTTAGGAATGCTTATTAATAGAAAATGTTGATTCCCTCTTTCAGCCAAATGTTGTCTGCAGTTATGTTGCTGCTTCAACTTTGGGATAATGGAACGAGGGAAACGGACAATGAGCGATCTGCACAGGGAACAAGTGCACCCCTTCTACCTTTGCTACAAAGATTTCAGAGTATAATATGTAACAAAGACATGCCCAATACTGAGGAAGAGATTCAGGTACTTGTTCTTGGATTATTTGAAAGGGGCATTATGTTGGAATCAAATTTCATTTGCCTGGCTAAAACAATCATAAAATTATCCAAACAAAATCGGGAGTGGTGTTTTCCACGTAAGATGTATATACACCATGGTCATTTGGTTTTCATGTGAACATTTGAGTTTCTTGAGGTCGGGGAAAGAATGTCACAGCATGGTTAGAGGTAAGCATTGTGTTTCGTAGTTAATGCTGTTGGGATACTGAAGTTAGATGTGGCTAAGTAAGTTTTCTGCATATTTGGATTGTTTTTATTCTGTGTTTAAAATTAATTGAAGTATGACTCTTAGTGAATATTACTGAGGTTGATAAAACATAAGTCAATTTTATTATGCTTGTAACTTTCTATTATATACACAGTCTGACTATTTTCTCAATGTGCATGTTTCAAATTTTTCTCTAATGTAAAAAAAGTATGTGGAGAGTTAATTCATTTTCTCTTACACTTGTGCAGATAGTCATCTTGTCTAAACTTTGTGTATCTGTATGTGTAGTCTCATAGATATACCCTGAATGTTTTTCTGACGGCTCTTTTTTCTTTTTCAGCTCCTGACTTACCCTCTAAGTCCAAATGAAAGTTTTCTGAGGTATCTGACTTTGCCACAGGACAATGAGCTGGCAATTGATCTGAGACAAACAGCTGTGGTGATCATGGCCCATTTAGACCGCCTTGCCACGCCATGTATGCCTCCACAGTGTAGCTCTCCTACATCTCATAAGGTAATTGTTTGCAATATTCAAATACAGTTAAGATGTTTTCCCTAAAAGCATAATTGAATTTCAGAATGCAAGGAAAACAACTCCTAAGATTCTTCAAATTCCTTTCTGATTTTCACAACATAAGCTTGAGTTCCGAAATTTGTCTTACTTGGGTAACTTTTATTGCACCAGCCCTTTCTCAGTAGCCTTGGAGTGCAATTTTATGGTTTATGAACCATTCTGTCTTACCACACTATGGCTAATTCTGCCATATTTTGAGCTGTTCCTGGTGTTTCTCAGAGTAAATTCTCATGACCAGACTTCATAAATGTTGGGGGTCTGACGTACTAAAAAATAAAAGGAAGAAAAAAATAAATGCCAAGCTTTCCAACTTGAAAAATCTCTGAATCTCTTACAGTAGATATTTATAGCTCATTTAGTACCAGACTGAACTGAATATGATGCATGCAAGTCTTTATTTTTGGTATCTTCTAATTAGGTAGTTTTTATTGACTGTTGATAGGAATGACAGTCTCAGATTTGAATATATTTGGCATAAAAAGGTTTAAAAAATAATTTGCTCTGTGGATTTTATTAAGTTGTGTATTTCAAAATTTACTACTTACAGAATTTCTTATTTCTTAGGGATCGCTGCAAGAGGTCATTGCTTGGGGATTAATAGGTTGGAAATATTATGCTAATGTGAGTGGTCCAATTCAGTGTGAAGGACTGGCCAACCTTGGTGTTGTACAGGTTGCTTGTGCAGAGAAACGTTTTCTGATACTATCTAGAAATGGAAGAGTTTATACACAAGCATATAACAGCGATACTCTGGTGAGAGTTTTTTATGTTTTTAAAAATTTGTTCTGTATTACTTTGTAAGTCTGCTCTTCTAAATATTTACAATTCCTTAGGAGAGTCGTTGGAGACATGCTGATTTTTTGTGAGCTTTCTGTACTGTTGTATTTGAACTTCAGAAACAGTGGGTTTTATGTCTTGTGTTGATCTGATGAAATGCACATGGATTCTGTAATTTCTATCAGGCTAGATGTTACGGATGCAATGATAATTGCTTTTATTGGTATGCTGGCCTTGGTAGCTTTCAAAATTGGCAGCTATGAAATGGATTTTACTTTAGTGATATAACTGTGTCCAAGCTGTGTGGTTTCTCAAGCAAAAATACACTGTAATAGAAGCCTTTCTCTATGATACCTGTACTATGCCTTACTATGATAGCCTGTAATGTTAAGATAAACACCATTTTCATATGTACTGAAGACCTATAAGGATGGCAACAAATAACTTCAAAGCATTGCTTTTGTCATATTTGACCATTTTTTTCTTCATGCCCTCACCTCATTAATTTGAGAGCAAATTTTGAGTTTTGATAAAACTGAAAAGAGAAAAACTGTGCCTACTTATGTGATGGAAAATATCAGCAGTTTTTGTAAGCATATTGCTTTTGCTTGGTTTGCAGGGACCACAGCTGGTGCAGAGTCTAGCTTCCAGAAATATTGTGAAGATAGCAGCACATTCAGATGGGCATCACTATCTGGCTTTGTCAGCAAATGGTGAAGTTTTCTCTTGGGGTTGTGGAGATGGTGGAAGACTAGGTCATGGGGATACAGTGTATGTATTAAAAATAATCATAACATTTATTTGCAAGTGTTCTGAATTCACAGTAAAAATTATTTTGTTGTGTATATAACCAATGTTCAGCATTTGACATTTGGCTCTGTTACTGAACAGAAGTTGCATTCTCCCTATGTGCTTTCTCTGTCTGGAATATTCCCAGCTCTCTATTAATGCTGCTTTCTGAAATACTTGTAGATAGAGGGTGTAGTAGTCAGCACTCTTATTAGGCCTTTTTTTAATGGTTTTATGAATCCAGAGCACATTTTCTCTGAAATGGTGACTCACATGTTGGAGCGGGGTCATCATTTTTTATGCAGTTGTGTTGTACATTATTCCATTTTTCCTGGACCTTACTGTCATGCTTTTGTGTAGAAGCAGTCTTCTACAACAGTATTGTATAGTAGGCGTACATCAATACATTTTAGAGATTTTAAGTGTCTTCCCCCAGTACAGAATTCCCTCTGAAACGAGAGAAAGACTACACAAGGGTTATCAGTGTCATGAAATTCATTGTTCAGATACAGTAATTAAAGGTAGTATTTTTAACAATAGACAAATATTTTTTCAAAACACTGCATGAACTCAATTGGAAACAGAAGTTGCAGTTGTTAGATATTCCTTCAGCGGTTTGTATGTTGTTGAACAATTTGAACTTAATTTTGGCTTGTAGCTCTATTTGTATTTTGTTACTTCTGACTAATAAGAAGGCTTGCAGGTAGAATTGCAGCAATTCTAATGAGTATGTCACACCTTTTATCAACTACTCATCAAATCACCTTCTGTGAAATATGTCACCTTCTCTTTAAATAGCCCTCTGGAGGAACCTAAGATGATATCTGCTTTATCTGGGAAGCAAGCTGGGAAACATGTTGTTCATATTGCATGTGGAAGCACCTACAGTGCAGCCATTACTGCTGAGGGAGAGCTGTATACATGGGGACGAGGAAACTATGGCCGGCTTGGTCATGGTGAGTTAGTTGATATCTTCAAATAAGTTGTTAAAGAATTGTTAGTGCCTGCTGCCAATGATCTTTCATCCCACCCAAAGCTGATTTGAGAACCTTATGTGGCTTCACGTGAACTGAAATAATTATGGGAGGGATTGTCTCAAACCCACTAAATTCCTGTGAGTTGTCTGGAAATAAGCAACTGGATGGAGAAGAAAAATCTGCGGTGTTCTCTGTTCCTTTCCTTGTGAAGCTGAGACTATTTCATGGGTTAAATCCTTGTTGGATGTCTCAGAAACCGTACAGGAGCTTAGTCATGATACTCAAATCTAAAACCAAAACTAAACAACACCGCCCTACACCCACATAACAAAATGTCCAAAAGCAAGCAAGCTAAAGAAAAATGAAACAAAAGAACCTGTCAGGCCCTCTGGGTTTTCCTTCTCACAGAACTACTTTGTTTTGAAGGTTCCAGTGAAGATCAGACCATCCCAATGCTGGTCACGGGGCTGAAAGGACTCAAAGTTATTGATGTGTCGTGTGGGAGTGGAGATGCTCAGACTCTTGCAGTTACTGAAAATGGTTAGTAGTAAACAAAACTTAAAGTTTTAAGTAAGCTTACCTTTCCTTCCTTTTACTCTGAAGATGTTTATACTGCGGTTATGCTTATTTCCAGTGGCTTGAATTCTGTAAGAATTTGAAGCTGAAATTCCTTCTGGGGAAATAAATATGTACATTTATATATTTTGCATATAATGTTGCAGAGATATTTCCATGCATAGATATGCAGTATAAACATGGGAATATGCAAGTGTATTGATTTATGGTGTATATATATTTCATGTAAAGGTATAATGGACACACAAAATAATACATATATGTCCGTGTGTCTAAATTTTATTCATTACTATATAAGTGCAAATATCTCATGTTGTTGCAAGAGCCAGAATTCAGAGTACAAGACCTGTCTCTGTTAACCCTTTGGAACTGTCAAAGAGAAGCTCCATGTAAGTTCATCTTTCCAGCATCCCTGACCAAGGTGCCTAGGATGAGACAGATTCAAAACCTACATTTCATTGTGTGTGGTTAAGCCCCGAAGTCATCTCTTAGAAAGCAGATAGTTCTTGGAAGCTAGTTGTTCCTTTGAAATAGAGCTGGTCAATACAATGTGCATTATTTAAAAACTGAAATGTTTGCTCATGCAGGAAATTTAAACCCAGATTTTATCAATTTTTTTTTCTCTTGTTCTCTGCCTTGCATGCTTCCATTGCTTATCAGAGTACCTTAGGGACTAGCTTATGCAAGTAGGGAACACAAAAGCATCAGAATGTAAAATGAGACTTTCCATTTGGACATGCATGGATTTACCTTTCTTGAACCATAATTTTATTTGCTGCAGGTGCAGAATGACTTGACTAAGTTCCTACATCAGGACTTAGATTTAGTAGTGTATTTCAAAAGAACATGATAGACATGGCCATTTCATTTCATTTTGAGAAGTGTTTGAATGATATAAACTGAAAATTGAAATAGGCTTCACGGACAATCTGGCCATTTGATGTGGAAAATATTTTCTAAGTTCTTATAAATAATAAAAGCAGTTTTAAATTTGCTTGATTTACAGTAAATTGTATGCTTCATATATTTTTAAGAAGGACTTTCCATACACTAATAGATTTTCAGTGCATGTTCTATGTTGCGCTTTTTATGTTCACTTTTGTCAGTGTGAAAACTTTTCAAATATTATTCTTTCTTATTGTCACAAACAATTAGAAATTTATTTGGAACTGCTTTTCTTAAAATGCAATTTAAAATTTGTGCTTGTTATAGAATCTTGAGTTTTTAAGAACTTTGTTAAAACAAATGAGTTAATTACATGAAAAAGCAGTGCAGTTATTTTTTGTGTTCTTTATCCTGATTTAAAGGCCAGGTGTGGTCTTGGGGTGATGGAGACTATGGAAAACTGGGAAGAGGAGGCAGTGATGGTTGCAAGACTCCCAAGCTGATAGAAAAACTACAAGATCTGGACATTGTAAAAGTACGCTGTGGGAGTCAGTTTTCTATTGCTTTAACCAAAGATGGACAGGTCTACACCTGGGGAAAAGGCGACAATCAGAGACTTGGGCATGGGACAGAAGAGCATGTTCGATATCCCAAACTGCTGGAAGGCTTGAAAGGTAATTATCAGAGCTGGAAATATTCCAAAGTTCCTTTTGCTGCTGTTGGAGTTTTTTACGGGACACAAATGAACTCAGCTTTAAGAGTGATGGTGCCATGTACTGTGTGATATTTCATGCTGGTAGCACTGAAAAAGGTGATAATGTGCATTTCCCATCACTTCTGCATTTACACCTACAAGATTTTAGGAGACTTAAAGACACTGTGTTATGACTGCTTTAAATGCTGCATGTCTTGTGTTCTCTTTATTCTTATTGCTTTTCTTTTATTAGGTCCACAGAAAGGCTTATTTAAAGCGTGTGTGTTTGCATTGTCATGCAAATAAATATGTATATAATATATGATTAGATTAAGGCAGGTGAATGGAATAGATGAAAATAACAGACAACAAATAATGTCATTAAAGTTGTGTTTGACTTTTGACTGGTTTGTAACAGAGTGAAAATTACTTCTTTCATTTGAGAAACCTAAGGTTCTGTAGGAGAAGATTAGGAAGAAACCTTTTTTATTGCTCTGTCTTTCCTTTAAATTGTTATTCATATATGCTGAATGATCTAAATGAGAATAACTTCTGAACTAATGACTACAAAAAATGTTACATCTCTCTCATCATAGATGGGGAGATCTTTTAAAAAATGTTTTCCCAAAAAAGTTTTTAAGTAGAAGGGACACAAAGTAGAAGATTTTTTTCAACTTGTAAACTTTTGTACTTATCTGTATCTTGGTTTATGCTTTGCTGTACTCTTCCAAGCCACTACTGAGGCAAAAATGAGACTCTTGACATCCATAATATGTTCCTAGTTAAGCATGGTTATAATTAGCGTAGTTTTCCTTAATTCTGCTATTTTTCTGTCAATGATTGTAATATCTAAGTTATATTTTCAATATCTATCTTTTCTATCAGGAAAGAAAGTGATTGATGTGGCAGCTGGATCTACCCATTGTTTAGCACTGACTGAAGATAGTGAAGTGCACAGCTGGGGAAGCAATGATCAGTGTCAGCATTTTGATACTTTGCGTATCACTAAACCAGAGCCCGCAGCTCTCCCAGGGTTAGACACGAAGCATATTGTTGGAATTGCTTGTGGACCTGCTCAGGTAGGTTTTATTTTTGAATGATTTGGTTTTACCTCCCACTGAGGTTAGTTCTGTGTTCTAACACAGAGGTTAATTCTGGTCCTTCTTTCTGTGCTTGCATAACTTTTTGTATTCTCATTTCTTATTCTGAGTAAATCAAGGCTTTGGGAAAAAAAAATCTTGTGCAGTTGTTCTGCCAACAAGGGATGATTAGCTTTCCTTCTGTTGGATATTCTGAGAAGTAGCTATTTACCTGTTTTGTTTTGTGTGGTACAACAGTTGAGGAGTTATCAGCATAATGTTTCCTGGGGCACAGATAGTGAGGTATCTGGACTGGGTATGCCAACACATTGGAAAATGTGATGATTGAGTTCTGGATCAGTAGGGGTTTATGTATGTTTACAAGGATGCAAATAGAGCATTCTCTTCAACAGTTGTGCTGGTGTTATTTCCACATGAATTATTACTGTTTGAAGACAGATTTAGCTTTATGCTCCTATCTGTAATCAGTGTCATATTTAGTAAATAACTGACTGTGGAACTTTGTGTATTGTTTCCATTTGTAGAGTTTTGCTTGGTCATCGTGTTCAGAATGGTCAATAGGCTTGCGGGTACCCTTTGTGGTGGATGTTTGCCCCATGACATTTGAGCAGCTGGATCTGTTACTGAGACAAGTGACTGAGGGAATGGATGGATCCTCTGACTGGCCCCCTCCTCAGGAAAAGGAGTGTATGGCTGTGGCAACATTAAACCTTTTAAGACTTCAGGTACCTTCAATTTCTTACACTTTGAGCAATCACTGAGGTGAATGTTTTCACTAAATTGCTTGGATGGAAACAGTGACCTTTAATGTGCCTTAAAACACTTTTATTGACTTTAGAAAGTGAAATAACTACACTATCATTTAATAATTTGGCATCTAGTGGTTTTTTTTTTGTTCTTGGCAGCTTCTGGGTTTCATTAAGAATGAGCTATAAAAATAATACCTAAATGGATTAAGCACCTTGTATACTCACTCAGAGTTTTTGAGCATTTTTGTGGATTTTAAATAGCATTTTTAAAATTGAATGACCTCCTTAATAGGTGTCTGACAGTCACTGAAAATGTGCTATTTTTTCTAGCATAATGTAGTGAGGCAGAAACAGTTTAGGTTATTCTTTAGGTTTACTTCAGAACTTTGGGGCTTATAGCTACCGTTTGTAATCTTTGAGTATTGATTTAAATTGAGTATGTAGGCAAGCCAGCATTTCCCTTTAATTTTACAGATTTGCAGGTGAAGATTTCTGTCTTGGTCACTGAACTTACTCACTTGCTCCAGGATTGACTTGCCCCCATCCCCACCGAGTTCTTATCACTTGTTAATTGAAATTTGCTTCCCCCCCCCTTTTTTTTTTTATAGCTTCATGCTGCCATTAGTCATCAGGTGGATCCAGAATGCCTTGGCTTAGGTTTGGGCAGTATCCTGCTCAACAGCCTGAAGCAGACAGTGGTAACATTGGCAAGCAACGCTGGGGTTCTCAACACGGTGCAGTCGGCGGCTCAAGCGGTGCTGCAGAGCGGCTGGTCTGTGCTGCTGCCGACGGCGGAGGAGCGCGCCAGGGCACTCTCAGCGCTCCTGCCCAGTGCAGGTTGGTCCTCAAATCGAAGCCTTGTTTGTTTAAGCCTCGCTTTTTGACTTCATTAATAGCTTCTTCCGTTCTTAGTTTCAGGAAATGAAATGAATGTAAGCCCAGGACGTAGATTTATGATTGACCTCTTGGTGGGCAGCTTGATGGCTGATGGAGGCTTAGAGTCTGCACTGAATGCTGCTATTACTGCAGAAATTCAGGTATGGTTCATCAGCTTTGCAGTTCAGGTTCTTCTGCAGGGCACTGGATTTGTTACTTTTATAAACACAGAGTAAATCTGCCTTCAGTTGTGAAGTGTGCAGCAGCTACTGGTGTGTGTCCACCATGATTCTGTGGAGTTTCTCTACTCTTTACTTTCACCACCCTCATCCCTGTCTTCGCCTTTCTTTTCATATTATAACTGTTTTTAAAAAAGTGTGCCCATGTGCTTGTTACAGAATATACAATACACATTTTGTCTGGTAGGAATTGTTTCATTTTTGCCATAGGTAAGTGTAACTTGATCTTGTTACCATGAATACTAGTTAACAAAATATCTCGTACTCCTAGCGGAGGTTTGTGTGTTTTCTTTAACTTCATTTACTTTTTTAGGATATTGAAGCAAAGAAAGAAGCACAGAAAGAAAAAGAAATTGATGAACAAGAAGCAAATGCATCAACACTTCATAGGAGCAGAACTCCATTGGACAAAGACCTTATTAACACTGGAATCTATGAATCTGCAGGAAAACAAAGTTTACCATTAGTTCAGTTAATTCAGCAGTTACTGAGGTAATTGCTTTGAATTTGTCTTTTAATTTTGTACAGAAGATGTATTTAGATGTTCTATGAACTAGTCAGCTAAAGGATGGTAATTTTGGTTAGCAAATAAAGTCGTCTTCTATCATTTTTAGCTCCTCAGAATTAAAAATATTGAACATTCTCCTAGCTTATCTGTGGTTCTGCTGTGTTATGTTTGCTAAGGAGCAATGTTCTGTACTTAATTAGCCAATTTTAGAGAGACTGCCTTGCTTTTGTGGATTTTGATACTTCTCCAGAAGAAGTATCTGAAAGTTTTTGTACCAAATATAGGAAAATGTTTAAAAGACTGTCCTTACAAAGTGTGAGAATCGTCACAAATTGTTTAGAACTGAGTATTTTGTCCTATTTATTTAGAACTGCCTCATGGAGACTGTAAGCGGGAAAGAAACCTTAGAGAAACCTTAAAGAAATTTTAAATTCTTGACTAGAGTTGTGAATGCATGACCAATTAGGGTGCTGAGAACAAAGCTGCTTTATATCAGCCAGAGCAGTACCTAACATATAGCATGTATAGCAGGAAGTAATTATGAGTTTGCCAAGAAATTTACTGCACTTTTTCACTAAATTGTGATGGCAACCGTGTAATGTAATCGATACTGAGACTCTTTTGAGCTATGCAGTGTCATGACTTTCACTGCAGCTTTTCAGTGAAGACTGTCAGATTGTGTTTTGTAGTGAGTGATGACAAAAACCACAAACTTGACGTATTTTGCAAATCCTGTTAACCAAAATGTATCCACAAAACCGCTGCCTTTTTGAGTACTACGGTGCAAAGGAGTGAAAGTTCTGCATAGAAACTTTGCACAGGTTTCTCGTATGTTTATGCAAAATTTTGCAAAATCTTAACCCATGGGCTGTGGACTGTCTTCACTCTGAGCTCCCCTTAAGTACTTTGTGGTACTTTTATAACACTTAGGAACATCGCTTCACAGACGATAGCCAAACTAAAAGATGTCGCTCGTCGCATTTCTTCCTGCATGGACCAAGAACTTTATAGCAAGGAGAGATCTGCTTCTCTGGACCTGTTGCTCCGTTTTCAGCGTCTACTTGTTAGCAAACTTTACCCAGCAGATTGTGTTGGCCAGGTTCCTAATACATACAGTAAGTTGTGGTTTTAAAAATAAAAGCAAACAACTTCTGATCCCTCCCCAAGTGTTTTTGTAATAACTTCTACGGGATAGCCATTTCTTATTTTAATTTATCTTCTTGTTTCATTTATCAGCCTAGTTGCTGAGTTTGTCTGAACAGTGCTTGAAAGTAGTTTATTTACATGGTTTTCTGTAAGTGAAATTTTTGTTTTGGTTAGGTAACAGGATCTAGAGCATAAACTTTTTATAAGTTTTTAAAAAGATGTGATTTCTTAAATTAGTGCTAATATTGAGTGGCATAATTTCAGAAGAGTTTGTTAGCTTTTGAAGTCTGTTTCTTAAATATGACTATGTGGTGGTTTGCTGTGCTCTTCCTCTATTTTTATACAGGTCCTGACCTCTTAGGTGTTGGTTCTTTACTGAAGAAATACACTGCTCTTCTGTGCACACACATTGGTGATATACTTCCTGTGGCAACCAGCATTGCTTGTACTAGTCATAGGCATTTTGCAGAAGTATCTCGTGTTGTGGATGGAGATTTAACAGGTAGGTTTTTACTTGTTGTCCTCCTTTCTTCCCCTTCCATGGAATTTTAAGACATTCTTGAAAGTTCTAAATGGCTAAGAAGGAGTCAGTTTAATTTTTTGGTTACTGGGAGAGCAGTTCAATTTTTTTGGTTAATGGGAGGAAGGCAAGAGCTTTGTACTCAACAGTAGTCGAAGGCAGAATATATTAATGGTGACTTACTTCTGCAAAGCAATGAATGTAGAACTTGAACTAAATGTGAGTATCTTCTGTGTTTTTTGTTTCAGGCATTCTTCTTCCAGAACTGGTGGTTTCTATAGTGCTACTCCTCAGTAAAAACGCTGGATTAATGCAGGAAGCTGGTGCTATCCCTCTGTTGGCTGGCTTGCTGGAACATCTAGACAGATTTAACCACTTAGCCCCTGGAAAGGAAAGGGATGACAATGAGGATTTAGCATGGCCAGGAATAATGGGTATGTACTTAGTAGCATCTGGACTGCTACTAAGTATTTGTATTTATTATATTTGTGTTTAATATGTGGCAGTATTTATTTCTGTCAGTACATTCTTAAGGAAGTTACGTATAGAGGTAGGATTAAGCAGAGTACAGGTGCAGCTTTTTCAAGAAGTAGTTCACATCATTTCACATTTTGACTGTGAAAAGTTGCAGTGAAAACCTGAGTAGTACATCTAGGTGTTTTGTTACTAAATGCTGTCGGTAACACAAAGGATGAGTAATGTGAAAGCTTTGAAATAAGGAATTTTTATTTTCTCAGAGCACTTTGTTATATGAGGTGTGCCTGTGGTCAAAAGCGAAGCATCTTTTATATTAAAAAAATCTGAATTTAGGCTGAAATGAAATATACAGCAAATTCCTTGCAGGCAAGTGAATAATAAAACCAAGGTAATTTGGAGGAAGAAGTGATTAGAACAGTAATTTGCCAGAGAACTGATTGTTCTGCTCCACCTCTACACAAACAGCCATATATCTGGGCAATGCTAGGTGACATTAGAGGTGAGTGCATAAAAGAACACAGTATACGGACAATTTAATTGTGTAATATGTAGACAGGAACGCATTAATAGCCATTTTTACTTTTGAGCGTATAAAACATAAGCAGCCTTTGAATAGAAGTGAAGAATTGGATTAGTCAGCTATTAAAAGAATGTTCAGAAAAAACCCCTTACTTTCTGATTTTCTGTTGATAAATTCTCGTTTCTGTTTTATATGGATAGGTTCATTTTTTACTGGCCAGAGCTGCAGAAATAATGAGGAGGTGACACTTATACGTAAGGCTGATCTGGAGAACCACAACAAAGACGGAGGATTTTGGACAGTGATTGATGGGAAAGTGTATGATATAAAGGACTTCCAAACCCAGTCTTTAACTGGCAGTAGCATACTTGGTGAGAATTTTCATCTGACTTACAGACACAAACTACTTTTGTTTCAAAACTAGGTGGAGTTACCACATTTTTAGACACTGTATTGACTACCTCATTCTTTCATTAGCTCAGTTTGCCGGTGAGGACCCAGTTGTTGCTTTGGAAGCTGCTTTGCAGTTTGAGGACACACGGGAATCAATGCACGCCTTCTGTGTTGGCCAATATATAGAGGTAAAAATGTTGCTAATGGGTAAATGCTTTCTAAAGTAAAGTGTTACTTTGCTGTCAGAATTCTTGTTGGAGCTCAATTCTAGCTTACAGTCGCTGTTCCTTTTGTGCAGCCTGACCAGGAGGTGATTACAACACCAGATCTCAGCACTTTGTCATCACCTCTGATAGACACAGAGCGAAATTTGGGTCTTCTCCTTGGACTGCACGCTTCCTACCTGGCAATGAGCACGCCACTTTCTCCTCTGGAAATTGAATGTGCCAGTAAGCAGGACGTCATTTTGAGCTTTAAAAAGTGATAAATACTTGTCAAAGCATGCAAGAAAAAGACAAAGGACAAAGAAATTAACTGAAAATTTAGCACTTCATTAGTCTTGGTATCTTCTACAGGAGTTCTTTATTCTTAACATTAACTTCCACACTCTTCAAGATCCCAATAATTTAGCAAGATGTAAATAGGGATTGGATAATTTTGAGCAGTTGAATTCAGAATTTTATAATATGCAACATAAAATAGAAAACAATGCTACACAGTCTCCTATCTCATCAATTTATTGTCAGTTAAGAGTCCTTAATCACTTTGTATTGGAAGTTTTTTTATTGGGTGTCTCGGTTTGGTGAATAGAAGGTATAATTCAGTATTAATAGCAGAAAAATTGCTTAGGCCCTGTATCTCTAAAACAGATGATGTCTGCCCTGAAACTTAATTGTTTCTCAGTTGCAGAACCCTTTTTTTTGTGTGAAAAAGTTTCAGCAAATGAAAGATTTGCTAAATCCTGTTGAAGCTGTGAATGTATTTTATTATAGGAAATTGAGTCTTGATAGCTTAGTCTTTGGCCAGAATATTCACTCATGTTTTCTTTGTTTTAGAATGGTTGAAGTCATCGATCTTTTCTGGAGGCTTGCAAACTAGTCAGATCCACTACAGTTACAATGAGGAAAAAGATGAAGACCATTGCAGTTCACCTGGTAACACTACCCCAAATAAATCAAAACTATATGCACATCGATTAACTTTGAGTGACCATTCACAACCCTTTCTCCAAGCTATTGCGGATAATAATATTCAGGATCACACTGTGAAGGTAGGTCCTCAGTAGTTCTGTGCACAAAAACTCTTTCTGAAGGGTGATAGTGGTGGTGAAAATTCTCCAAAAGTTACAGCAAAACAATTGAAAAAGTTATTTCAGAATTACTTTTTGTGAAAGGAATGGTTGAGTACTACTGATGGATAAAATGTGTATATTTCACTTAATAGCACAACACTACACTTTTTCTTTAGAATTTTTTTATTGGGAGAACTAAAAATTTGAGTATTGTTACAAAAAAATTAGTGATGCATTACTTCTCATGTCAAGTTTCAGTAGCATTTAGAGATCCTGCTCACCTCCAGCTGAACTATGAGATTTTTCTGTCAAGCTGCAGATGTATTTTATGTTTTAGATTCATGTGTGCTTTTGTCTTAATATTCCTTTGGGGCTTGAGGTTCAGGTTTTGGGTGGTTAGAATTGTGGATATTATGAAAAACCCTAGGATTTACATTGATCACTATCTTCTGTGATGTCTTCAGATTTTCTAACCCTCTCAGTTCAGCTCTTTTATGAAAAAAACCCCAAGTAGGTCTTTGGGAATAGCGATAACGATGAATAATGATTAATCAGAAGACAATTGAAAATTATGTTAGGTGACCTGACTATCTCATGAAGAGATAAAAACAGTAGTAGCTTTGTTCCTTGAGCCATGTTACTTTTCGTACAGGAAGGAGGCTATAGGGCATGTGTAGTATTGGGTTGTAGTTGCTGTGTGTTAAATTACACATACTGTGTGTTGTATCTCAGGAACATTCGTTCAGACTGTGGAGATTACTCGGTGTTATTTAAATGCTGCTTGTGGTATTTTGAGTTCTTTCACTGTATTTTAAAACTGGAGTTAAACAGAGGCTGTTGTGTGTTTTCTTAGGACTTCTTGTGTCAAATAGAGAGATACTGTAAACAGTGTCACTTAACAACACCAATCACCTTCCCTCCTGAGCATCCTGTGGAAGAAGTAGGACGTCTGTTACTCTGCTGTCTTCTGAAGCATGAAGATTTGGGTAGGTAGGCTTGTGGTGTGTTTGTTTTGACCAGTTTAAACTCTGCTTTGGATGATTTTGGAAATGCATATTCAAAGATTGTCTTTTCCCATTAAGGTCATGTAGCACTGTCTCTTGTTCATCCTGGTACCCTTGGAGTTGACCAGGTAAAGCACAAAACCTTACCAAAGTCTGTAGTGGATGTGTGTCGTGTTGTCTACCAAGCAAAATGCTCACTGATTAAGGTAAGCCTCTTAGCTGCTGATGTTAAGATTAGTTTTCATTTGAAGTGTTTTATTAAAAAGTTATATATTGTTCATTTTATTGTGTATTATACAATAATTTAATCTTTCAATGTCTTTTCTAGACCCATCAGGAACAAGGGCGTTCTTACAAGGAAGTTTGTGCTCCTGTCATTGAGCGTTTGAGATTCTTATTCAATGAACTGCGTCCTGCAGTTTGCAATGATCTCTCTATCATGTCCAAATTTAAACTTCTTAGTTCTTTGCCTCGATGGAGAAGGGTAGCTCAGAAAATCATTAGAGAAAAAAGGAAAAAAAGAGGTAAGGCATCATTAATATTGTATTCTTTTTGAAACGATGAAAATCCATCTTATTTCAAGGTTTGCTGCTATTTGAGACTCTCCTTAGATCAAAGCCATTTGCTTTCTGCTGCATTTTTATGAAGTTTTCTTAACCAGTGGTTGCATGTCATATCCTACAGCAAGAACTGGAAAACAAGAGTATCAAGTTTAGTTGAGGCATGTTTCTTCATGTTCCTGTGGATTAAAAATGATCCTTCAGTATCAGACCCTCTGAATTTGCTTTAGTAACACTTCACTGGAAGTGACATCTTTTTAGAAATCATGTTTTATTAAAGTGTGGTCAAAGAATGGCTTAACTGGAAATAAATTAATGTGGTGAATAGACACCAAAGTGCTTTTCAAGTTTGTCTTTTAAGAGCATATTGCAGGCGATACCAGAGTTAATTTGGTCGTAGTTGGACATAGAGTTCACCAAGAATACATTTCCATTTTATTACGGACAGTTCTTAAGCATTCTGTGTGCTTAGGTTATCATGCAAACCTAAAAATGTGACGCTGTAAAATTTAATCAGACTGCGTGAAAGAACAATACTTTTTTGTGTACAGTGCCAAAAAAATCTGAATCTGCTGATGCAGAGGAATCCAAAATTGGAAATGAAGAGAGTGATTTAGAAGAATCTTGTGTGGTACCTCACAGCCCTGTCCCTGTAGATAAAAAGCCCATACCAATCAAATCACCCAAGGTAGGAGATCAGATTTTGAATCAACCTTGTGAATAAAAATAACAGGAGAAAAAAGTATTATCTAAAGCAAGATTGCAATAACTAGACATTTACTGTTCTGATAATGGCTTTTGAGATGTATAATTAAGTGTGACATGTTGTTTCAGTGAAGCCTGGAGTAATTTTTAAAAATAAGCTTGTACTATGTATTTAGTGTATGTAAAGATACCTTCTCTAATTTTAAAATTATTGATAATCTTAGATAAAGCTTCATTTCAAAATAAAATGTTGTGATGGGTTACTTCCTCTTTTTTTGAACATTAACGCATATGAAATTTTATGTAGCTATAGTAAAAAAGATAATGAGTTAAAATAATACTAAGCTCTTTGCTGACTTTGAAAAAATTTTTATTTACATCCCCCCCAGTATTTTAAATTTGGAAATTGTTTTGCATGAAATAACTTATATTTTCAATAATTTAAAATTGTTTAAAAAGTTTTAACATGGTACCTTCTTCTTCTGCAGGATAAGTGGCAGCCAATTTTGAGTACAGTTACAGGTGTCCACAAATACAAATGGCTGAAGCAAAATGTTCAGGGCTTGTATCCACAGTCTGCCCTTCTTAACACCATTGTTGAATTTGCACTTAAAGAAGAGCCGGTGGATGTAGAAAAAATGAGAAAATGTTTATTAAAACAGGTAAAATGAATAAAAATGGGCCATTTACATAATTATGACAACTATTAGCAGTTTACATAAGTATGACAATTTGTTTTTTTTCTTTGACAGTTGGAAAGAGCAGAAGTTCGTCTGGAGGGAATAGACACTATTCTGAAATTGTCAGCTAAAAATTTTTTGCTCCCATCTGTGCAGTATGCTATGTTCTGTGGATGGCAGAGGCTTATTCCAGAAGGAGCCAATATAGGGTAAAACTTCTTGTTGCTTTTGCATCCACAATTCTTCAATAAGAAAACAGTACTTATTTTTGTTGTTGTTTTTCTCTGAAGGGAGCCTCTTACTGACTGCTTGAAGGATGTCGATCTGATCCCGCCGTTTAACAGAATGCTGCTGGAAGTAACTTTCGGGAAGTTGTACGCGTGGGCTATTCAGAATGTCAGGAACATCTTGCTGGATGCTAATGCAAAGTTTAAAGAACTAGGTGAATCTCATCTTGTTGCTGTTATCTGGGGAGAAAACTGTTTTACATTAATATTGTTCCTTTTTTTTAAAGTTCCCAGTAATTGGGATGTTGAAGTCAGTTCCCTCGATTTGTGTTGAGAGTTACTTTGACTTTGTGTGTCATTCCAAGCTTCCCACCTTGACCCCCTGTTAACTCACTTCTCAGTGTTTGAGTACATTGTTGATTTCCCAGCAAGAGGTGATTGATTACTCATTAGTAACATTTTAGCATTAAAATACAAATTATAATTGGTTTCTTGGAACTTCAGCTTGTAAGTTCTCAAAGCTGAGGAGGGAGTAAAAAATATTTTAAACCATCAATCAAACAAATCTATAACCTATTCTATTGTAGCTCCCAAATGTCAGCTGACTTTGTTATTTATATTACTTTTCAACTAGGTCTGCAGCCTGTTCCTCTTCAAACAATTACTAATGAGAATCCAGCAGGACCAAGTCTTGGAACTATTCCACAAGCACGTTTTCTGCTGGTCATGCTGAACATGTTGACTCTGCAGCACGGTGCAAATACCTTGAGCCTGCTCCTCAATTCTGGCATGCTGGCCTTGACACAAACCACACTGCGGCTGATAGGTGCAGTTCTTCTTTCGTACTTGGAAGAAAGCATTTGCTTTACGAATGTCCTGTATTTTTTACCTGTCGGTGTACCCAAATTACAGAATTACTTTGCTGCTTGAAGATAGTACTTAATGCTATTTTAGCCTGGTACAAAAAGCACATCTGTAAGCATGGTGGAGAAGGAGATTAATTTGCAGCCTTTATTCAGTCATGATTTTTTTTCTATTAAGTGTTTTCTATGGCCATCCTTTGCTAAAATTTCAGGTAATGTGTAGTTTTGGTGGAACGGTTACAAATAAATTTATAATGGAAAATTTAAAAAAATGAAAACAATAAAAACTACCTACTCTCCAATCTCCATTTCATTTGTTCTATATATTAAAAATGTTCCCAGTCTGCTTATTTAAGCTTGAACCTTTCTTCGTTCTGTTATAGGAAGTTGTCTGGTGTGTTTTGCTATGATTCAAATTGCCATGGTTTTTCTCTCTTGGTTTTCTTAGATGATAGCAAACATTTGTTCCTGTAACTTGTGTTTAACTGGAGTGCACACAGAAAGTTTTTTAAAAAAATACTGTTTGTAGAACCATTTAGCCAACTGAGTCATCATTATTAATGTCTCTTATTTGTCATGGTTTTTTGTTCCAAATTAAGTATTTCAATTCCTGTGCATTCAAAACCATTACATCCTAGTTTTATTAAAGGTCATTTGACTGTTCAGTCAGTTTTCCTGTTTGTTACTGCTTTTATATTACAAAGTTTGTGCCTGAAAGTTTATGTGTGACAAAGGTACGTATAAAAAACTTGTAGCTGAATTCAATTTTTTTCATGTTTTTTCCTCATTAGGACCGAGCTCTGATAATATTGAAGAAGATATGATTGCATCTTCTCATGGGGCTTCTGCCACGGTCCTAGAAGAGTCAAGAAAGGAAACGACACCTGTTCAGCTCCCTGTTTCTGGACCAGAGCTGGCAGCCATGATGAAGATTGGTACCAGAGTGGTGAGAGGAGTAGACTGGAAATGGGGTGATCAGGTACAACTTCTTTCATACAAGTTTTGGGTGTGTTATTATCTAAAGTCCCTATTCAGTGGATGGTCTGTGAAGTTTCTGGTCAATCAAACTTTGAGGGCATTTTACATTCCAAAAATGTTGAACTAAGGATATGGGAATTTAACAAAAAATAAACCTTGTATTCCAGTTGGTCCTCCAGAGGGGCTGGTTGCAGCTGGGCTTGATTTCTGATTGTAGCCCAGTTTAATATTGTAAGTCTGGTTGAGTTTGGAGGAGAACTTACACAAGAACAGAAGCACGAATAGTGTGGTTATGTGAAGCACCAGAAAGGCAGGCTCAGGATTGCTGGTGATAAGTGCACTAACTACAGTGTTAGTATGTGTTGTGACAGGGAGTATAGTAAGAGATCTAAAAGCACTATACATACACATATATATATATATATACATATATGTATACACACACACACACACATATCTATAGGTGTGTATGTAAATTAATACTGCCAGCTGTGCTCCAATGCTGTTGGAGATGCAAAACTTATATAAAGGCTTCTCTTTAGGAAAAGAAGAGAGGCATAGTCTGTGAATAGATCTTGAGCAGACAGTTTTCCCCCTCCAGCTCTTTCTGCCCCTGAAGCCACTATTTTATACTATAAATTTTGGCCTGTTCCAATGGGATGGAACAATCATGTTATAGGTGGGATTTGGTGACTTTGATCATACATGCATTATTACACATCCCATGCTTTCCTTTATCTGCATCCTGGGGGGTGCCTAAGTTAATATGTTGATGGGGCTTTATGAGGGTCTTGGTTACCTTTTGTCAGAATTTATAGTTGACAAAAGAGGTAGAATAAACACTTTGGTCCTCCTCCATGTACTGAGGCAGCAGTAGGGGCTCTCTGACCTTCATCAGAGGTTCTTTGTGTGCATCCTTGTCTCCAGAATGAACTGGGTTTATGACAAGGCTTGTTTTTCATGGTGATGGGAGTGTGGCTGTTGGTTCACACAGAGGCCCGGGTGCCCTTCTGTGCCTCACTGAAACAACAGCGGTGCATGAGAGTTCAACTTCACTCCAGACTTCACTGGATTGTTAGGCCTTGCTGGAACAAGGTACAAGATAAGCAAGAGGCCCAGCTCGTGTTTTTCACAACCAGCTTTATCAATCCTTCACTGTCTTATAGCAACGCGGTGCGATTCTGACCATTTACCACAGAAGACTTGGAGAATTAACATAAAATGTTAATTATTTGTTTAGCTTCATTTTTGAAGATGTTTAAAATTCTGTTTTAGTGAGACTGTGCTAATTTACCATTTAACAGGAAATTGGATAATTTGTTTGCTAAAATATTATGCATTTTCAACTATGTAGGACATAACTTCTCTTTATGTTAGACATAGTAAAAGAGGTCTAACCATGAGTGTCCAAATATGCAGCTTAATGGGGTGACTCTTTTGAAAATTGTGCCATGCTTTTTCTAACTTTATGCTTGATTTTTGAAACACTGTTGAATGTTTACTACCTGATCATTAGGTTAGCAGCAAAAAAGAGCAATTGCATCATTATTTTATGAGCTCTGGGTATGAATTAGTGTTGATTGTGTAACTTGAATCTCTCTCTTCTGTCAGGATGGACCCACACCAGGTTTGGGTCGTGTGATTGGAGAATTGGGAGAAGATGGCTGGATTAGAGTGCAGTGGGACACTGGAAGTACAAATTCTTACAGAATGGGAAAGGAGGGAAAATATGATCTGAAACTAGCTGAGCCACCACCTGCAACACAGCCCACAACAGAGGATTCAGACACTGAGGATGATTCTGGTAAAAGAAAAAAATTTTTTTAAAAAGTGGAGGCACAGTTTTAGTTGAATTTTAAAATTGGTATCTTGTAATATAAAACAGTTTCTTTCACAGGAGCAAATGCTTCATCAAAGAAGATTCATTTAATAGGTGTATACTTCTGACCAGAATCTTTCTTAATATAAGAGAAAGGAAGATAGACAAGATGGTGTCATATTTGTTGCATATTCATGGTTAGAGAAACAGTATTATTCAGTTGAAATAGTTTGTTACAGATACCAGGGGGTATACATTCTAACATATGTTAATACCATTCTGAAGTGGGATTTTTATATGGCCTAATTATACATTTAGTCACAATGTTTCCCTGGTTTTGGCATGCACTTTGGAATTCCTTTCAGCTGTGTGCTGCTAGAGGAAAAACTTGAAAATATATGTGTGAAATACCTGGTTTATATTTTGCTCTTGGAGTTGGAAATAAGGAGTCTTCTTAATGTCAGATCATCTCAGCAAAAATATTTTTAACAAATCGTTCACATCATGTTTGTCTCAGAACCTCCGTGAAATAAAATAACTCAGTATCAATTTATTCCTTTGCCTTTTGTGTCTCCCTTTAGAAGGAGAACAAGTTGAAAGGAATCTCCACCCTACTTCCATGATGCTGACAAGTACTGTGAACCTGTTGCAGACACTGTGTCTCTCTGCTGGTGTCCATGCTGAAGTCATGCAAAGTGATGCTACTCGGACTTTGTGTGGTCTACTCCGTATGCTTGTGGAGAGTGGAACAATAGATAAATCAGGTATATTACATAGAAGCAGTCTGACTGAGCTGTGTGCTTCTATTTTGTGCTTTCTTGTCTTGTGAGTTTGTAAATTTTTTGTTACTAGTTTTTAATCCTTTTAAGGCCAAAGACTAGAATATGCATTTTCAGAGCTTTTAAGATCTTAATTTTTAAAGGCAATATAAGTGATCCTGTGCATTCTTAGAACATAAACAGTAAAAGCAGAAGAAATGCATGAGATGTGAATTGTTGACTTTGACAATTAATTTATTAGCAGCCTTTTTGTGTTTGGCAACACCAGTATGACTGGGTCTGTCATACTCCTTTTTGTAGCTTCTTTGTAATTTCAGAAGTAATGGTGTAACTACTTTGAAAGGAGGAAACAGTGTAATGATGAGAATTGTTTTAAAGGCATATTTAATAAAATTAATTACAAGCTCTAAAATTGAAATTAATAGTTCATGTGAAGATAGTGAAATAGCTCGGTGTTCTGATTTGTCCAAAAAAGTCCCATGTAGTACATAGAGAACTACGTAGCTGGTGGAAAAGTCAACTGTTACATGTATATATCTTTTTGTTTCTAGCTTCCTTGCCAAATAAATTAGTTTATAAAGAACAGCATAGGAGTTGGTGCACGTTGGGATTCATTCGAAGCATAGCACTCATGCCTCAGATGTGCAGCACTCTTAGTACATCTCAGTGGATAACTTTGCTAATGAAAATTGTTGAGGGGCATGAATCTTTCACTGCTGCTTCACTACAGAGACAGGTAATGTGTGTATTTCCAAATTACTTCAATAGGCAATAAAATTAGTAGGCTTCAGTTGTCTTAAAAAAAGGTGTATTTTACAAAACAGCTGGGAAATGCCCCCAAATCAGTTTTTAGTTAGTTGGAAAAAAGATAACATTTTTTTAATATTTAGGATTTACTGTTTTAAATATGAAGCTCTTGAATTTTGAACCTTCAGGGTACTATGGACTCCCTTGTTCTGTTGAAAGAAAGGTCAAAATAGCGTTCCAAAAATGCTCCAGGAACTCCCATGTAATGTTTCCTGTAAGTTGAATAAATGAAAGAATAACAAGTATATGGTTAGGAAAAAATCACGTTTCATTTAAAGTTTCCAAATTATGTATTGTCTACTGTCCCTCCTTCCACAGGAAACTGTTAATATTATTTTAATTACAGTCTCTCTCAGGAAGCTATGTCTTTGCATCTTATTTTGGTATTGTATTTCCTTTGTCATCTTTCCCCTTTTCTTTTTTCTTATTTTCTTTTAATTTTTTCTCTTTTTCCGTTCCTTAGCATCTTGTTAGTGCCATTTTCATGAGACTAAAAAGCAACTTTATTGTAGAATAACTCTGCCAAATTTTAAGGCTTGGGAGTCAAAAGATCATCTTATTCTTTTCTTTGATAAGCCATCAGCATTTTTTATCTAAAGCCTTGTATCATAAAGGCCTGTTCATTTTTGTGTGATCTTCCAGTAAATTCTTGTCAGTATTTTTAATATGTTGAGACTTCTGTCATCATCCAGGACTTAGTGCAGTACAGTCATCTGTGCTGTTCAGGGAATACTCTAGAGAAATGACCATTCCTCATGTACCAGCACCTAACTCAAAAACAACAAAGAGATGAGACCTTGAAGTTCTATAAAGACATGTTATTGACAGAAGTTTGCAAGAGGAGAGTTCTGTTTGCTGTCAGTCACTTGTATTGGTCTTCTGGGTAGAAGATGAGGAAGCACAAAACCTGAAATGCTCCTACTCAAAATATGCAACCCCCTCTTCTCTTTGATACTGCAGTGCTGCACCTTCCCCTGTTCCTTGTCAGTCCTGCACTGAGGGTCTGAGTTCAGAGATGCCAGCCTGTTCTTTCTGTACTGTGTTGGAGACCCTGGTTTCACAGTGGCTACTTTTGAGTGTCACTGTGGCTGCTGTTGCCTGTCTTCCACCATTCAGCTTTATATCTCATGAATTTTAACTGTTACAGCTTCTTTGCAGAACACTTGGAAACTTTCATTCCGAAATACGTATTAGTACTGATTTCTGAGTCTGCAAGCTGAACAAACTTTCCCATTCTGTATTCCTATTTTTCCTATTTGTTTTAGTCATTTGCATCGTTTCTCAGTGTGTGTGTGTGTGTGTCTCATGTCCTAAGTATTGAAGAGATTGGGCTCATTAATATAATATGCCAGTAAAATTGTTGCTGACTCTGAACTGTCACAACTTCTTTTAAAATATCCCTTAGCAAACTGAAGATCAGTAGCTCTGTAATTCCCACAGACAGAAAGAAATCAGCATTGTAGAAAGAGCTACGAAGGAAAGCTAACTTTAAAAATGTCATTCTTCTGTACTAGATATATTAGAGTTTCTTTAGTATTTGGTGAGGTACACTAGCATAACACTAATTTTATTCTCTTTTTAGATCCTTGCTGTACATTTATTGAAAGCAGTACTTCCATCCTGGGATAAAAATGAAAGGTCAAGAGACATGAAGTTTCTTGTGGAAAAACTGTTTGGATTTTTAGGGAGCCTGCTTAGTACTTGTTCTTCAGATATCCCGCTACTCAGAGGTAGAGGAATTTTCCCTCAGTGGCTTATTTTTATGGATGGGTTATGTGTGCATTAAACTCACAACTGTTGTGCCACTGCTTTGTCTTTCCAGAATCTACTCTGAGGAGGAGAAAGGCCAGGCCCCAAGCATCTCTAACTGCCACTCATAGTAGTACTTTAGCAGAAGAGATAGTGGCACTGCTCAGGACGCTGCATTCGCTCAGCCAGTGGAATGGACTCATAAACAAGTACATCAACTCTCAGCTAACCTCCATCACCCACATCTTTGCAGGAAAACAGTCAGAAGGGGTAGTTTCCACGTTTTAAAATAAGCTCATTTTTATAGCAATATTTATTTTGAAATTATAAATGCTAAATCTTTGTAAACAATATTAAGCTTAATATTGAAACCATTTTTCTATTTTTATATATATCTTTGTGTTGTAATTTTTAAGTTGAAATATGTGTGATTAACTTTGTATTTTAAAGCAGATGGAAGTGTATGTTTTCTCCCTACAGTTAAATTTTATTGTTCTTTGTTAGGCTGTGTTGGATGACTACTTCCCTGACACTGAGAATCCAGAAGTGGGAGCTCTGATGGCAGTCTTGGCTGTGATTGGTGGCATAGACAGTCGCTTGAGACTGGGTGGACAAGTAGTTCATGATGAATTTGGAGAAGGCACAGTGACACGCATCACCCCAAAAGGGAAAATCACTGTGCAGTTCTATGACATGCGAACATGTAGAGTGTGCCCTCTGAATCAACTGAAACCAGTAAGTTTGGTTTATTAAGGCTTTAATACTGGCAAGGTTTAAAACTTTGGTATGGGCCAAAGAAAATACTTGCTCTTCATTGGCTAAATACATTGACATTCAACACATACAATGCTTTGAATGCACATCTAGGATGGTCCTCAGGCAAACCTTTGCAGGACCTTTAAATCCCATCATTATTTACAGAGGAGGTGAAAGGAAGAGGGACTTAAGCTGAAGCTGAGGCAAAATCCCAAGTCATTGTAATGTGATTTATAGCTCTTAGATGAGACGAGCTTTCTGTATAACTTGATTTTCTAATTAAAGTAGAAAGTCTTGGGTATTTTCAGCTGAATCTTTATTTGGTTGATATGACTTTAGTGAAAGCACAGGCCAAGTGCTTGGTCTGCTTCAGAGACTGGAGTTCTTTCTTGTTCTGACTCTGTTCTGCTTTTTCACCAAGTAGACCTGCAATTGTGTGGTACAAATACAGGCTCAGGAGCTGTGTAGGGAATAGAAATCCTCTCTAGTTGTTCCTAGTCAAGAGCAGTAAGACAAATGCTACTTTTCCTCTTCTGCAGTTAAGAACCGTTGAAACTTTTAAATGATTTTATGCGATTTTAGGAAAATGCTTACTTTTTTTTTGTTTGTTTTTGTCTGGTTCTTCCCCCACTGTCTAGCTTCCAGTTGTGGCTTTTAATGTGAACAACTTGCCTTTCACTGAACCTATGCTATCCATTTGGGCTCAACTGGTAAATCTGGCTGGAAGTAAAATAGAAAAACAAAGAATGAAGTCTCCCAATCAAGGTCTTTCAGGTACAGCTGGGGGCTTTTTGCTGTTTATTTTCTTTTGAAGTAGATGGATATGCTCTGGGAAAAATACTGGTAACAGCAAACATACATAAGGAAAAGGGTCTCCAGAGCCTTACACGTTTTCTTATTCAACATTGAGTAATAGGCACAGAAGAGACAAGTTTAGCTAGGAGGGGAATTGCTCTGCACTGTAAGTGAGATATCTTTAACTTTGATGGGAAAAGGTAAATAAGGTTTGGGGCTGATCTCACTGTATTGAGTTGTTTAAAATACTGGATCCAAGTAACATCTTAACTGCACTTACTGTGTTATAAATCAGTTCTACGATTGTCCAGGGTGTGAAAAGTAGGAAGGCAATATTTTTAATACCATGGGTCATACAATATGTGTAGACTTTTGATCCATATGCTGTTTAAACTGACTCATATGAGCAGTACACAATGAGTTAAGATGTAAGCTGATGTTTGGGCTGAGGTTGTATGAATGATAATCTTTCTTCTCTAATACAAGAGATTTCTAGCACTAATGGATGTTTAATATTTCTGATAGGTCAAGTTGATCTGGATCTACTGCGGTGCCAGCAGTTAAAGCTGTACATACTAAAAGCAGGACGAGCTCTGCTTTCTCACCAGGATACACTAAGGCAGATCTTATCTCAGCCAGCTGTTCAGGAGTGTGCGTTAAATCCTGCAGGTATTCTGAAATGCGAGCTGACTGTGCTGCTGTTTGTTTGGATGCTAGATAGAGTATGTGACTATAACCCAGTTTACCCTCTAAAGACTAAAAATTAAAATTCATGCATGTTTTAAGCTTCTGTGTTAAAAGGATTTTGACTCTTTAACTTAGGTTTTGAAAACTGAGTATGTCAAGTATTTGAAGCTCAAAATACTGGAGTTAGCTAAATTTGTAGGACTTCTATAGTTAGTAAGCTTTGCAAGTAATTTTAAAATACTTAATAATTTTTGCAGTGTTTTTATTTTTCTGCTTCAAAAGTTAAAATTGGCTATTGATTTTACTTCAAATGTCTTGCAGTTTTCAGTGAAACAAATACAGAAATAAAATTTCTTAAGCATAATATTAAAGGAGTTTAAGGAGTCATAGTTCTAATAATTTGAATTATTTGTTCTACATGCATTCTACGTATAAATACAATAGCTGTGTCAGCTTTCAGGATAGCTGTCAGTGCCTTTGGAGTATGTATTAATTCCTTGGGTATTTGTGAAGCATGCAGTATCTTTAAATACAATAATATATTTGTCTTATTCAGATACTTCTGTGGGATTTTTTGTCAATTGCCAGATTTTAAGTCAACAGAATCTAAAGGGTGTTTTAAGGAATGGAACATGGTTTTACTCCTTACCATCATTTTTAAAGGAAAAAAAACCTCCTAACACTTTTTTTTTTTTTAACCAGAACAGCATATGTATGCGAGGGCTATTAGCTATTTCATTATTGTTTAAATCTTACTGGGACTATTACACATTTTCGTGTGATAGTCTCAGTAAAGATTTAGGAAACACAAATGTTTATGCCAACAGGAATATAAAATTAAATATGAAAGGTGCAGAATTGTGAGCAAGTTGGTTCAATGAAAGTGTCCTGTTTTGAAGGGACAGTGATTACCTAGAGGGAGCCCTTCCCTAGAGGTGTGTTATAGGGGAAATAATTCAATCCAGAAAGCATGCACCATGGTTCTGGTATCACTGAAACGGTTGGTTGTCTATATCAAGCAGTTTATCCTGGAAGTACCTCTTACTAATAGTCTTATTGCAAAAAAGGTGGACTCAAAAGACACTTGTGCAAATTCACTGGCCACTGAGTAGTTTCTGTTAGACATGTCTTAGGTATATTTTAGTAAATTTATTGTTTATCTACAAATTTCTTACTTGCTTTTTTATATGGAGATTGTGGTACATATGGCTTTATCTTAAATGCATTGTATCTCTGGCAAAGAAAGAAGTGAAAAATAACATGTTTGAACAACCAATAAACCCTAGAATATGTCTCCTGATTGACTTGTGTTATGTAGTTTTGGTTAAAATACTGTTTTTGCTTTAAGAGGATGGAGCAGTTGCCTCTCCCGACATAGGAGATATGTCTCCTGAAGGACCTCAGCCTCCCATGATCCTTTTGCAGCAACTTTTGTCAGCTGCTACGCAACCATCACCTGTGAAAGCCATATTTGACAAACAGGAGCTTGAGGTAGAGTCTGTGTTTTCTGCTAAGTAATCTAAGAATAACTCTTTATAATTCATATTCTAGTTGAAACTTACTAAACTGTAGGTTTAAAAAAGTGGCACTGAACCCTTTTTGGCAAATAATGTTTAATTTTAGGCATCCATGTACACACACACAAACATACTAAATGTGCTTATTTTGCTCAAACTGATTTATTTGTTCTCCTTTAGGCTGCTGCTTTGGCAGTGTGCCAGTATCTGGCTGTAGAGTCTACACATCCTTCAACTCCACTGTTTGAAGACTGCAGCTCCAGTGAAGCTACAACACCCATCACAGTGCAACATATCCGACCCACAAAAGTGAAGAAACGCAAGCAATCTCCAATTCCACCCCTCCCCATTGTAGTTCAACTTATGGAAATGGGATTTCCTAGGAAAAACATAGAATTTGCACTAAAATCTCTGTCAGGAACCTCTGGAAGTGCTTCTGGATTACCAGGTATTTTATTTAGTAAAATTGGTGATATTAGAAGGAGAAGAAAAGTTGCAAGCTGATTAAAACAGTACTTATGAGGGAGCAGTTGTTACCTTCTTTTTGAATGCAATCTTAAGAATACCAGGGAATCCCTTGGAGACAAACTGAGTTTGTTTTCTGTGTTAGGAGTGGAAGCCTTAGTTGGCTGGTTGTTGGATCATCCCGATGTTCAAATTACGGATCTCTCTGATGCTGATACTATCTCCGATGAATATTCAGATGAGGAAATAGCAGAAGAAGTGGAAGAAGCTGAAGCTGCTTGTCCTGTTGTAAGTATTAACTTAGTAAACCTAAGTTACGCTAGCTAGCTGCAAATTTTGTAATTCTTCCCATTTTGGGAAAATGTCGAGAGTACAGGGACGATCTGCTGTCCCAAGCTTTCAGAACAGTAACGAAGGTTGTGTTTGCTCTGTGTTTTTAAGACATGACATAAAACAACTGGGAATAATCTATAAATAGTTTGTGTATGAGTGAGCACAGGGGAGAGTAGAATGCAGGCAGATATTTCACTGGTGGTAGCTCAAAGTATCCCTGATAGATGCTCTTAGTTTCTTCAAAAACAGTTGATTTACAAAATTACAGTGTAATATTGGTAAAGAAGTTCCCCCTTCTCCTTTCCCTTGGTCTGTAAAACAAACATACATTACCTACAAGGAAAGACTTAAGAACTAGTGAATAAATGGCAAAAAAGTCTGTTAAATAGCTTAACCTTTTCCTTATAAAAACTTTTTCCACTTACTGGTGATAAAATTACTGTTCCAGTGCCTATTGAGTGTGATAGCTTTAATGTGAATTTATATAAGGCTTCTGTTGACTTTCAATAACTATTTCATAAAGGACTTGTCAACAAAATTAAATGGGTTTCATGTTTCTGTTCATTCTTGAAGGACTTAACGCTGAGTTTTCTTGCACATGTAGAATTTTGTAATTGAAATTAATGCATTATATTTTGAAGGCAATTGACAGCTTTTGGTATCTTTATCAGTATTGCAGTGAGAAACTGCTGTAGATTGCCTTTAGTGAAAAAAAATCATTAATACTCAGAACAGAACAAATTTTTCTTAAAATTCTCCTTACAGCTGGAATGCAGTAGTTCTGTTAAAAAAATTAAGCTAATCAAATCTTGAAAGGAGTATTTTTTAGTAACTATAATTTTATTTTTAGCTTGTTTTTTCTAAAGGAGTAGTTTAAATCTCATTGTGCTATATAAAAAAAAGTTAGCATGGTTTAGGTTAGAGATTACCATTTACCACTGGGTTTTTTTATTTTTTTTCCTCTCCAAACAAATGTTCTAAGAAGTGGAACCTGAGTGTGTATCTGCAAGGCTAAGTAGAGTACTGACAAATCTTCTCTGTTCTGATTTTCCTTGTCAATCGGGTTTCATAAAGGCAACTTGCAGCTTCTTTCAAACATTTTGAAAATTTGCATCTACATACTTTGATCAGTAATTTTGGAAAGTAAATTTTAATTTAAAATCAAGTAGATCGTAAATGTTATCCTTATAGTGAGTTGAACCTGTAGAAGTTCTTTCCCATTTTGGCATGCAGCTGGGATATTATATGGGTTTATTTTTGTTGGGTTATCTTCAGTCTTTGCCAACAATTTTATTTATCTGAATTGAAAATGAATTTTGTAATTGTTTCATATTTATTTTGGACTTTTTTCCAGTCAAGTGGTGCTGTTGTAACAGAGAGCCAGACCTATAAGAAACGAGCTGATTTCTTAAGTAATGATGACTATGCTGTGTATGTTAGGGAGAATATTCAGGTAAGTGTGATGATCAAAAGCTACATAAAAACTGCTTTCCTTTTGGTAATAAAGCCTTTACAGAGCTATTGCTTTCTATTGTCCTTTTTTCCCTAGGTGGGGATGATGGTTAGGTGCTGCAGAACCTATGAGGAGGTTTGTGAAGGAGATGTAGGCAAAGTTATTAAATTGGATCGAGATGGATTGCATGACCTGAACGTGCAGTGTGATTGGCAACAAAAGGGTGGTACTTACTGGGTCAGATATATCCATGTTGAGCTTTTAGGTGAGTTCACTTCTGACTGCTTTTTAACTGAAAAAGTGAATGGTAGACTAAGGGGGATTTATTTTTGGAGGGGTAAACCCTGCTCACTACTTAATTCTTGCATCTGCTAGGATTCCCACCACAGAGTTCTGCCTCTCATATCAAGATAGGTGACAAAGTGCGTGTGAAAAGCTCTGTCACCACACCCAAATACAAATGGGGATCAGTTACTCACCGAAGTGTGGGCATCGTCAAAGGTAATGTATATTCAAAATGGGGCATGGGGAGGTAATAAGACTCAAAACCACACAGACTTTCTTCTAGACACACTTAAAAATCACACTGTTTTGTGGAGTACTTTATGATGATAGAGAATACAGAACACAGTTGAAGTCTGTGGTGAATTTATAGACGTGTACTCTGTGGCAGCCCATTTTGTTAGCATGTCCATCTGCTTTTGAGCCACTTCATTCACATACAGGGAAAGTCTTTAAGCATCTGTACAGCTTCCTGTTGTAGTTCTCTTTTACACTTTGGATGAGCCACAAATGGTTTTCCTTTAAGAAGTAATTCTAATTTGAAGGCTTCGTAAGGAAGTGAGGAGAAAGTGGGGTGCACTAGTGTCAGGCTGTAAGGGATGTTATTGAAGAAATCTGTGGAATACAGGTTCTTTGAAGAGGTACAGATTTTGGTCATACTATATTTGTGCTTAGAAGTATGTGCTTGCTTGGAACCATTTCTAAAAAAAGTAAAGAAAAAATCAGAGTGGAGAAATTAAAGTGGAATACTACTCTAAGCACTTTCAGCTTCATTTTATAGAGATTTGCAACACTTGTATTTTCTTTGTGGTTTTGTCACAGCATTTAGTGCCAATGGAAAAGATGTTATTGTAGACTTTCCTCAACAGTCTCATTGGACTGGCTTGTTGTCAGAAATGGAATTGGTCCCTAGCATTCATCCTGGAGTCACGTAAGTGATGATTTACTTTTTTCTTAGTGTATATGGGTTATCTTTTATCTTATTGTCTTGATTCTGTTACCAGTTAACTTGTAGCATATATTTATAGATTTGTTCTTCTCTTGTCAAATCAGGTGTGATGGCTGTCAGATGTTTCCTATTAATGGGCCTAGATTCAAATGCAGAAACTGTGATGATTTTGACTTTTGTGAAACGTGTTTTAAAACCAGGAAGCATAACACCCGACATACTTTTGGCAGAATAAATGAACCAGGTGAGTTTTGCAGTCCTAAGTGTTTCTTAGAATCAATTAAAATGCAATTAAGTTGTTTTTAACAAAACAGTTTTGAATTTCAGCTCCTTAATACAATTAAATTAGTGTTCAGACTGACCCCCTAGACAACAAAACATTTATAGCACTGCTACAATTGCATGTGATGGACTACAACAAAACATTAACCTCTAAGCATTTTCTATAGTGTTAAAAAGTTTCAAAAATAGCTATGTGACCATAACTCTACATGTGTCAGAATGGCATTTTTACCTACACCAAGAGTAAAATGTGTAATTTTCTAATCCTCCTGCCTTTTGCTGTCACCTTAGATGTAGATGAATGGAATCCTTGTGGTGCCAGGGGCAGTTGGAAATACCTAAGATGCCGCCTTATGCCTCAGTTGCTCTTTTTGCCTGTCAGTGTGTGGTGGCTGGCGCCTCTTTTTCTCTGTGATGTGGAGGCTCCAGAGGAGTATGGTGGGAAAGGGAAGCCTTTAAAAAGACTTGTAATAATCAGAGTTTTTTTTTTTCAGGGGCAAGAACAGGTACAGCCATTTTAGCTCCAAAAGCTTTGGGTTTTGCATTACTATGCAAAACTTACCTGACATTTCCTTTTATTTCTTTTCCATCCACCTGCCTAAAAATTAATCTTATCCCTAGTATTTGCAAGGTGATGCTGACTACTGGACTAAATTTCTTTGTATTTACACATTACCAGTCTAATTGTTTTGGAAAATGAATAAAACTGATTCCTCCTACAGATTGTGAACATGGATTGCGTGTGGATGATGGTTTGTCTAAATGGCAAGAAAGACATTCCTTTAATAAGTTAGTAGGTATGGTTGTGCAACTAGTATGGTGTGAATCTGTAATCCTTCCCCTTGCCCTGTATAGGGCAGAGGAGTTACAATATTCTTTTAGTCAAGATTTCTAGATGCTACAAAATCAGTGAAGAGAAGTGGAGGTGAGGTTTTTGCAGGGAATAAATCTACATCTCACTAAACGACCTCCTTCTGGAACAAGATTTGAATTTTCCGGTGTTCCAGCATACCTATTTCTATTCTTTGGCAGGGGATTTTTGTTGAGGTTTGGTTGCTTTTTTTTCATATGTTATAGTGGTGTAAACAATTCATGTGCTGTGGGCCTGTATTTTGAATTACCTATCATCATAAATTTTAATCTGTATTTTAAAGGGAAGGACCTTTTCAAGTAGCTGTCTAATCAAGAACCTGTAAAATTGAAACTCCTTTAAAAAAAGGAGCTACACACTTAAAGCATGCATGTTATATACTAATACATAGTATCACCATACCGATGTGATGTGCTTCTGTGATCTAAAAGTAGACTACATACCCGGAATGTTTGATTTGTTCTATTTCCTTTCACCCTGCTTATGGGTTTCATAGAAGCAATTTTCTTTGAGAGGTGCATGCTTAATGTGTCACTTAACCATGCAGGTCAGTCTCCCGTGTTCAGTGGGCGTTCTGGAAAGCAGCTGAAGAGACGGCACAGTAGCCAGCGGGGAATGTTACTGGATGATTGGTCAAGGATAGTCAAGAATTTGAATGTCTCATCCTCGGTGAATCAGGCTTCACGTCTTATTGATGGTAGTGAGCAATGCTGGCAGTCTTCTGGTTCACAAGGAAAGGTAACTTTAAGCCCTAAACGCTTTATTCTGGCATACTTCATGCTTAAGAGGATCTCCTCAGAGCCTTCCTTTCTCCAGGCTGAGCAACCCCAACTCTCAGTCTGTCTTTGTAGGAAAGGTGCTCCATCTCTCTGATTGCCTATGTGGCCCTCTTCTGACCCGCTCTACCAGGTCCATGAGGTTTATTTTGTGCTGAGGACCCCAGAGCTGAGTCCAGCAGCACTCCGGGGGGGGTCTCACAAGAGCAGAGTAGAGGGGAAGAATCCCCTTCCTTGACTTGCTGGTCATTGCTCTTTTGATGCAGCCCAGGATGCAGTTAGCTTCCTGGACTGTGAATGCACACTGGTGGCCCATGTCCAGCTGTTCATCCACTAGAACCCCCAGCTCCCTTTCTGCGGGGCTGCTCTCCAGCCTCTCATCCCCCATTTTCTAAGTATAAGCAGGATTACCCCATCCCAGATGTAGAGTGCCACACTTGCCCTAGTTAAATTCCATACTCTTGATGATTACTGAACTCTCTAGTCTATCAAGGCCTCTCTGTCTTGGAGGGAGTCAACAGCTTTGCCTGGTTTAGTGTCATTGGCAAAGTTGCTTAATGTATATTTGACTCCTGCATCTGGGTAATTTATGGAAGACATTGTTCCTTAGTTTATGGTTTACCAGTTCTATTGGCCTGCAGCAGTGCTTTGTGACCAGCCTAGGTACCAGGATTTGCAGCTGGACATCTGTCCAGTGTGTTTTGATGCTCTCTTGATGGCCATGCTGAGAATATCCCCAAGTACCCTTCCTCCAGGTTTTCTGCAGACTGTAACCTAAGACTTAGGTCCCCTTTCTTAACCTCCAGTTGCACTGTGCTTTGGGTGTTCTCAATGGTGTTGGTCTTGGCTGGAGTAAATTGTTTGCTTCAACTATTTCTCTTGTAATTGGATGTAGGACAAGCAAGAAGTTCACAAGGTCATTTCCCTTTGGCCAGTTTCCATATATTGCAGCTGCTCTGTACCATTCAGAAATATTTTTCATGTTTTCTTCAAAGCCATCATATATATATTCTTGTTAACCATATGGTGGTCGTAACAATAACTATCTAAAAATGAAATTCTGTGTTTCCCCTAGCACTGGATTCGCTTGGAGATTTTTCCGGATGTTCTTGTTCACAGACTAAAGATGATAGTGGACCCTGCAGACAGCAGCTACATGCCCTCCTTAGTTGTAGTTTCAGGTATGTGTATGTTTTCTAAGAAGTCAAATTTTTTTCCTTTTTTCACTCAAGAGCATGTATTGATCTGGTTTCTGTTAGCATAGTCATCTGTTTAACATGCACAGTGCCTGTTCGTGAAACAAACTCCACGTCCTAACATGTTTTTCATTCTGTGTTTTGTTTTCTAGGGGGTAATTCCTTAAATAACCTTATAGAGCTAAAGACAATCAATATAAATCCTACGGACACCACAGTGCCTCTACTCAGTGATTGTACTGAAGTAAGTGAAGTTTGTGTGAGAACTACTCTGGTGTGCAACAGAAAAATACTATGCTGCAAGAGATGGATGAAAAACATTGTTGTGATCATTAAAGCATGGTATTTTTTTTTCCTCTAACTTAGCAGTATTTCTGGCAAGTTAGTAAAGTTAATTATTCTAAAAAGTTTTACCATAATCACAGTGTAATACTATAATGGACTTAGATATTTTAGGGGGTTTTATGTAAATCAATATACCTGTGAACCAGTAAGAAATTCTAATTAACTTAAATATTGGGGATAATTTTGGATAGCAGTTCTGGTCTTTTCCAGCAACAGCAAGGAGAAATACATAATGAATTCCATGAGACTGGGAGTGAAATCATTCTCAAATGAATGAGGCCATATGCTAATGATAAAATATGAATTATTTAGAGCTGAAATGACAAGTATTTAAAGTGACAGATTCATTTCGTTAAAAGTGACAAAGTCAAGCAAAAGTTCTGATTCTTTCCTATATTTTACGAAGTTACACAGAACCCAAAAGATGTCAATAGAGTATTTTTCTTCTTAGTACCACAGATATATTGAGATTGCAATCAAGCAGTGCAGAAGCTCTGGGATTGATTGCAAAATACACGGCCTCAGCATATTGGGACGTATACGTGCCGAGGATGAAGATTTGGCTGCAGTCCCTTTCCTGGCTTCTGATAATGAGGAAGAGGATGATGATAAAGCTAACACTGGCAGGTAGGTAACTGCAGTGGTGAAGGAGGGGGAAATGGTAAAGAACCTTAATGTCTGTATATTCTTATAACTCTGGAGATGACTGTAGGAAGAACACCTTAATTAGGTTGAATGATAGTAAAGAGAAATCAGTATCTTAGTTTACTGGAATTTTTAATAGATCCTTCGTCAATAAATAAGTTCTCTGAGATGATCACACTGGTGAGGTGTAACATTTTTCATGACTCATCCCCTTTTGCAGTATACTTGGGGTTGGAAACTGAGCTAAAAACTTGATATGCTTATATTTGATGTGTGGCACGTGTGTATTTACCACTGCTCAGCAAAACAGTCTGGTTTTTTGTTGTTGTAGGTTTTTTTTTTTAAATTTTTGTTTTGGGTTTTTTTTTACTATGGTAGTGTAGTTTGAGTCCTGAAAGTTTTCCAAACTGTAAAAATCAGTAAATACAGTAAAAAGGTGCCTGTGCTACAGCATACTGTTTGCTAAACTGACTGTGTTTTCTTTTCTCAATATATTCAGTCTTGTTAGAAAGAAGGCAGCTGGGCTTGAATCAGCAGCTACAATAAGAACCAAAGTTTTTGTCTGGGGACTGAATGACAAAGACCAATTGGGAGGGCTAAAAGGTTCCAAGGTATGTTGTTTTCACTCTTAAGTACAAAAGAGAAGCAGAAAATAAAATGTACGAGTTACACAACTTAAAATTAATTCAGACTTAATCAGAATTTTACAGTTTTATTACTGAAAGCTATGAAGAGGAGGTTTCAGTGGCTTTTTGCTGTTAAGACATAGATGTCTGTTGGGTGGATAACTGGAGAAAATTTGCATTTTGGTTGTTACTCTGAAATCTGGCTTGATTTTTAGCAGCCACTCAATCATTTGTTTTAGATGATAATGAACTATTTGTTTAAAAATTGTGTAACTCTCTATGTATTCTGTTCTTGTTGAGTTTGCATGCATAAAATAAAACTTCTGGTGAACTTTTTTATGTATTCCTTGTACCTGGCAATTGTACTAAGGAATTTCAGCCCAGTGTGCAGCCATTTACACGTAATTTTAATATAATGCAAGATGAGATACATGGCAAATGTTTAATCAATTTAAGATATCATTCATTAATCTTAAAATTACGTTGAAACCATTTTTTCAGTTTATGTTGTGAACGTATACTATTGTATCCATACAGTTCCTTTGAAGAATCAAAAAGTTAACCTTTCCTGTATTCTTCAGTTTTCTCAAGAAAATTTTACTAAAAGAAAGTCCTTGTTTATATCGCGTTTTATATTTATCATAGTTTCAGTATTACGGCTTTTTAAATTGTTTTTTGTCTTTTGCCTGGTGTGTGTTAGTTGGCATGTGTGAAGCATCTGAAAGTACCTGTTAGATTAACCGGTTTATCACTTAAGAGTTCTTCTTTTTAGAGTGTGAAACATTGAAGTGTGCTGTAATGATTTTTATTTCCTGTCTGCTCTAGATAAAAGTCCCTTCCTTTTCTGAAACCCTGTCTGCCTTGAATGTTGTACAAGTAGCTGGAGGATCCAAAAGCCTTTTTGCAGGTAACATAAGTTTAAAATAAATATAAATGTTTAAGGGCAGAAACATATTTTGAGTTGTGAAACACTAATGGTGTTTCAAACCTTTTTCTTCGTTTTAGTGACTGTAGAGGGCAAAGTGTATGCCTGTGGGGAAGCCACAAATGGAAGGCTGGGTTTAGGAATATCTAGTGGAACTGTGCCTATTCCCCGCCAGATTACAGCTCTCAGCAACTATGTGGTAAAGAAGGTGGCTGTTCACTCAGGTACTGACTATTGCTATCCTTATATACATAAATGTAACGTGTTAAGCCTGAAAATAGTTGCTTTGCAATTTTCTTGGGTGGTGTGATGCCCTGGCATATGAGATTCTTTTTTTAAGATAAGTACAGGTTATTGAATTCTGTCTGTTGTATACAATGTTAGATTAAATCTAATGGTTCTGTTAATAAAATCTGTGAATTTAGACCATATACATTTTCTTATCTCCTGGAAGTTAACTTTGGTAACTTTGGTGTTTCCATTTGATTGAAAGAGTGTTCGTTTTTAGTATTTCCAGATGGTGGTTTTGTTTTTCTCATTATTTTTTCTTGCACCTCTGAAAATAAAAAATTGAGTGATTATTGGTTTGGTTTTTTTTAATGTGCCAGGAGACCTACTGTCTCAAAAGTTCTTTATTTTAAATTAAATCACATAAAAGCTCTGAAGAAAATAAATAGCATCTATGGGGCTGAAGGGCTTGTACAGTTGCATTGTAGAAGTACAGCAATGTCAAATTGTTGCTAGACCTGCTGCCTGCTTGAAAGCTCAGAAATGTAAATTTATGTTTACAATTTTAGGTGGCCGGCATGCTATGGCATTAACTGTTGATGGAAAGGTGTTTTCGTGGGGTGAAGGAGATGATGGAAAACTTGGTCACTTCAGTCGAATGTAAGGATACTGAATTTGTCTGTATTTCAGTAAAAGATTTGTGTTGAATGTTACAACACAGCTGACCACCACTATTGACAACAACAGTGTTTTTAATACAGCAGGAATAAAAAAAAGTGTTGTAAGAAGATGTCTTTTTCCACAGTATGTGCCAATTTATGGTGCAGCATTTGTAGCACTCAGCCATTTAAAAAGGAGGCATTCAATTAATATAATACTTGGAAAGATGGATAAAATCTTGACTACTATTTTTGAATGTCACTGATGAAATTCCATACTTTTGGACATACAGTTTTAAGTTACTTTTATAAGGAGATATGGTTTTCAGAGGTGTCTTGAGGAGTAAAACCATAGCAATTTCACATTCCTGAGCTGTAACAGTTCATAATTTAAGCTTGTCTTTCTATAGCCCTTTTCTTTAGGCTTCGGTTCACAGACTTGGCAGCCAGAAATAAACTTCTTATACTTTTCAGTAATACATAGTTTAATCTTCTGCTGGACAGCTTTGAGAAAAATTTGAATTTTCTCAGATTTTAGTTAGTATGTACCCACAGAACAATATTTTGAAAGAGAAAAGCCCTGATAAACAAAGCCCATGGGTAAATATTTTTGTCATTCTGATATATTTTGAGGACCTGCCCATAATACATAAAAAATTAATTCAGATGGTTAATCTATTACAACAAATAAATGTGCATAAGGCCGGGTCAGGCTAATGAAAAGGGAAGTCCAGATGAGAGCAGTATTACTGTTTATTGTTCAGCTGCGTCATGTTTTATGTAATTTTATTGAAAGTGAGATTTGGAACTCTTGGGCATTTCATAGTAGCATTATTTCCAGGGGCCATGCATAATTTTATGGAATCTTAATAGTGGTCCTGGTACAGACAATATTAAAAAATCTTCAGTTGAATCTCTTTTTGGAATTAAGAGTACATCTTGGAATCAGAGTGTTGCATCTTATCTTGAGATTACTGTTAGTTATTGCACAATATGTATTGCAGCAGTTGGGAGTATTTGTGTGGCTGTTCTATGATGAACACAATGGATTTGTTGTTCATTTTCTTTAGGAACTGCGATAAACCCAGGCTGATAGAAGCGCTGAAAACCAAACGCATCCGTGATATTGCCTGTGGCAGTTCCCACAGTGCTGCTATTACCTCTAGTGGTGAGCTGTATACATGGGGTCTTGGAGAATATGGAAGACTAGGACATGGAGATAACACCACACAGCTGAAGCCTAAGATGGTAAAATCAATGTTTCTTGTTTCTGATGAAATGCAAATGTGTTTTAACAAATGAGAGCAGCATAAAGCTAAAGTAACAGAAACCACAAAGGCAGTCTGTTTTGGAGTGATCTAAGCTAGGTTTTGGTGCGCAGACCTCTAGTGAAAGTAAAGCTATTTCAGAAAGGCCAAAAAGATCCAGTCTCTTTCTTGGGAAGTGATGTAAAATGGTTAGTGCTGCTTTCAGCATTCATGTCCTCCATCTACTTTGATACATAGCTGGAAGCTACCATGTAGCGATGTTGGATTCTGAGCATGCTGGATAGTTCTTCGCTCAGTCTGGGCACAATGACCAAGATGAGTCGTAAGACCTTGGAAATATTTGTAAGGTTTTAAAACATAGTTTCTTTGAAAACTTCTTACTTATTCTATCTGTTTTGTAGGTTAAAGTGCTCCTTGGCCACCGAGTCATTCAGGTTGCGTGTGGAAGCAGAGATGCTCAGACTCTTGCTCTGACAGATGAAGGTGGGAGTATATTGTTTCAGAAACTTTTTAAGCCCACAGGAGTACTGTGATCATTGTTTGACCTGCAATTTGATGTTTGTTAGGTTTGGTGTTTTCTTGGGGTGATGGTGATTTTGGAAAACTGGGCCGAGGAGGAAGTGAAGGATGCAACATTCCTCAGAACATTGAAAGACTGAACGGCCAAGGCGTTTGTCAGATTGAGTGTGGTGCACAGTTCTCGTTGGCCCTGACCAAGTCAGGAGTGGTATGGACATGGTACGTTACGTTTGCCAGGAAGTACTAACAAAGCACTTGCTGTCTGTGTGCTGTATTTGGTGCTATTTGACTCCGTTTCTGCCTTATTTGTGCGCTTTGTCTTTTAAACTGGCAGCTCTTCCAGAGGAGCTGCAGCCATTCTGTTACTCTAATGCTGTGTCTTGTAGCACGATTCCTTGTTTGTTGTACTCTTAGAATGCCTGGCTCCTATGGAATTAGTGGAGGAAAGGGAAGACCATTCCCTCTTTTGGGCACCGTGAAACATTAAAAGAATTTTAATTCGAGACTTTGGAGTAGAATGAGGAAAAAAAAGACCTGAGAACCATAGCTTGGACTATGTAGCCTACAGATAAAACAGAGACTTTAAGGATGCAGGAGTGTAAGGAAGTAAGCTGAAGTTCAGAGCAGATGGAAAGAACTTCCTTGGGGATGCAGAAACACAACAACAGCTTGTTGCTGCTCAGGCGGCCACTGAGTTGTCAGTAATGATGCTTTGGAGCAAGAACTGGTATGAGATGATCCCTGAGAGTTACTCAGATACGGTTTTATTTTTCCTCTATTTGCCTGCTTGCTTCTGCTTTGTTTCGAACACAAATCTGGCTTTTTGAATTTATAAACCTTTTTTATAAAATCTGAGAGCTTACTGCGTGGCAGGTCAGCTTCAGAGCACTAACCAGATCAAGGTCTTACCCCATCCTTGTGTAATAAGACTGTGACCCATTTGATGTATCTCAAAGCTAAGTAGGCTTAAACCTGTCATTTTGGTTGTGTTGTCAGCAGTTGCTGAATAATATGAAGAGAAATCCACAAAACTTTCATTTTTATAGGTTACTACTATTGTTAAAGTGGAGAAAAATTTTTAAGAGAGATGTTTTTCACAGTGGCCCTTGGAAACTTTCTTGCTCTCCCTCCTCTTTTTTTTTTTTCCTCTAGTGACAAAAGGAGCAAGAGGAAAGGGAATTTGACAGGTTTTTTTTTTAAGAACTCACTCCAAAATTCTTGTTTATTCCTTCCTTGCCCTAGTTTTTCTTAACACTGTTACATCTAGTCAAAAATCTACAACAATTTAATGATATTACAGGTCTACAAGGAGATTTTTTGGGTCTCTTTCAGCTGGGGATGTCTCAGTTGCTTCTAAACTTTTATTCTTCTTGAATTTGTGATGGTTTGAGGGAAAAAATCATGACTTCTAGGTTATAATTTTAGGTAGATAACAGTACTCTGTATCATGTTTCTCTCCAGCATAATATAACCTTTCTTGAGAAAAATTGGTGGTGCACAAAAGAACTGAGTGAGTGGTTGCTAAAAACATACTGGAAGAAATATCGGGGTTTTTTTTCTTCTTTACTGATATTCTTGGTAGAGGCATTTTAAGGTGTTTACATTACTCTTGTGTATGCTATTTTTTAGTGCATTTTGTGTATAACAATTTTGGAAGAATTTAAATTATGGAGACTTGAGAATCTATATTGAGGCTTCCAACAATGTGAAAAAACTAAAATCTGAAAACATTTTAGTTCCCTGTGTATTTTTTTCATGGGAGCAGACTTGTTAAAGTTTCTGTTGTTGTTAGGTTTATCCTCAGTTGTGTAAATCTGTCCGAATCTTATCAAAACATGAATTTTGTAAGCACTTATAATTGCAGTGTTTCTGCAGCAGAGGAAATGAAATGTAATACCAGTTGCTTTGCATACAAAAAATAGTCATAATCGTGCTCTTCTGTATTGAGGTGAGAAGCTACGGTGTAATAGAACTGCAGTTATCCTCATTCTTATGCCTTTGTAGTTCAGTTTTGAAACATTTGCTAGTTGGTGTGTGTGTTTCAGGCAGTGATAAATGAAGTGTATTCAGCTGGGAAGCTGCATTGAAGAGGAATGTGTAAACAGTAGTTGTTTTGAATGTTACATTTATTGTCTGTTGCAGGGGTAAGGGCGACTACTTCAGGCTAGGCCATGGCACAGATGTGCACGTACGAAAGCCACAGGTTGTGGAAGGACTGAGGGGTAAAAAGATTGTGCATGTGGCTGTGGGAGCACTCCACTGTCTGGCAGTGACTGACACTGGACAGGTATGTGGTGCATCATCCTCCTTTCGCCTCTTTCCTTGATGCAGAAAGGAATCCTGCTTCTTGCTCTGGAAATGCAGCAGCAGTCATAGTATTCTGGACAGGTTTTGCAGTGTTACCATAATATTGTTTCAGCTCTCCAATGTAATTATTAAGCAATTAATTCTTCTAACTTACTGTTTACTGTGAACATTGAGTGTTTTGTGAATCAACTGATCAATTATGATTTGGCAATAATTTATGAATCATCTGATAAAGTGCTGCATTGATTGTATTTTTTTTTTTCTTTTAATGTATCATAATGCCTGCATTATTTGATGGAGCAAGGGAATGTCACGACAATAGATTGTCTAAAGTGTCCTAGATTACTAGCACAAATCACTAACATTCTTTTTAGGAATTTTTAAGAAAGCATTTAAATGAGATAAGCAGTGAAACTAAGTAACACGTGGAAATTTTTCCTGTCAGGTTTATGCTTGGGGTGACAATGACCATGGGCAACAAGGCAATGGAACTACTACAGTCAATAGAAAACCCACTCTTGTCCAGGGCTTAGAAGGCCAGAAAATCACTCGGGTTGCTTGTGGCTCTTCCCACAGTGTAGCATGGACAACGGTGGATGTGGCTACACCGTCTGTTCATGAACCAGTCCTCTTCCAGACTGCGAGGGACCCTTTAGGTGCTTCTTATCTTGGTTGGTATTTGTTGCCTAACACTGTTTTTCCTTTACTGCCATTGGAGTGTTTGTTTTGTGTGTGGTTTAATAGGTGATAGAAGAGTGCAAAAGAAAATGGTTTAAAAAAAAAATCACGGAACAACAAAATACATCTCTGAAAAAAAAACCCCAACCAAACCTCTTCATGAAAGTGAAACTTTTAAATTAAGATGCAACATTGCTTTTTTAAACACCCCAAGGACTTTCTTTTTATGGAGGTAATGGTAGATGAATGCTATACTAGTATTAAACTTCTTACACATTACCTCTTGTTTCTAAGGTAAGTGACTTAAGAATTAGGGAATCAAAACAGCAGTGTTTTGTGTTGAATATAAAAGCATCAAACATCTTGCTAATGAAGCTTTTTCATGACCAAGGCAATGTGTACCTAATAAATATTCTTGTTATTTTGGAATGTTTCTGTAAGTAAAACTTGTTTTAGGTGCTGATCACTGTCGTGGTTTGAGCTGGCTACAGTCACTAAAATATTTCTATCTGTATTACCTAATCCCCATAAGCAAGTAACAAGATGAAATAGTATTTTATGAAAGCCCTTGTTGGAAAGCCTCAGTATTAACTTTAATACTGTAACTGTAGGCACTGCAGTTTAAGAATCTACTGTAGAGCGAGTTTCACAGTCATCTCTTCTATTTAACAAGAAATTAGATAAATCATTTCCTTTTATGTATTATACCATTAAAAAATGCTTACCTTCTATTTCTCCCTGCCTCTTTTTAGGTGTTCCTTCAGATGCAGATTCTTCTGCTGCCAGTAACAAAATCAGTGGGGCAAACAGTTCCAAGCCGAATCGTCCTTCCCTTGCTAAGATTCTCCTGTCGCTTGATGGGAATGTTGCCAAACAGCAGGCACTGTCTCATATACTGATCGCATTGCAAATCATGTATGCCAGGTAGGCATGGAAACATTCTTGTCTGTTGCAGAGCAAAAGATGACATAGCTTACCATCTATTAGGGACTTTTGAATCAGGTATAAATTGTTTAACAAGTTTGGACTCCTCAGGATGGGCCTAAGCTTCATTTAAATTTTCTTTTGATGACCATGTTAGCTTTATGTTGTTATGTTTACAAAAGTTTCCATTGCCTGGGGAAAAAATTGTTCGTTTAGAAATGCTCAAGTAAATA
The DNA here is from genome assembly GCA_013398115.1 of Falcunculus frontatus. Lineage (NCBI taxonomy): Eukaryota > Metazoa > Chordata > Aves > Passeriformes > Falcunculus > Falcunculus frontatus. The sequence goes on from VZRV01005804.1 coordinate 607,487, forward strand.
ATGCAGAAGCAGTGTAAGTAAATCATGATGGATGACATGGAGGAAACAGTAGAGGGCAGAGTTGGAAAGAGCAATAAAACTTTGCAGCGCTGTTGTTGTTAGTAGAGAACAGAGTATTTGTGCTAAAATTTATAAAGAGAAACTCACGTTAACTATTGAATCATCAGGCCCAAAGGAGAATAACAATGAACTACCCTCTAAATTCTAGAGCTTGGAAACCTTACCTTATTTTATTAAGACAAACTAATATCATTTTTCAAGTTCAACAAGGGAGTATAATTAGGTTTGCGTTAATCCATCCTAAATGATTTCAGGGATGCAGTTGTTGGAGCATTGATGCCTGCAAGTATGATTGCACCAGTAGAATGTCCCTCTTCATCGCCAGCGCCCCCATCAGATGCTACTTCTGCAGGAAGCCCTGCAAATGGAGATGAGTGTGTGCTTGTAGGAGATATCGAGGAGAGGCTGAGCCCAAACCCCTGGCAGGACAGGAGAGGGGAGGTAAAGTGTCACATTATTTTTTTTTTATCAGTTTTTAACTGTAAAGCTGACAAATATCTCAATTAGTCTGATAGTAGCAAAGAATAAAAAATTCCTTTAATTTCAAGACTGAGTTCTCTGCACATGTCAGATTAGAAAAAACTAAAATTTTAGTATGAAATCAGTTTTGAACTTTCAGAAAGCATTGTGTCGTTTAAATACAATCATGATGATTTCTAGTAATATTTTAGAAATATTGAATTCATTTTACAGGAGTGATATTAAAAAAAGTCAAGAATAGCAGAATATTTGACCATTATTTAATGAAATCTAGTTGTAAACTTCAATCAACTGATGTAGACATGAGGCCATGAATGAAATTCTACTATGTTGATTCCCAACTGCTAATAAAAGCAGAAAAAAGGAAAAGCTTACTACTGAAGAGGTTTTTTGCCTTCATAAACTGTGAACTTGATGTGTATTGTCAGGGCTTGCCTTCTACTTTGTAGACTTTTCTGCAGGCCCTGATGTTTTATTGTATGTTTTTGTAGTAGCTGGTATTGAGGGGAGTATTGGCTGTTTTACCCACACTAGGAACATAAAATAGAAGCTAAAAATACAGGCAGTGAATCTGTTGGTTTTGAACTTATGGCTGTTTTTAAATTGCCGCTGTCTTCGAACGCTAGCCCTTCTAATAAATAGTTAAACTCTTAAAAGTTTTACAGTGTCTTGTTGAAGATTTCATTAGGTATTATTTGTTCTGGTTAGGTTGTTCCTTCAGAAGATGCTGTGACACCGTCTGCTGTAACTCCCTCAGCTGCTGCTGCCTCTTCCCGTCCTTTCATTCCAGTCACAGATGACCCTGGAGCTGCCAGTATTATTGCAGAAACCATGACAAAAACCAAAGAAGTAATGTTGTCAATGCTCTTCTTAAAACTTAAGTCCTTATCATGTTTTTATAGAGCAGTTTTTCTGGTTTTTGTGCTTTAAAAGTTATTCTGTAAATGACTGCATTTTAAAAATCGGTTCAAAGAAAGAGGGGTGTTTATTGTTTGTTTTGTAGGATGTAGAAAGTCAGAGTAAGGTATCTGGCCCAGAACCACAGTACTTGGATGAGTTTACAAGTCTCCTGGTACCAGATGACACGCGAGTCATGGTTGACCTGCTGAAGCTTGCGGTGTCCAACCGAGCAGGCGAAAAGGGAAGAGATGTTCTCTCAGCTGTGCTGTCTGGCATGGGCACAGCTTACCCACAGGTCAGGTTCTGTTTCCGTTGCATTTTAACTATGTCCTCTTTACTACTAGATTGCTGGAATACTTTCTGCTATTGGAAGTGCAGTTCAGCATCCTGAGAATCTTACTGCACATGAAAATTTGAATTGAGCTTAAATGCGTATGAGCTTTAACCATTTTAATGGAAATACTACGTGAATATATGCACGTGCTACGGATGTCAGTAACAGACCCATTCCTCAATTTTTCCATGCTGCAATTAGACATTCAGATAGAGTGTATTTGTGTATTGACTGTCTGTGGTTATTGGAATGAAGCTGAATTAACAAAGCTTTACTTGATCTGTAGAATTAGTTTAAAAACTTCCGTGATGGGGGTTTTTTGCATCTGAGTTTGTTTTTCAAATTAATGCAGTCATTATTGCTAGCTAAAATTGCTGGTAGTGTATTGTATTGTTAACAATGTAATAATTCTTCTGAACTGTTAAGATTTACATTTTATGCATTGAAGTTTCTAACTTTTTACAAACTATCCATAGTTATGGGGTTCTTTCGGCGCAGCTTACAGAATGTTAAAAATCATAAATTATTTATAGAATATCTGTGTACAGTAATGAACTGAAAGCTGTTTAATATTTCTTGTAGCTTTACCTTTCAAATAGTAGATTTCCTAGCGAATAACAATGCCTTTCCTTTAAGATTTCTAAAACTGTTACTCCCCCTGCCCAATTTGCAATGATTAGCTATGTATGGTTATGTTGGGTTTGAGTTTTCCCAGTCAAATTAGGTACACGCCGGATGTGCACTTTTACATTAATTTTGGTGTTTTTAGCATTAGTAGTGAGTAGCTGAGCTCCTTTGGTGTGGGGTTTCTGTGTTTTGGAACCAGAATTTTTATTAGAAAAATCTCTTAAAATTAGTACTTCTGGCATTTTGTCCTAAACACTGTTTTGCAATTTTACGTTCTGGTTAAATATTTATAAATTTCTGTGCTGGTGTATGCTCTATAGCTTAGATGTAATAGTTTGCTTTTTCTGTAAGGGAAAACAATTATTTGTGTTGTCATTTACTGAAAACGGAAGTTTTTTGGCTTTTAGTTTTAGGAATTTTTTTAGCTCTAAAACTACCAAAAAGAGTATTTTTGAATTAATATGATGGTTTATGAATCAGATTTCTGAAAACAAGTTATTTATTTTAAATTTGGGAAGAGTGGTAGTTTACTTAGATTTCTTGGATTAATCAAACATACAGTTTGTAAAGTGTGTATTTTTCTTTTCTTAGGTTGCTGATATGTTGTTGGAGCTTTGTGTTACTGAACTAGAAGATGTAGCAACTGATTCACAAAGTGGTCGTCTCTCTTCACAACCAGTTGTGGTAGAGAGTAGCCATCCATATACTGATGATACATCGTCTAGTGGCACAGTTAAAATACCAGGTACAGAATTAGAGTTACGTTGCTAAGATTCAATTGTTTTTGAGCCTGCCTGCATTAAATTGTTCCTTAACTTACAAAAATATATATTGAACTTTTAAAGCCATACTATGTGTCCTGTTGCTTTAGAAAAGTATTTCCTGAAGCTGATTTCTTACATGCTGATGAAAATCTCTGTTCTATACAATGTGCATTTCTGGGTTCACTGGGTGTGATTCCAGTTGCATATCATTGCTGTTTTCCATTCGGTTATGGAGCTGAGAAGGACTGAGTCTTTTTCAGGTTCAGCACCTGAACACTCACCTTCTAGTCTTGAGCAAGGGAACTACTTCTCTGTTTTAATGCTTCATTAATGCTTGCTTCAGTAAGTTGTCTAGTACTTACCAAAAGTTACAGACAACCAAGAGCTGTTTGCCTTAACTGTAAATAAGCATTTTTTGTTTTCTGCAAATTTAGTTTTGAATGTTCTGGTATGGTCTTTTGTCTGCTAGCCCTTACTCACACAAGTTTGCTGTGATTTAAGCCTTGCAATGAGAAGAAATTACAGGCAAATAATGTCATTAAATCAAAAGATGTTATTTTTATTAATGAGCGCTGTGGCTTCCAAACAAGTGTGTTTGATTTCATGTGGATTTCTAAAATACTGCATTTGTCTGTGGTACTGAGTGCTCTGTAGAAGTGTGTGAACTCTTTGTTGCTGTTCAGGTGCTGAGGGACTGAGGGTAGAGTTTGACCGCCAGTGTTCTACAGAGCGGCGTCACGACCCACTCACCATCATGGATGGCGTCAACAGGATCGTGTCCGTCCGATCAGGTTCGGAGAAATGCTGCTTTTCAAAAGTGTCTTGTGTGCTTTACTCTTAAATGCTGAATGAAATGTACCATTGCCTCTGACTGACTTCTCGCTGGGGATATGCCAGTAAAAGAGAGGAAAACCTGTGTTAATTGGTTCTTTTAAACTAAGAAGTTTGTAGGATCTAGATGCAAAGATTGATCTTGCACCTTTGGATATAGAGAATCTTTGGGAAGTGAATGTTAGGTTGTCCATTTCTTCCAAAGAGCGGATAGAGTGTAAAATTGTGTTTAGCACTCCTGCCAACACGTATGAATTTCTACATACTCAAAGTGTATTTTAACAAATTGGAAAAGGATACTAATTTTGCTAGCTTTTTCCTTTTTCAGCTTTCATACAGTCAAGACAAATGCTCTTCTGCTGTCAAATAATACCTTGGTGCTCTTTCTTTCTGTTTCCTGCTCTGGCCTTTGTAGGTGACACTACATGAATTCTTCACATCTTTGATCTTGATATCTCTGATTTAATTTTTAAGCTGTATTAATTTGTAGTAGGTTTTGGAGGAATATTTTTAATCTCATCAAATTTTATGTTGAACTTAACCATACACTACATCATGTGCAAGGGTCTCAGTAGTTACTGCCTGTGCAGTCATGGTGTGGGCTTTTAATGTTGACCCATTTTTCCCCAAACATGTTTCATTACTGAGATATTTCTGGTTGGTTCTTGGTTGGAAGCTGTAAAGCTTAATTTAATCTATAGGTTATTACATATTTTTGTAAAATGAAAGCTAATTTGAAAATAGGACAATGGATTTTAGTAAGCTCTCGTAGTAGCCTCCTGAATGCGGTACTAAAAATACTAAGGTTGTGTGCTAGCAGTGCTAATTGAACTTTTTAAGACTCGTTATAACATCTTTACATTTATGTTCATGTGCTTTACATAGCTTTTTTTCTTGAATACCATTGTGTGATGTTTGTAGTATTTAACCAATTGCTACTGATGAGTGGCTAGCATATTGGCTCAGGCAGTAGAGCTGAGTATGTTTGTCTTGCCTACTGTAACAGGTCGTGAGTGGTCAGACTGGTCTAGTGAATTGCGAATTCCAGGGGATGAGTTAAAGTGGAAGTTCATCAGTGACGGGTCTGTGAATGGATGGGGATGGCGATTCACAGTTTACCCTATCATGCCAGCTGCAGGTAAGGGATCACATGCATCATTTACAGAAGGGTAAGAATAGGTTTCATTGTGAGGTTTTTACACTGCACTTATTGCATGGTATTTACATGCCGAAGTTCAATAGTTCATTTACATTTATGCTAAGAAAACATTGTCATTCATACTTAGGAAACCTTTTCAACTAAATCTTGAGAGGTGCACGTGTACATAGAGAAGAGAGAAAAATATTTAGTAATCACTCTAGTTTGCCTCTTCATCACTGAAAAGAGGATATTTCTGGGACACAAGTCATCTGAAATGCCCTTATTTTTTTAAAATGCATCTGTTTTAAAACTATTAAGTCATGAAAGTGCATCTTTCTTCCAATCTCTTCAAGGGGAAGTAGAATAGATGACTCAGATGCAGGCTAGCACTCTAGAGTGCTGTGTTTGGCCAACTAAATCCTGCCTGTGTTCTGTTCTTATTTCAGTCTGAGGACAAACCTTCCCCAGCTTTTTTCTGTTGTTGTTGCTTTTTGTTTCTTGCAGGCCCTAAAGACCTTCTCTCAGATCGTTGCATTCTTTCATGTCCCTCAATGGATTTGGTTACGTGTTTGTTGGATTTTCGCTTAAATTTTGCTTCTAACAGGAGCATAGTTCCTCGCTTGGCAGCTTCTCTTGCAGCTTGTGCTCAACTGAGTGCCTTAGGTGGGTATAGTCTTAAAATTACGTCTGTTCTTTTTAAGTTACGATGATTGTTTTAAGTAATTACGTTCTTTGTGTGCTTATTTTTCCTTAGCTGCTGGCCACAGAATGTGGGCTTTGCAGAGACTACGGAAACTGCTCACCACAGAGTTTGGCCAGTCCATTAACATCAACCGCATCCTAGGGGATAACGAGGGAGAAACACGGGCTTTGGTAACAAGGCAGCGATGCTCCTCTTCACATTTTTCACATTAAGATTAAAGTGCTAGCCCTGATGTACAACTTTTTTTGTGTTAGTGGCAAAATAAGAAATAGGCAAATGAATAGTCTTCTTGCACAGGTCTGCAAGGCTGTAAAGGTACTCCAGCTTAGAATAAAAAAAATGGCTAATTCCAAGACTGAATAGATGTGCTTTTGGAATTGCCAAAAAGTGGTAGAAATAATTTTGTTTTAAGAAGTGGATGGAAATGGTACTTCACACAGCTAGCTGTAGTTTGGGAAGTTATTTGTGTTTGTCACAGTCTTCTAAATAATGTACTTCCTGTAACTCATGCACTATGACTAACTTTCTGGTTTTGTGGTGTCTCTAGAGTTTCACAGGGAGTGCTTTAGCTGCTTTGGTTAAAGGTCTTCCAGAAGCTTTGCAGCGACAGTTTGACTACGAAGACCCCATTGTGAGAGGTGGCAAGCAATTGCTTCACAGCCCTTTCTTTAAGGTAATGCAGTACAATCAGTAAAGAATACATTAAAATAGCTCTGGGATTTTTTTGATAAGCTCACTTAGTCCCACATCAGTAATGTTTACTGACAAAACCAGAGTACTGCTTCTAAAAGGAGAATCAAATATACAAATGAGAAATGAAGAGTACTGAGCTAGGCAGAGAAACTCAGAAAAACATCTTTTAAGGACGCTTTTTTGATAAGTGTTTTTGAGCTGTCATAATAGGAGTGTTATACATTTCTGTTTAGTTAGTTCAGTACTCTGAAGGTTTTATTTACATCCAGTTGGAAAAAATGACAATGTCTTAAATGGACTCTGTACTTCAAAGTAAAAATAAACAAGGTGAGGCAGTCTAGAGAAGAGCAAGAAGAATAAAAGGCTGAAAAAGCCTCCTTTGTAGTATAAAAGTGAAACTAAGAGGGTGTACCTATCTTAACAGAAAGAAAATCTTAAAAGTTTATAGAAGGAGGAAGTAATCTGTTGTTCTCAGTATTCATCTGAAACATTGATTTGAAATTGAGTCAAATTGAAAATCAATTGAGAATTCATTGAACTGTAGAAAGGAGACTTAGTTTAGAAATGGAAGGTAAAAAGTTAAGCATGTGGGATTTGATATGGAAAAGTTAATTAACCTAGGAATGCTTTTCACAGGGAGGTTACGAAAATTTCTGGATTGAAAGAGGAAATTAGATACCTAACCGTGTGAGATAGTATGGGTACACTTGATGTTACCCCATCCATGAGGGTAATCAAGATGGCTCTTAATGACTTTACTTGTCTTAGAGAGTATTCAGGCCCTACTGGCCTATGTGCTGTTCATCTCTATCAAATGCATACAGATTTTTATTGCTCATTTTTGATACCTCTCTAAGATGTCTTTTTTGATTGTCTGCAGGTGCTTGTGGCTCTAGCTTGTGATCTGGAGTTGGACACTCTCCCTTGCTGTGCAGAGACACACAAATGGGCCTGGTTCAGGAGATACTGCATGGCATCCAGGGTTGCTGTGGCTCTTGATAAAAGGACACCATTGCCTCGCCTTTTCCTTGATGAGGTACTGCAGGAATGCTTTAAATGGTTAATGGAACATGTGAAAGTGTCTCATGTAAAAAGATACACCAAGTTTGAATTATTTTATGCCAACTGTGATAGGAGTAATTGGTAATTTCAGTAATGTTGTTTAATGCAAAATATTTCACAGGTGGCAAAGAAAATCCGAGAATTAATGGCAGATAATGAAAATATGGATGTTCTACACGAGTGCCATGATGTCTTTAAGAGAGAACAGGATGAGCAGCTTGTCCAGTGGATGAATAGGTAATTTCTTTCAACTGTTACTAGTTTGGTCTTGTGATGCTTTGTTGTTGTACAACGATAAACTGCATTTTTTGAGGCTTTTAAAAAGCTCTGTTAAGATATTTCTTGTTTTGCATTTTCTGCAGACGACCTGATGATTGGACACTTTCAGCTGGAGGCAGTGGAACTATTTATGGTTGGGGTCATAATCACAGAGGACAGCTTGGTGGAATTGAAGGAGCAAAAGTCAAAGTCCCAACTCCATGTGAAGCTCTTGCCACCCTTAGACCAGTGCAGTTAATTGGTGGTGAACAGACTCTGTTTGCAGTGACTGCTGATGGGAAAGTAAAGATGCAACAAATGATTGCTTGTTTCATTCCCTTAAAATATTTCACCCTCAGTCAGAATGGGTGTGGCTAAATGAAAAATAATGTGCATAGCCCAGCTTTATTATTATTATTATTATTTGTAGTAGTAACTTTTTTTTTTTAGAATCTGAACTTTACCAACTCCACCAGTACTTCATAGGAATGTAGAGTACTATAGCGTTAAATGGCTGAAAAAAGAAATGTATTTTAGTTCTCAGTTCAAAAATGTGATCAAATTTTGTCAAACAGAGTTGGGTACAAGCAGCATGCTCACTGAGTTCCCTAAAACAGGGGTGATTATTTCTTGCTAAAAAGGGCGAGATGTAATCTGAGGTTCTTCACGGTTGGCTAAATGTAAGTCAGATATTGCAGGATCTAATTTCCAGGTGCTCAAATCCTGAGTGAAAAGGAATCTCAATGCAGATGTTTAGTGTAAGGTATAGGAGAAAAAAATCAGTTCATGAATTTGAAAAGTTTTTATTTTTATACAGATGGCAGCTGTTAAGGGCGTTATGGAGAATTTTAGCTAGAGCTTTGTGTCACTGTTACGTTCATCTAGTGAGGTACTGTAATGATTCCTGGGGTCAGTATCACCCTTGTTAGTAATTCACAGAAGGGTAAAGGCATTAATGGCATTTCGTGACATCATTCTGCTGAAAGAAATTATTTTCAGAGAGACAAAAAGAATGAAAATCAGTAATTAAAACTGTATTTATGGGATGGAAGAGAAAGAAGCGAATGTGTTTAGGTATGTATATTCTACAGGAAAACGAAAACTATAGTAATGCTGCTTGGAAGGAGAGCTACAGGTCATAGATGATTTTGTAATGCTATCAAGCAAAGCTATGGTCTCTTGATAGTTTTACAAAATAAACTTAAGTATTTCAAACTAAATCCATTACGTCAGTGAGAGTTCTTATTGATTTGAACGTAGCCACATTTTCCCAGGTTTTTTTGTGAAATATTTCAAAATACTTCTTTATTTTCCAAGAACGAAGAGTTCTTCTCTAGAATTCATTTTTAGGGAATGTTCTGCATGAGGCAAACAAAACTAAATTTTACTCTTTACTTTAAAGCTGTATGCCACTGGATATGGAGCAGGTGGTAGGCTTGGAATTGGAGGAACAGAGTCCGTTTCTACTCCAACTTTACTGGAATCCATTCAACATGTGTTCATAAAGAAAGTTGCAGTGAACTCAGGAGGAAAGCACTGTTTGGCACTGTCTTTTGAGGGAGAAGTTTATTCTTGGGGTGAAGCAGAAGATGGCAAACTTGGTCATGGAAACCGAAGGCAAGTAACACTTTGAAATGTTATTAAAAAAAACCTATAAATGGATGCTTATCACAGTTTCTGTATATTAAAAGTGCTCCCTATATTCACAACTCAGCAGAGAGTAGTGGTGTGGAAATGTACATTTTAAAATTGGAGAACCTCAACATATTTTTCAGATAAGCAGTTTATCTGATTTCTGTGTTTGGTATTGTCTTCTAACATATATGTGGATGCTAAAGTTCAGTGGCTTTACTTTAGGATCTGTCTTGTAGGTATGTAGAACTTTCAGATACTTTAGGGAGCAAAACTGCTATTGTCCTTCTGATTTTCATATGCACTGTTGCCCACATTAAGTGAGAAGTTCTGTTGTGTTAGAGATGATAATGTTCTGACCCAAATAAGAAGAATACTTAAGTTCATGGGGGCAAAATTATATGCTTTATACTACATTTTATGCTAGAAATTTTGGTAATATGTATTAAATTGGACTGATTTTCCAGGATAAATGCTTAGTTTTTACTAGTAAAGCCACTTAGTAAAAGTGGCTTTGTAGTTTCCGTTTACCTGAAGTTCTGTAATATAACATATGGTAAAATACTTAGTGCTTTTATAGGCCTCTATCTCTATTTCTGAATGAAATATTTTTCTAGTTAAATGAATCTGAATGAGTTTTTCTAGTTAAAATTAAATCTTTAGGATATTAAACTGGAGTAAAGCAAATATTCAGCCATTTTAGGTGTCCTCATTCTCATTTTAAAAGCTTCTCTCCGTACACTGGTGAATGTGAATGGTCTATCCCAAAAGTTTTGTCCAGACAGATGTTTTCATTTCAGCCCTTGTGATCGGCCTCGTGTGATTGAGTCTCTGAGGGGCATAGAAGTGGTTGACATTGCTGCTGGGGGAGCACACAGCGCTTGCATTACAGCTGCAGGAGACCTTTTCACATGGGGAAAGGGAAGATACGGACGCCTTGGGCATGGAGATAGTGAGGACCAACTGAAACCTAAACTGGTAAGAACCCTTTGGAGCACTCAACAGTCTTTGTCCAGTTTGTATCTTCTGGTTTATAACTTCATGCCTTTCTGTGTACAAAGAATGAAAGGGTAAAAACAGTGGCATGTATTTGTTAGAAATGAACAAGCTCCCATGATTGAAAGGATAAAGTGAAAGAGGAGCTGCAAAACTTTGCTAGTGATCGCCAAACAGCTTACAAGGAATTTATTTTAGAGGTTTAAAGAAAACCCCAAATCAAACACCCCAGCCCTGAGTAAGTAAATTCTACCCCTTCACAGGAGTAGTTTGCTCTGAAAGGAACAAATGAACTCCTTGTTTTCTGGGTTTCCTCATTATTTATTTCCTGGGAAATATAACAGTGTTTACAGTGATAGCCACTTAGTCACTTGTAAACTGCTTTTTTTCTCCTGACATAGTAATGATGCTCTTAATTCTCACGATTGAATACTGAGATGTTACTAAAGTATATACTAAGTTAATAAGAATTCAACCAAAGTAATTATGAAGTATTTTAACTGCTATTTGCTAAGGAACATGAAACAATTTTTGATGAAGAAGGTAGCTGTTTTCATTTGATTCTTAAGTGGTAAATCTGAGAACTTGGACAATGTGGAAAGTAGGACAAATGCCTATACTGATAGCTGACAGTTTTAATTCAGACTGTTGTACTAGACTCTTTAAGGGATTTTAGTCAAAATAGTGGTATTGAGAAAACTGCCCTGCCTTTGAAATGAGAGTTCATTTTGCTTCCTGCATTCACTTGCTGAAAATAGAGCAAAGGCCAAGATTGCATTGGTTGTATCAAACCGAATGTTAGTTTGTTAGTTTTATTCACAGCTCTGTGTATGTATTTCTGTTGTTACAAACATTAACTTTTTCCAGTGTTTCAGTCCGTGAGATGAGGTATCACGCATCTTAGTCCCCTTTGGGACCTTATCACCTGTATCCAGATGTTCTTGTTCCCCTGACCCTGCCAAAAACCAAGGTCTGCCCACCTTTCCTTTCCCCACCCTGCATGTTCTGTTTGAGTATGAAAATAGATAACCTGTAGATGAACTGAAATATGTGAATTTTTGTGCTGCTTTGGATGATGGACTGTGCCACCTGGAATCTATTTCAAGTAGTGGCAAGGATAGGAAGGATGTGATATATGTGGGTCACCAACCTTTTACTTTGTGATTCCAAATCCCATACTTCATCACTAGATGGCATAATTTCAAAAGACGTCAACTAAATTCAGATGCAAGTGCTCAAAAATTGTAAACTAGTAAAAGACTATTTGAAAATAAGAAAATAAGACAATTTTCCGCCTTACTGTGTTCAGTACAGGCCCAGAGAGCCCGAAATTATTTCAACAGAATATAGTCTTTGGTAACCTTAGATGTTTTGTATTAATTGTTTTCCCTGACACTGGGATAAAAAAATTTAACTAGTTCACCAATTAAAAAAAATAAATTCTGTATTTAAAAGAAATAGTTGTTTTTCATTTTGCTGGTTTGAAAAGAGCAAATATCTTAGAGTTGCCTTTATTTCCTTGTTCCTGTGACATTTCAGACTTGTAGTTCCAGTCATCACGTCTCCAAGCTGAGTTTGTCATCTCTTGTGAAACTAAATGACTGAGTCTTTTATGGTGAATAAAAATGGGTGATTTCATTCCAGGTGGAAGCTCTCCAGGGTTACCGTGTGATTGATATAGCCTGTGGCAGCGGAGATGCACAGACACTGTGCCTCACTGATGATGATACAGTCTGGTCCTGGGGTGATGGAGATTATGGAAAACTTGGGAGAGGAGGCAGTGATGGCTGCAAAGTACCAATGAAGGTATTTCTATGTAACTTTTTCATTTCTTTAGAATCAGTGATGTTGGTGGAGAACGCTGAAGACAGATTTGTCAATACATGCAAACTTTCATCCATCCTGGAACATCAGGATTCTTCTGGTGGTTGTTGAGAATGAACTGTGTAGGCTACAATAACAAGTCTTTAAGTTTTGTGCCGACTGTTCAAGTTGCACTTGAAGGGTTTTTTTTGAAAAACATTGTTGGTTTAAAAAATATTTCTTGTTTTAATTTTGCTTCCTGTCAAAACATTAGGTTTTGCTAAGAAATCTTCATGTTTCTTTGTGTTAATAAATTTACAATAGTCATGAGGTCATTTCAGAAAGGGGTATCAATTCGTTGGAAAGCAATCTTACTTTATATTAAACCCTTTCTATGAATGCATGGTTGGCTTGGAATTTCTTCACGTTACATATGAAACCCATGTAGCCATTAAATTTAAATTCCAGCATTTGTTATGAAGATGAATGTTGCTTGTGTTTGAGAAATGTCTATCACTGTGTCTACCTATGCACAGTGGATTTTAGATCCTAAATCCAGAATTAATTTCTTAATTACTTAATTACTTGGATACAGGTATCCCCATTCTGTTTCTGAATGTTTCCAGCATGATGTAACATAATGTGAAAATACCTTGTTTGTATTTCATCAATCAGTCCCATAAGACTGATTGTAAAGCAGCATAAGGTCCTACATAGAATAAATAGTAAGAGTCTGCTGGAGATAAAAATATTTTTATTACATCAGCAGAATCACATCCATGTCATACAAACTAAGGATGAGTGTTTGTAGACAAAGCCTTATTGTTTCTACTCAGGGCAATTCCAGAGTAACTATGGGCAAAATGTACTAGAGGTGACCTTCAACAGTTTGTGAAATTTGAGCTCCTTTTTAGTATTTAAGAAGTAAATGGTAGAAAGATGAAAGGAGTGGAATTCTTCTAAATTATCTACATAAACATTTTAATTTGTAAGTATACATATAGACATACACTAGCATGTTATATTTTCCTTCAGGCAGTTCAGTCTACAGTCTCCTTAATTAACTCATTTGATTTTAATTTGATTTTATTTTTCTAGATTGATTCCCTCACAGGCCTTGGAGTGGTTAAAGTAGAATGTGGATCACAATTTTCTGTGGCCCTTACCAAATCTGGAGCTGTATATACATGGTAAGTATTTTGTATTAGTTATTTTGACAGTGTGAGATGTCACCTTGTCTGTAACAGGTATCAGTGTTACACTTCTTTCACTGTTTTGATCTTCTCTTTCAAAAATTTTTTGAATTCCTGTGTCTTGGTTAGTAATAAAATCTACCACTTTGGGGAACATTTTCTAGTGCCATGAATGAAAAATCCAAGTATTTTGTCTCGGAAACCTAAGCACAAGGTTGTCATTCCAGACATTGACCACTGCAAGATGCAGAACTTCCAAGGAAGTCAGTAGAGTTATAAACATGAAGTGTCATGGAGGGTGGAAGGTGATAGAATAAATAACATTCTCATGTATTATCAAAATTGTGTCTGGCTTGTGGTGACTGTAGTCTGAGAATTTGATTTTAGAATTCATTGTTTCAATCTTCCTTACACCATCCCAACTTTTGTAATTTAAACTACTAGACTGAAATGTTTAAAAAGACTTAGCAAAGTACCTTCCCAACTTCTCTCAGCTGCCTTGTTTGTATGACATTTAGGTGTCCTTCAACTGTATGAAGTTCCAGTCTCTGAGATCAGTGAATACCCTGTTTTTGCAAATGAATGCTTCTAGTACTTGACTCCTTTAAGAGTTAAAAATAAGACCACCTTCTGGAAAAGCCGTAGAAGGAACTACACAGATTAAGTAGGAACATTGTATGGGAGGTGTAAGAATCTGTACTGATTCAGCACAATCACATCCATACAAAGTAGGGATGATTAATGTTGAATGTTTGGATAATATTTTGGTATTGGACTTTATAAGTACATCTACAGATCAAATGTCAGACACAGCCTGTCATTACATTTTTTCCACAGTTAAAACACAGTTTTTAAATGTTTACTTCTCTGTGCAGGGGCAAGGGAGATTATCATCGCTTAGGCCATGGATCTGATGACCATGTTAGAAGACCACGACAAGTGCAGGGACTTCAAGGAAAGAAAGTTATTGCAATTGCTACGGGGTCTTTGCACTGTGTTTGCTGCACTGAAGATGGTATAAAAATCAAATAATTTACTTAGTTCTTAACACTGAATTTGAAAAAATTAAAACTTTGTCTTTTAGTCAACTGTTGGTAGGTTGTCCTTGCTAAAAATGCTGGTTCTCTGTGCGTGTGTTTATATTTTGTGTTTGCAGATGTTGCATATTTCTTGAGCAGCAAGCATGACATTGATTTAGTGATCACAAAGTGATCACATAGAACTAAATTAATAAAAATTAAAGAATTCAAGTTGCATAAGCACTGATGATCAAAGAAAAATATAGAGCTCTAAAGGTAGTTACAGAATGGTCAAGCCATCAGCATTGAATGGATTTGACTTTTGTTTTTTTGCAGGGTCTTGTGAGTTTGTTGAAGTGTTTAACTTGCTAAATGAAGCCCTGCACAAACAATATTGCTTCTTACATAGCACGTTGAGATAGTGAATATTCTTTGTAGCAGGCTCACTCCCACAAGTAACAAGTTTGCTCAATAACAGGGTGTTTTATAGGTGATAGTGAAATACAGATGCAGAAAATGAATGTGAGTAATGAATATAGCTGCAGAAAATGAATGCTCAGGAACAAGATTGTTACTTTTAAAGTATTTCCCAATTATCTTGCAACAGCAAGCACCTGTTTTAATATCTTCTCTAGTAATACAGCTTATTAGAGGATTTTTGTCTCCTACAAAATATTAAGCCTTTTAAATTTTTATTTTTTCATACTGGCTTTGCTTTTGCTATGAAACTATCAAATACAGGCTGTTCCTGATGTTCTGTTGCTTTTCTGCTCTACCATCTCCTTCTATTCTGGAACAGAACCTTTCAGTAACACCAACTATGAGGAGAGAAATGCATCTTATGGTAGCTGCTCTATAGAGACTGTGGACATACCTATGTCAGTCAGGGTTTATCTGCACTAGATAGTGGATTTCAGGATGACCATCAGTCCTAGAAATGTTTACAGCCCAAGGCCTCATCTGGTTAAATAATTGCTAATTAAAAAAAAAAGGCAAAAAGCTTGTATATTAAGTTCATGATAATAAATTATTTTATTGGTTTAGGGGAAGTGTATACATGGGGAGATAACGATGAAGGGCAGCTTGGAGATGGAACAACTAATGCCATCCAAAGACCACGCCTGGTTGCGGCACTTCAGGGTAAAAAGATCAACAGAGTAGCCTGTGGCTCAGCACACACTTTAGCTTGGTCAACCAGTAAACCTGCTAATGCTGGCAAGCTCCCTACACAGGTAATAATTTTAGCTTATTGAATTCCGATTTTAAACATACATAGTGTGGTTATTGCTGACCTTTCAGTAGATATATTTCCTTTCCAAATCCCTGCATAAGCTCAGTGTGCTTTGGTTTGACTTGAAGTTTGAGCCAGTTATTTTGTTTTACATCTGTATTTCCAAAGAACTCCATTTTTCTGAGCTGAAAAAGCCACTACATTCAGTTTTTAATCCAAATGTGGAACAGTAACTCAGTTTGGAAATTGGCAGGAATTTAATTCTGTGTTGTAGCTATGAAAGTGTTATGCCTTCCAAGGGAGTTCTTAGTGTCTTGCTTTATATTGAGAAGACTTGATTTTTGAATATTCTGTAGTTCAGCTATGCCTGGAAGTAGTGATGACAGGATGTAAAATGTATTTGTTTACGGATAAATTGTAAAAGGCGGAACAGCACTTGTATTCTAGCCATCATACAATACTCAGTTTAGATGGGTACTATTAGTGTATTTTATCAACAGCTGAACTCCATGTATGAAGTTTTGACAGTGTGAATAAGCAAATACCTGAATTTCTAATACAAGTTTAGCTACAAGTTTAAAGATTGTTGTTCTGTTGAATAAAATAAAGTATATAATAATTCTAAGTTACATTTGGATATCATTGCCTTATCCTAGGTTCCTATGGAGTACAATCATCTGCAGGAAATTCCCATCATTTCATTAAGAAACAGGCTTCTGCTCCTGCATCACATTTCAGAACTCTTTTGTCCTTGCATTCCAATGTTCGATCTTGAAGGAAGACTTGATGAAACTGGCCAAGGACCCTCAGTTGGGTTTGACACATTACGGGGAATCCTGATATCACAGGGAAAGGTATTTTATCAGAATGTCTCTAAGGGAGAGATTTGTAACCCTAAAAGAGAAGTGCTGTTTAAGTTGTTTCTCAAGAAAAAAGAGCTGTATGTCTCAATTTGTTCTGTAAGTTGTATATCAGATATTTGCATTCTGATGATGCAAACTTCTTTCTTTGTGTTCTTTCTACAGTGTTTTTTCAGTTCTTCATCATAGTGCTTTTTTGTGTTGATCTAGAAAATAACTTCACACTGTAAATCTTCAGTTTGTAATATAGCAGAATTCTACTAGAGTATTCAGTAGATGAAATCCTGGAAAAAATGTAAGATAGCAGACAATGGCCAATTCATACCTGTTTGTATTTTAGTTACCAAGGTCAGGTGATATACTAGTTGATAGATACTAGAGCTCTGTGCAGGTACAGACTTGTTTTAGACTGAGCTAAAAAAGAAAATAGAATACCTAGGAATTCAATCGGGTGTGGTAAAGAGAGGGGATTTTTACAGTTAAGTCAGTCATGAGAAAACGTAGATAATTGTAATGCTTCAAAGCTGCCACTCTTATTCAAAACTTCAGATATGATAAGCCATAAAAACATGATTTGCCTTCAGTATAATCATCAGTTTTGGGTCTGAATTTTCTCACTGTCATAGTAATTTGTCTAACTGAAAAAGAAAACATTATGCAAACAGACAAAATCTGCTGGGGGATATCTTTGAGAAGAGAATTGGTAAAGTTTCCCCCTGCAGTGCTGTTCTGTGTCCTTAACTAAGAATCATGGCCTGCAACTAGACTTCTTAGCATCTGTTGTCTCAGGGTCTCTTTCTCTAGACTCCAGTAAAATTGTGTAGTAGAACAGTCAAGCTGTGTACATACTTCACACACCAAGGGAAATCATCAAAACCTAAACTAGAAAGGAAATCCTCGCCATTCTGTTCATGAGACTTTTATTTGTTAATGCTATTAATTGTGAGTCCTTACATACATA
The DNA here is from genome assembly GCA_013398115.1 of Falcunculus frontatus. Taxonomy (NCBI): domain Eukaryota; kingdom Metazoa; phylum Chordata; class Aves; order Passeriformes; genus Falcunculus; species Falcunculus frontatus. Next base: position 625,035 of record VZRV01005804.1, read on the forward strand.
ATCTTATATATAAGAATGTGTGTGCAGGAGGCACATTCAACCTAATTTACTTGAGTCTGCGGAATAGTTTCATAAAGGCTTCAGACATAAGATAAAGTGGAATACCAGGCATAAATACATAAGAAGCATTCACGAGGCATCAGAGGTTGTGATATTATTCATATCCCTGCATTTAAGCCAAGTTTATCTTCACAGATTATAAAGACTTAAAAATCTTCTTAATCTTGCTTGAAATTGACTGTAAAATTATATCCAAATATTTAGTGAGGGAATCTCAGATACTTAAATTTGTATTATTGCAGGGGTTTTTAAAATTATTTTTTATTTGTTGTTTACTTATTGCTTTCCAGAACAATAAATTTTTGGCTTTTTTGATTGTCATTCTCTATATACTTATATTTTTCTGGTATAAACTAATTTATACTCATACTCAGCAATATGTTGGTTGCTTAATAATTGTATGTGGGTGCAGGGCAACCTTTCAAGCCATGGTTTTGAGTGATACAGATGGGACTTTCTTCTTTAGTATCCCCAGTGTTTCAGACATGCATCGTATTAGCACAAATAACATGATCCTTGACTAACATCTTGAACCTTCATATTCTGGTGCTTTTTGATTTCCTGGGTTGAACTATGTGTTTATCTGCAAAGTACATGCTGGGTTCCTGCTTGATTTCAGTTTTGCCATTATCTGTTTTTTTTTTCAGGAGGCAGCTTTCAGAAAAGTTGTGCAAGCAACTATGGTGAGAGATCGTCAGCATGGGCCAGTTGTAGAGCTCAACAGGATACAGGTATCTTAAGCTGAAGTTCTGATTTACTCTCTGTATGCTTAGCCCACAGTGCTGTGTTGGTCAAAGCCCTTTTTTTGTTTCAGCTGTTTGGCATCTGAGTGCTAAAGAGTTGAATTTTTATCAGAGAATCAAACAATAAAGAAGTGAATGCAGTTTTAGGGCTGCTTATATTCTTTTCGGTATGTTTTTATCCATACTGTAGTTGTTTAGGGAGAGGGTGACACTTGTTGAAATGTTAAGTGAATGATTTAGACTCTTAATGGGCAAAGTATGTCCTGCTTGATAAAGGACTGCCTTTTCAGAACTCACTACATTAGACAGTTTAAGAGAGTAGTGCTTCTGTTGCTTTTCTTACCTTTTCAAATGCTCAGCTGAATGAAGGGTAAAAAAAAAAAAAGGTAAGAAAAAAAAAAGGCAAGGAAAGAAAGCTCTTGAATATAATTTAAATTCAGGCTTGAATTAACTCTTGTCCTTTGCTGGTCATCACATGTAGTCATATTGATTGCAGATATCTTTGATACAAAAGGGCTTTTTTGTTTATCATTGGTGTTAGAAAATGTAATGTTGTGCCTTAGGCCAGATATGTCTTTTTTCCATAGATACTTCTGTAACACAGAATAGTAAAAGATTGTTTTCATTTAAATGGACTGCAGCCTGATCTTAGAGTCCTCATGCATTTCTTTCCTGTTGTGGTGGGTTCTTTTTTTTTTGGGTTTTTTTTTTTCCTTAATATTGCAAAAAGTAAGAAAATCTACCATTTGTGAGGTTAGAGTGAAGAAATTGTGAAAATTTAACTTGTTATGTTCTGTTAGTGAACAGAAATACATCCTGTTTTGGCTGGACCCTCTTTCTACTTCTTTGCCATTTTCTGTGGACATTTAAAATTTCTTGCTAATGTTCTGTGATTAAAATGTGTTGTTCTAGTTTATTAGAATCATACAATCACTAAGTTTTTACTTATTGAGTCCAACTGTATTATTTGGGAAGCTGAAGACAGTACCAGGGATTTTTAAATTACTTTTTAAGCGTGTGAATTCAGAAAGTCCAATAGATATTGCTTGTATTTTAAGCAGGGAATAAGTGATGAGTAGGTTTTGGGATCGTTTCCTAGTGTCCTCCTTCATTAATTGAGATAGGCTTTCTCTTGTATTTCAGTTTGTTATTTAAATCTGTCTTGAACCCTAGAAAAGAACTGGCAGCTTCCCTTCTTCATACCTTCTGGGGGAAATAAAATATTGCTGTAACTAAGTCTGTCAGTTTAGCCAAGTGAAGACTACAAAAGGTCGTGTTCATAATCTGGCCTGATTATACAGTACCAAGTATGGCTTACAGTTTCTTGAGTTAGCTTTTGCTCAGAATGAAAATGTGGATTCTGAAACTGTTTGATCCTTTATAATATTTAATTGAAGGTTCTAAGCTGCTTTACCTAGTCGCAAAAAAAGTTGAATGTCAGTGTTAAAAATTTTCATCTTATTTGCAGTTGTAAGTTAAAGTGCAGCTGGGCTTTAAGACCCCTTGGCTTTCAGAAGACTCTTCTTGCAGTTTATAGATTATGTGGTGCAGTCAATTCACTTCGTCTTCCTTGATATAAAAAAAACCAGACAAGTTTTTAATTTATACTTGTTTTCCAGGTATTGACTTGTTTTTTACAATACGTCCTCAGCATCCCTTGCTGTTCAGTGGTTTCTTTGGAAGTACCACAACTGAGGATAACAGCAGTGTAAAACTGAGCAAACCAACACTCCCTTCTCTTAGAGGGGTCCGGTGTTACAGGGACCAGATTCCTTTAGAGTAGATCACATTCACCTCATGTACTGCTTGGCCCTGGGTCTTTTCTGTTGGGAACCTTGTAATGGTGGGACCAAGGTAGTTTTCTGTAGTTTTTCTGCTCAGGATGTGTGAAAAACCATGTGATGGCTGTACTGTAACTCAGCTGAGTGCCAGCCTGGTGTTTCCATAGTATAAAGTTGAGTGTAGATACTTTATTCTTTGAGGTGTAGCATGAAGGCAAACTTGGATGCACAGAGACAATATGGGATGCTGTTGCAGGGCTGCATAGGACGGAAGAAACCAAATTTAATGCGGGTTTATCCATACTACTTTTTGGGAGTAGTCATTAAGTAAAATGTTTCAAAACAGCACCTGGGCCTTGTTCTGGAGAGGTGTAATATAAGCAGTCAAAAACTAAGCCAGAAATGAATTAACAGTTACGTTTCTAGGCAGGGTTTCAGTGCTCAGGTTTACTTACTGACCCTTGTACTAGCAGATCAGATTTTCTTAGGTGTTTAAGTTCTGGTGTAATTCATGCAGTGTCAAATGGACAGTGTGTTTTGACCTATAAGCAGATACATTCATAGTGCTGTTAAAACATACCTTTGCACAGCAGTTGAAAGGAATTTCTTCCTTGTCAAAAGGAAGCAAATTTCAGTTATTAAGGAGAATGTCTACTTTCTTGAATGTAGTATGGCAAAGAATCTCCTGGTTTCATGTTCTTTACTGTCCAGGGAGGAATGTGATATGTATTGATACCTGAAGTACCACTTTAAGACCAGTTTCTTACTCCTCACAAGAACTTCTTATGAAATGTGGGTTATAGCAGTCTCACTAACATGATAAGTAAAAATGATCTGATCTTAAAATAGGCACAGCATATGAATGAATAAATGATTTTTTCTTTTTGAGTGTCATTTCAAATTAAATAACATCCCTTCTTCCTGGTTATTGTCTTCTCCCTTATCAAATGTACTTGTAAAGAGCACTCATTTCATGATACCCTTCATTTTCCTACACTGATCAAGCTAAGGTTTTTTTGTCGGCTTTTGTAGAATAGTCTTTTCTCTACTCTTCATATTTTTCTACTCTATTCTGTAGCGTTTAAGTTTGAGCATAGAAAACTGAAACTCAGGGTACAGGTGAGAACTGTGTCTGTGCTTTTTTAATTGTTACACTGATACTTCTCTACCTCTTCTGGTGATTTTGTGATATATCTTTGAATTGTGTTTGTTTTCTTCATAGATCTGACTTACCTGATAACTGTATATATTTCTCTTTCTTAGCTGATTCCAACTTAGAAGCTGTCATCTTACTGTAAACCTTTTTTGTTGGTGTCTGAGTGCATGGCTTTATGTACTAGATTTCTCCCAACTTCTGGGAGACAATTCTTCTGGGTTGAAGAGAGTCTCATGGGATGGCCGGTATTTTTCAAGCTGCTTGCGACTAATACAAAGTTTCTAAAGTTAAAACTTCTTGGGCATACAAATTTCTCAGAAATCCATTGAATCGAAACCAGCTTGTGTTGATAGAGAACATCTTACATCTGATGATTTAGGTGTCTCAGCCTTTCAATAAAACCTGAAAGAAATCTGGTGGGTTTTTAATCCAAAACCATCAGAAATATGCAGCGTGAGAACAACTGGATTTTGAGATGCGCTGTAGCTTGTAGTGTGACTAAATATAGATTAGTGGGATGAGTTTGGGTTATTTCTGAATGAACAGTCTCATGGATATTGGTGATCTGTGTGCATGTAGGAGTCCCTTTGCAGTCAGCACAGGTTGAGAATATAAATTGCAGAACACCAAGGGGGAGGAAAAAAACCCCCTTGTGTTTCTCCAGCTCTCTGTTCACTTTCCATTTCTTTCCTCTCTATACTAGTGAAATACTTTTTGTATTCTTACCCTCTTTGTGTGCATCTCCAGCAGCAAAATCCGTGGAAATTTACTTGCATGCCAACCTTAGAGATCTCCATCAAATACTAAAATACACTTTTCTGTAGGTGCCTAAGAACACACTACCTGTGTAGCTATATACATACGTATTTTGATAGTATTTACTCGTTTTTAGAGGCTCCCAGTGAGTATTGTAGATGCATATTTAGTTGTTACCATTAATGAATATAAGAATAACACATACTCCATTTTCTGGCCAACAGCACAGTCTCTAATCTGTCTCATGTGTGAAAAACTTACCCAGATTTGTCAGTTGAATATATGAACAGAGATAGGATGAATTAACCAAACGTGCTGAAATCAGGAGAATGGAACTTGGCAAGTCATTGGCCGCTCCTTCAGAAACAAGAGAAGTCGTTTTTGTCATCAGACTTCATCTTTGCTATCCCTCTGTCTTTCCATTTTCCTTTAAAAAATGAACAGATATAGTCCTGATTAATGACAGATAAACAAAACTCTTCGAAATTAAAGATAAGGTGTTGGTGGTTGGGGGAACTGAAAATTCCTTATTTATCTGCACAGTGATGCCAGCTGAAATTTGTTCTTACAGTGACTTTTATAATGTGCTTATTCAATAGGTAAAACGTTCCAGGAGTAAAGGAGGACTGGCTGGACCTGATGGTACAAAGTCAGTGTTTGGACAGATGTGTGCAAAAATGAGTTCCTTTAGCCCTGATAGCCTTCTGCTTCCTCATCGTGTTTGGAAAGTCAAGTTTGTTGGTAAGAAAATTCTCAACACCCCACCCCTTCCTACTTTGCACCTAATTTTACAGTTTTCATGGGATTTACTCTTTTGGAGAACCTGAAGGAAGGAAGAAAGGGATACAGAAAAACAATGTATGTGCGTAGGCAGAGGAAGGTGCTTAAAATGGTGGGAAGTAAAAAACCTTTCAAAATGCGTTTATAAAACCCCTCAAGATTAATGGAAGTGTGTGTGTAATTGTCTTCAGGTTCCAGGGGCAGCTATTCTGCTAACAACAAACATTCTGCAAAAGCTAAACCTAATTTTTCAGCTGTCTGAATTGGTAAATAATCCTGGCTAGCTAGTTTTACTGGTAGGGTGGTTTTTACTATTCAGCTATCACTCTGAGCTTTTTAATGAAAAATATTTCAGATTGAAGAGCCATTCTATCTATTGTATATGGGCTAAATAAAACATACCAACTTTAAAATGCCACTCATGAAAAACAAAGCAACACTCTTCCTTTTCTATTTCTGTTGTATTTTATTGTGATTAGCATACAGCACATTAGTTGCACTCTGTCAAAATAGTATTTTTGGCGCTGTGATATGTCATATAATCTCCTAAATAATAAGTTTTGCAATGCACTGGAAACATCCAAATACAGAGCCAAACTTCCAGGGTTTTCAAATGAAGGGATACAACACTGCAGCTTTTAGTAAACTTTTGTTTATTCAATTATCCCCACATAGGATATACAGTTTGTTTGAATACTTCAGTTATTTTTGAAAGACTGTTTAATTTTGAGCCTTTTTTCTTCTCCAAGGTGAATCTGTGGATGATTGTGGTGGAGGTTATAGTGAATCAATAGCAGAAATGTGTGAAGAACTTCAGAATGGGCTGACCCCTCTATTAATTGTGACACCAAATGGAAGAGATGAATCTGGAGCAAACAGAGATTGTTTCCTATTGAATCCTGCTGCCAAGTCACTCCTGCATATGAACATGTTTCGCTTTCTTGGTAATTTCTTAGCAACTGTGTGATATTCTGTGTGCTTTATGTGTAGTCAGAATACTGGGACTCTAACAAAACTAATAAATTATGTTTAAACTTACAGGTGTACTTTTGGGCATTGCTATCCGGACTGGCAGCCCTCTGAGCCTCAACCTGGCTGAGCCAGTGTGGAAACAACTTGCAGGAATGAACCTAACAATTGCTGATCTCAGTGAGGTGAGAACGAAGTTCCTGGATAGGATGTAGTTTACAGAAGCAGACTCTGGCATAAATTTCTCAAGTGATTGGTTTCCCTGTTTCTTCTGTGCTTGTATTTTGACTGGCCTTTTATATTTTGAGCCACTATACAAGGATGATTTGTACTGACTGTTAAAACTGTAAATTTAAGTTGTTCGAGAGTAGTTAAATAATCTATTTGAATTCTAGAGCATTCTCAAATCTTCTCATGGGTTTGACTAGACAATCTTTGTGACTGAATTCCTACTTCCCAGTAAACCTTTCTGTAGCTGTTACTGTCTGTTATACCAAGATGCAATAACTGATTTGAGGGCACGTGCCTGCACTGTTTTAAAGTAAAAGAAAATAAGTTCAAACTACTACTAGTTTGTGCTCACATACTGAATTTCACAAGCTTTCAGTTTCTGTTTACTGAGCTCCGTAAATGTGGAGTAAGACTTAGGTCTTCATTATGAAGAAAAGTTCCTTCTCAGATAATGTCATGTAGAAATGTACTTACTGTAAAAGCACTGAGTCATTTATTTGTCAGTGAGGGGATTCCTTTTGCACCAAACCCAGTGCTGGTAGGGATGATTATGCTTTTAAGCTTTAAATCCATTTTCTTATATGATACAGTTTCTTTTGGAGGGCAAATGTCCTCCAGAAAGATTGAAATCTAGAGTATGTGCACTCTCCCACATCCAACCTAATGAAGTTTTATGGCTTTGAAGTCAAGTTAGATGAACTGTGGTCAGACATTTGTCAAAGCTTTTGGTAGGTGGCACATGATGCACTGCTTTTGGTATGCAAGAGATGCTGTTGTATAGTGCTAGTAAACTGACTTTAACTCAAGTTTCTTACTTTCAAAGGTTGATAAAGATTTTATTCCCGGGCTAATGTACATTCGAGACAATGAAGCTACTTCAGAAGAATTTGAAGCTATGAGCCTCCCATTTACTGTGCCTAATGCAAGTGGTCAAGATATTCAGCTGAGTTCCAAGTACACCCATATTACATTGGATAATAGAGCGGAATATGTGAGGCTGGCAATAAACTACAGGTTTGCCGAATAAATTAAAATTACTGATAGTAATATGCATTTTTCTTTTAAAAAATATATATCTGCTTTTAAACAATATGCTACTTTAGCCTCTTATAAACAAGTATTTTAATATTTTCATGTGATGAGTGTGTTGATTTTCTGATTTCACTTACTGTATCCAAGGAGAAAAATCTTAAACTTAATTTTTAGGAAGCAAAATAAACGAGCAGATATGTCTCTAGATTTGTCCTGACAAAGCAATTTTGGCAGCCAGTTTTACTGGATAACTATCCCATGCATCTAATTCTTCCTATGGGCTAAAGTAATAGGCTTGATCAGTAAGCTCTTTGTGAAAAAAGCTTAGATCTAGTACTGCTGCACTCATACTTTTTCATGTCGTCAACTGCAGTCAAGGGCAGTATTGGCTGAATTCTTACTCCAAGTTGGAATACACAAACCAAAATGTTCATTCCTTGGGTAGGACATCGATGCACAGCCATGGGTGCCAAAAGCTGAACACTGCACAGAAATCAGTGGGAAATAACTGCTCAGTGTTTGAGAACACTGGCCTTTGGTTGCTTGTGTGGCCAGATGAGTACATCTCCGCAACAATCATAAGCATCTTGTATCTGAAGCAGTGAGCCTAGTGCCTTTACTGAAATACGTAAATTTAGATAATTTGGATACGAAACTTATTCAGGCTTGTTTTATTCACTCCACCATATTCCACTCTTCTTTAGAGAGTGCTTGAGCAAGACTCTATCATAGTCTTACATACTTGCTTACTTGTTTGTAGTTATAGTGTCTGCCAACTACTATGAATTATAGCCTTTGTTTTTCTTTTTTTTCCCCACTGTAAGTGGTTATGAACCAACACTTAGACCTGTTTCTGATAGTAAAAAGAGATATTTCATTTGGAGCTGATATTCCTTTGAAGAAATGTCTTTGCTGTCTTGCCAGTTCTGGCTGTCCTCAGAGGACATGAGCAATTCTAAAGCATCTTACAGTTAAAAGGCCTTGTGGAGAAACATTTAAATGTTGTGTTAAGTATCAAGGTTTTTAACTGTATTAAGCCCTTGAGAGGAAAAACTAGCACCTGCATAGAATCCATGTGAAAAAGTAGATGCAAAAGACCAAACTTGTCCCGACATCTTTGTTTATTTTGGTGATAACTAGCCTGAGGGATAGCACTTGTAAGAGATATGTCTCTGCTCTGGAGGGTTCTGTGAAACATCTCAGAAATTATTTGACAGCAAAAAAAATAAGTAAAGCACAAATCATGTGTGGCATCAGAAGCAGCAAAATGTTACTTATCTGTGCCTGTCTTGAAATAAAAATGCCTACTGTCCCCTCAGACATCCTATTTTAGTTCAGACCTATTTTTTTTACCATAATGTCTGTTTAGTGCTGAGAATGTTTGAAGTTAGAGTTTCAAGATACCAGCTGCTCTTTTTCCAGGACCATATTGTTTACAAATGGGATATTGGTTTATTTTTGCCAGGCACAGAGCATGAATAATACCGGAAATAAAATATCTAAAACATTGAGAGATACCTCCTCCATATTTAGCTTGCTGTGCAGTAGGAATTAGTGTAGAAAGTCAAGTATCTTGTGATAAATGTTTGTTAATGTTCCTTCTTAGACAGCTGGACATTTGAGGAGAATGGTTAAAGTTGCTTTGATAACACAGTAACTGCTATAAATAATTGCTAGGAATGACATTCACAGAAACTCTGAAAATGTGTCTTTGCAGGCTTCATGAATTTGACGAACAGGTTGCAGCAGTTCGTGAGGGGATGGCCCGTGTTGTTCCAGTTCCTCTGCTTTCACTCTTTACAGGATATGAACTGGAAACTATGGTATCAATTTCTGCTTTTTTACTTCTGTCAGATTAACTTGGAGTGAGATTATTCACTCATTTGTTTTACTAATACAAACCCCACATTAAATGCTGTTTACAATGATTGCTGTGTGGTTGAAACATTCAGTTCAAGGAAAGACTAGAAAATGTTTAATTGCCCTCCTCGTGTTAGTAAAATTATTTCGATATAGCTGAGCAGTGATGCAATGAATTGTTTCAGGAAGAAACAAACAAGCAAAACCAAAAAATCCCCACATGCCACTGATTTCATGCCAGTGATCAAGGAAGTAAATTGGAGATACTTGTCCTAAGTTCAGGAATATGAAAAAAGTTCATTACTGTTGCCTGATGGGAAGATGTATATTTAGTATTATTGTACTAGGGGACTATGCATAGCATTTCAAATATTTGAATGCTCAGTTTGTCAGTGTAAAAGTTGATTAAATATTTTAAAGGAAGGGAGGGAACAAATCACCTGGATTTGATTTGATCAGACTTGGGTAGCCTATCACTGTATTTTATTTTTCAGGTATGTGGAAGCCCAGATATTCCACTTCATCTCCTGAAATCTGTAGCAACTTACAAAGGTATTGAACCGACTGCTTCCTTGATACAGTGGTTCTGGGAAGTGATGGAATCCTTCTCCAACACAGAGCGATCTCTCTTCCTGCGTTTTGTGTGGGGCAGAACAAGGCTGCCCAGGACTATTGCAGACTTTAGGGGAAGGGACTTTGTTATTCAGGTAAGGTGTGTGGGATGGGGAAAGTTGGGGGCATCTTTAAAAGCTGGTAGTGGAGACGTAGCAGCATGACATAACAAAAGACCAGCCTGATTTCATTAAACTGTTGCAGCTTTACATCATAGATTAAACAGTGCAACAGTTGAATAATGTCTATAACAGTTATATAATGTACAGAACTATTCTTCTCTCTTGACTTGGACAAGTGGATATTCATTTAATTTCCCAGGCATTTGTTTCTGTGAATTTTGTTAGTTTTCCACTGTCAGTCAGCTGTTTTTGCTGGCATTTATTTAGCATTTCATTCAGTTTAGTTAATAATTTCAGCTAAATTAAAACCACATAATCTTCTAATCATCTTTTGATATCTTCTGAAGTAAAACAGTCTTTTTTTAGATTGTTCCAACCACATATTCATAGTCAAAGCAGCTCATACATGTCTGATTTTATTTATTGATTTAGTGTAGGGAAAATGGATTTGGCCTCTTCATTTTTCTTCTAAGAAACTTCAGCGTCAGAATCAAAAACATAACATGCTCCTAAAAAAAATCCCAGTTATTACTGCAATACCTATTTATGTCTTGGACAGTGAATCAAAAATATAATGTTTTTTTTCTTTTCTTGTTAACAGGTATTGGATAAATATAATCCTCCAGACCACTTCCTTCCTGAGTCATACACGTGCTTCTTTCTCCTGAAGCTGCCTAGGTATTCCTGTAAGCAGGTACTAGAGGAAAAACTGAAGTATGCCATTCACTTCTGCAAGTCTATAGACACTGATGACTATGCCCGCATAGCGCTGACGGGAGAGCCAGCCGCCGATGACAGTAGTGATGACTCTGATAATGAAGATGCAGATTCTTTTGCTTCAGATTCTACACAGGACTACTTAACAGGCCATTGAAAAGTGATATAAGGAATAGTTGTTAAAAGCACTGAGGCAAAATGCCAAAATGACAATGAAGCCAAGGACAGTTTAGGTTTCAGAACAGAGACTATATAGTCAGAGGGATGGCAATCTTCTGAACATGGGGAAAGTGTGTTTGCTACTCACAGTAGGACTTAAGGATTACAGCTTAATCCATCAGCTTAAAATAAATGGCACAGTATATGGGCATTTAACATTTATTTTAAGAGCTGAAAATGGCCCCCCATAATGCTGCACTACATTTAGAACCTTTGTGTTTACTGAAGTGTTGTAAATGTTTCTATAAATATGGTAGTGCAGCATCCAAAAGGCAGTGAAACCTTTAAATTGTGGGTGCAATAGGTTTTTTCATATTAAGTGTTGTGTTCTGTGCATCTTCTTGATTGTATATTGGAAATACTGTGCAACAACGGAATAGTATTATAAATACTTCAATTAACTTTACTAGAAGTTTGTTAAAAGTTTTTGAACATTGAATAAACATTATTCCTTGAAATTCTTCTATAGATAATTAAAAATGGCCAATAGTTTCACCTTCACCCCTGGTTTGTATATTTTAGCTTATGCATTATTTATCTCAAATTTGATACCTTTCTGTGAACAGCATCATAATTCTTATCATGGAAAGTGTACTGTATATAATTGGTGCCATGTAAATGCAAAAGTTATAATTTCCCTCTAAATAAAAGTTCTGCCACATTAAGAACCAGTATGTGTTTTTTCATGGTAATGCAGCTCCTACATGGGATGAACATTGAAACAGCTCTATTAAGAAGTGTTTCTGCAATTTACAGCTTTTGACCAAACTGCTCCACCAATAGTAGGTGCGTTACCAGAGACATTTTGTGAGCTACAGTAATCTGGAGCAAGTCCAGATAACATGTTAATTATAGTGATTAGGTACACCTTGCTTATGCAGTTGTTCCTAAGGCTTCTGTTGTCAGTAACGGTGAATTTATTCTTGGACACTTGGGAAAAAATTTTGAGGAAGTGTAAGGGAGAGGTATCATGAAGTACCCAAACATGAGAAGAGTATGATGACACTCGTGTAACATCGTGTTGCTGAGAAAATTAAGTCACCTTACAAGGCGTGGTCATGACACATTGGCACACGATGCGTTGATCATGACACATTCCTGACTACACAGGGTATGCACTAGTTTTTCAAAATAGGAGAGTAAGATTAATTGTGCCAAAACACTGATATTTTACTTTAAAATCTTTTAGTAGGTGATGTCATACCACTGCTTCTGTAATTATTAGGATAGGTATATGTGAGTATTCAACATTTTACACTTTAACATTTTACAGTTATGCGTGGATTCATTCTTTTTTAGTGTGTGCATTTGACTTCTGTTCCAACTAGATTTAAATATTAACTGTGGTCATGAACTAAGTTTTCATGAGACAAACTTGATATTTCAGTATAGTGGTGAAACTATTGGTAGTTAAGATGTCAGTGTTTTGAAATATGTTAGCTTTAGAGTCCTCTGTTTAGTGCTAAAGATCTCTTGCAATAAATGCCCATCCTGATCCTCTGTCTCATTGGAGGTTCCAGAACTCAGGCCTGTGCTCTGTCCTCCAAATTTTCTCTGCTGGTGAAAAGTGCTGTGTCTTTTTGAGCCTTTAAGATGCAAAACTCAAAAACCTTTAAGAAATCTCTTTTATCTTTGCTGCTGAATTGAATTTCTCCTGAGGGTAAGGAGTGGAGAAGTAGTACAGAAGTGCTCATGTGGCTGTCTGCTGCCCTTGTCTTGCTAACACCGGAGCCTTGTAGGCATCCAACTTGATCAAAGAGATTCTGTAGTCAGCTTTTCAGGAAATGGGATGAATGAGTCATGCCCAAATCTCAGTCCAAGGTCTTTGACCAAGTTCAATTGCCATTCTTGAATTTCAAGCCCCATTTCAGAAGCATATGGACTACTCTAACATGGAGTTTATAACTTGATTATAGAAAAGAAAAACAATGACAGGGTTTTATATCCAAGAAAAGTAAAAAAGAAGTTTGCTTTATGTAAGGAATCTGTTTGCATTGTTGCACTGAACATTGCATTGTTGCAATACAGTTGCATTGAACTGTAAAAGAAGTTTCCTAGGCCTCCTTCTTTGCTTTCCCATCCTAACAGAAAAGTGTCACGTACCTTTTTACAGTGTGATACTTGTCACCTGTGGCCTGACTTACAGCATTTCATAGATTATCAGGTTGCAAGGGGCCTCAAGGGTTATCTGTTCCAGCCTTTATTTGCAAAAGCACAGTTTAGACAAGATGGTTCAGCATTCTGTCCAACTGAATCTTAAAAGTGTCCATGTTGGGGAATCTGCTGCCTCTCTGGTGAGATTATTCTGTGAAAAATTTTTCTCTTCTGTGTAATAGCAATCTCCTCAAGAATAATTTGTACCATTACTCCTTGTCTTTTCCATGTGACTCCTTGTAAAAAAGAAGACTCTGTCTTCTTTGTAAGCACCCTTTAGGTACTGAAACATTGATAAGGTCTCCCCTAAGGCTTCTTTTCTCAAGGCTGAATGAACAAACCCACTTCTTACAGCCTTTCCTGACATGATAGGCCTCCCAATCCTCTGGTCTTCTTGTGGTGCTTCTCTGGATCCTCTGCAGCCTGTCCACATCCTTTTGCACTATAGGGACCAAAACAGCATAGTATTCCAGGTGTGGCCTCACAAGTGCCAAGTGGGATAAAGACTACTTTTATCTGTGCTGGTGATTCCACCTTGATCTAACCCAGCATCTCATTGGGTTTCTTTGCTGCGGACTTCATTTATGTTGAGTAGACAATGTCCACCACTTGCCACACATCAACCAAGCCAGTGAATGTGTCATAAAAGGTGATCAGGTTTGTCAAGAGTGATTTGCTCTTCATGAATCCCTGCTCGCTTTTCCCAGTCATGGGCTTCATCTGACTTGTGATAGCCCCCCAGGAGGATTTGTTCCATAATTTTCCCAGGGACTGAAGTAAGACTGATGAGCCTGTAAATTTCTGGATCATCCTTTAAGACCTTATTTTAGATGGGGGTCACATTAGCCTTCTTGCCATCTTCTGGGATATCCCCTGATCCCCACAGTTCTCCAAGGCTGTGGAAAGTGCATCCATAATGATGTCAGCCATCTCTCTTAAACACTTTCAGGCAGATAATGTCAGAGTCCATCAATTTGTAGGGGTTGAGCTCCTGTAAAAGTTCACACCCCAACTCTTTCTTCACTGATGGTGAGTCTATTTTTGCATCAACCTGGATTTTTGTTCCAAAGGCCAGGGGCCCAGCAGTGCTGGTAAAGACTGAGGTGAAGAAAGTGTTAAGAACCTCTGCCTTTTAAGCATTGCTGGTGACTAATTCAGCTTTCCTGTTGCACAGCAAGTCCATGCTTTCCTTCTGTTTCTACTGGTTGTTTACATACCCGAAGAAACCTTTCTTTGTGTTTTTTTGCATCTCTGGCCAATTTCAGTTCAAGCTGAGCTTTTGTTTTTCTAACTGCATCTCTGCAAACCCTGGCAATACCCTTGTAGTTCTCAATGGGTATTCACCGCCTTTTCCTCTAGCCTATACCCATCCAGCGTGATCGTACAGCCATGTGAGTTGTTGTACCATGTTTCCATTGTTTCTGAGATATCATAAATTTCTGACTTGGTGCAGAGCCCCAATTCCTTGTGTTTGTTCCCCAGGCTACGTGCATTGGACATGTATGCATGAGGTGGTTGGTCCTGAGGAACATTTGTCCCTGCTCCAGTTGTCCTGGCTTATTCCCTGGTGGGTTCTGATGGTGGGAGTGTTGCCACTTCAGGCTGTACCACCTGAGTCCTTCAGCTTAAAGCCTGCTGCACCAAGCTGCCCAGCCTGCTGCCAGAGAGTCCTTTGCCTTTTCTAGACAGGTGGATACCACCACTCCCTAACAGGCTGTAGTATTTCTGAGTAGCCAGTTACTGTTTTTGGAAAAAAAAAAAAGTTTCAAGTGGTCAAAAAATGGGATTTGCTCTTAATGGGCTTTTAGGTGCAAGTTCCTAGTATGAGAAGGAAAAGGAGTCAACCTTCCAAAACTATACTTAAAGGCTGCTAAACAACCTTTGAATAAAAACAGAAGGTCATTGAGTCCCATCAGGGAGTTTAGGTGACATGACCCATTTATAATGATAGTATATGTTCCTTAACATGTTTGTCAAAGAAGTCTTCAGGCCAGTATATATATATCTTGCCTCCCCTGCAAGCATCTTAATCAGCATATATGCAAAACTAAATAATGCAGTACTTGTCTAGAAAAAGCAGAAGCAGTGAATTCCAAAGATCTCATTGATAAAACATTTTCCCTTTTTAGATCAAAGAAAATATATAGATGTAGAGTTTCCTGCAGATGCTGCCTTTCAAATCTAATCTCCCAACAAACCTTATTATTGAAAATTACGACGTTAACTAAAACATGCCAACACAGTTCTTTTACTCAACTGGAGTTGAAAGGTGGGGAATTGGTGGAAAAAATATTCTTTCATGGTGTCATGTCCTTGTCTTAAGTGAAAACTACAGCAAAGCAATAGGTCTGTGAATGTGACACAGAAAGTATTTGGGAATTGGTGCTCCTGATACTTGGAAAAGATTCTGGTGGTTTGAGTATCCGGCTCAAATGTGAATGGTGATGGTATATCTGCAAGGCACCATTCTTCAGCTTTGCATTTAGTCATCTGATTGTCAGTGACTACGATTGTGCAAAGGTTTCTCAAAAAGACAAGAGTAGAATTGTCTCAGTGGTTTCCTGACTCTGTTCATCTTTGATCAGCTCTCTCCACTGAGTTTGCATGTGGTGCACTAGCATCATACCTGAAAAAGGTTTTAGCAGAAGCATTTTGAAAAATCTGTTTGGAGGACATGGATATAATGTAAAATACTCTAGGATTCTCTTTTGTAAATGGACAGTGTTAAGTGAAAAGAAACTTAATTCTTAACGGGCACTTGCATGTACTTATTACTGCCAATAAGCCATAATAAGGGTGGGGTACATCACTTCTAGGTAATACAGTCTAAGCTGGGAGTATAAACCTTGTTTCCCTGTGAAAACTTCATCAGCGTGTGGGGGCAGAAAGTGCCAATGTGGTTTGGTGGTCAGCTGAGCTTTGTTATGCTGTTTGGCAGCAACGCGTAGGGGAAAAAAAGCAAGAAAGTGTAACATCAAAATTTTACAGGTAAAGCTTCAGGTAAAATGTGAAGTTTTCTCCTAAACTGGAAAGACCTTTTGAGCAAGACTCCTCCATATGTCCTTCCTGGTTCTGCTGCTTCTCATATTTTTCATTAGTTTCGTCACACTGACCTAGAAACACCCTGGAGAACAGGGCTTGTGTCCAAAATTTAGTTGATAGGAGAAGGGCTGTCTGACCTGAGCAATGCAGAAGTCAGCGGGTTATGAAGTCCTGTGCATAGCAGGAGGAAGAAATAAAATGCATGAAATACCTGTGTGGGTATATGTAGTGAGATTTGGGCTGCCTTGAGTGAGTTGCTCTTCCTCCATGCTCCTGAAGAGGACAGGGATTCCCAAGGGAAAACTGGCTGGACAAAACCAGGAAAGAAACAAACTCTGGAGTACAAATCAGGCACCTTCCTTTCTGTGATCCTGAGGGCTGCTGCTGCCTCCTGGCAGAGATGCTGACCAGGCTCCAGTCTGTGGTGCTTGTGACCAGTTACCCATGTAGGACACTGCCCAGCAACCTTCAGAATTTTTCATTTTGGAACAGGGGACCAAAGACCCTCAACTGTTCCAGCAGCTGATGCCAAGGCTCCACTTGTGCCAGCAGCTGGCACCACCTTTCCCACACACCCACACGGATCTCAGTGGTGGCTGGCCCTCAGTCCTTGTGGCACACATACACATGGGATAGTGTGGTCATGCAGAGGGAGAGTTACTAAAAGATTTAATAAGGAAATGTAAGAAGACAGGAGAAACTGCAGCGAAATCCCTTCTGAGTTTAGTCCTGGTTTTGCCTCTCAGTCTGGATTCCACAAAAAAATACTGCCTGTGTGCTGCCGGATGTCAGTACCAGATTGATAGTTGTTTCCAAGATGGTCTTGCTTGGTCTCGGGCAGTTTGCAGTGTGGATAAAATACCCGTGTATAGGGGAGGACAAGCCTGTGGGAGATTTTCTAGCTTCCTGTGTGGTTAAGGCACAGGACCAGGAGTCAGGAGATCAAAGTTCCTGTGTTGTACAGAAAAGCTGTTTCAACACATAGGCTGCATTGATGAAAATTATCTCGACACATAATTCTTAGACACGGCCAAGGCTTCATTCTTGCCGGGCAGTATCACCTTCTCATTCCTTATGGAGTGGTAACAGTTGCTGCTAAGGCCTCACAGGAGATGGTAAACCAGCTGTTCTGTGGCACTTCTGGGAGATTCAGGTTATTTTATGGTCTCAAGACAAACCTGAGACAGTAGCATTTGCAGGAGTAGTCAGGGCACCCCTCTACCCATCAGAGCCTGGATTCACTTCTGCTGCTTTTGGGAAAGAGGTGAATTGAAACTGAGTGCTGAGTGCTGAGTGCTCATGTACTGACATGGCTGGTCTTGTGGTCATTTCATGAGTTTTCAGTAACTTGTCCGTTGCCTGATGAAGACAGCATTTCCTAATAATAACGTCATAACCATGGTACTGCTGGGTTGGGAGGGGTTGCAAAGTATCTGCTCTGGGTTAAGTATCCACTAGCCTGAAAAGCCAACTCGGGAATGAAAGTCTGCTCTGAGGAGGGGCTATACTGTGTAGGGGTGGGATTTTGGCATGACAGAGGTCTTTCATCTGCTGAGCTACCCATGTCATGAAGTGAAATGATGCTTTCCTGCCACTGAGATGGACTTTGCATTGCCAGCATTGAGCAGTCCTCAGCACCCTGTGTGACGAGATCCACCCTTCAGAGATGAATATTTTCATGTAGCTCAGAAATGCAAAGTTGGCCAAGGTCCCTGGAGGTCATCCCTGATGATGTTGCAGAGCTGTTTTCCTTTCAGTATGGCTTTTTGGTCTGATGGAGTTACATCAGTGGAAAGTGAAAGGTCAGAAACAAAAAACTGTCAAATGAGATGAAAGTGTCTTGTGAGATATACCTCTCCTCTGTCCAAGTCCAATGTGGAGACAAGGATTTATGGTTCTTATGATGGTTCTTAAGATGATCTTATCGGTGAACTTATGGGAGCCAGCTCTGCTTTAAAGAATCTGGAAAGAAAATTCTTCTCACCGGTTTGGCAAATGCTGAGGTAGAGATGTTTCTGCTCAACCAAACAGACACAATGGATTTCATAGAATGGACTGGGACATGTTAAGTAATGTGTAAAGATGTTATGACTTTCCTAGCAGAATCATATATAAAATGTGTGTGTCATTAATGATCATAATGTATTGCTATTAATTATACACATATTTGGACAAAAATGGTGGAGGAATATGTAACTTTCAAGGGAAGGAAAAGCCTTGTTAACCACTGTTAAACTTTATTGAAAAATCTTAGCAGTCAAATAACTCCTTTTATGAAAAATTCAGAAAATTTCCCAGTTTAATCAAATTAGTTTCACCTCTGCTAGAAACATTATTCTCCGCTCTGCCTCACACACAGAAATAATGGCTCCATAACCCCATTTAAGACTCTTGTTGGCCTCTGCATGGACACCAGTGTAACAGTCCTGGAGTAATTATTTATCTTGCCCTATTCCAGACCAGTGCAGAGTGGGAAAGTGGAGAGGGGGTGTATGTGGTTACTCTGGAATAGATGAAGTGAGTGTATCGACCGGCATAGGGGCAGTGAGATGTAGAATTTGATGCCATTCAGAATTTGTTTCTCTATGTAAACGAGAGAGCCACACAGATAAAGGTTTATCTTTGTAATTGCCTCAGCTGAGTTATGATTAATCCTAAGAATAAGGGATGACTTTTGGACATGAAGCTCCCCTTGTGAAATAAGTACTGTCTCATGCTTCTTTTGACGTATTGCTGGAGCATGAAAGGGCATTTGCTCTTGTATTTGCATCTTCTTATAGAGAGAGTAATGTAGTGGTCCTGGTAGACCTCCCTGTATCACCTGGACACTGCTGTCCTGCCCTTGTGCCCCTGAAGCAAGGTATAAATGTCCAGCACCCCTTGGCCTGTGAAGATGGGCAGCATTTGGCCTGTGGAGCAGCTGCATAGCCAGGGGCTATGGCCAGGAGCAGGAGGAGTGTCAGGCAGGCACTGAATGCCACCTTTCAGGGCCCAGAGCTGAAAGAGTACTGTTGTTATCTGCATTCCTTCCTGACCACATCCCATGACCTGTTGTGTGGAGCCTTTCAGAACACATCCAGGCACAGACAACAGGGCTGGGATGTGCGTCTGTGTCCTTGCCAGTGGTGCACTGTGAGCAAGGATCAAAAGTTCATGGATGCTCTGCTTTTCCTGTGGGCCAACCACTGCTGGTGAGGCACACTCGGTGCTGGGCTGACTGGTGTGATGACAATTGTAGCATGATATGAAACCTCCAACAGTAGCAGAATGCAGGGTAGGTTTGTTCATTATCACTAGGGACTGAATGAACCACTAGTTCTGTCTTAGCCTCAACCTGAAAAAAAGTGTTGTGGGGTTGGCTGCCAGAGATAGTTTTCCTCTGTTTTTCCTTGCTGCAGCTCTTCCTGGAGGGGTTGCTTTTTCCTATGTTCTCTGGAAAGGTGAATCTTTCATTTAAGTTTGCTGGCTCATAGAATCACTGAATGGTTTGAGTTGGAAGGGACATTGAAGATCATCTAGCTCCAAACTCCCTGGTTTGGGCAAGGACACCTTCCACTGGACCAGGTTGCTTAAACCCCCATCTAACCTGGCCTTGTTAATCAAGTTTGGTTTGTTCAGCTCTGGGCCACACTGCCACAGGCTTCTAAGATGGTCAGTTCAAGATGACAAATTACACCCAGCTGCTAACTTGCCACTGAGTGGGGCAGTGCTGCTGGATACTGTCCCTGTTCAGTAACAGTAGAGGAAGTTAGCCACTTGTCACCCTCACTACAACTAGATGATAAGTGACAGACCAGATTTCCCCACCCCCTGCCAAAAGTTACGCTGTCTCAGGTTGGTGTTCAACAAATGGCCTTTTTTGTCTCTGTATTTTCACCACTTCTGCTCGCTACCACTCCTCTCATGATCCCTGTGGACAGGCCCTCACTGGGGAAGGAAACAAGAGGCAGAACCAGGAACAAACAAGTAGGAAAAAAAAGTAACTGAAGGAGAAGGGAATAGAAGAGACAGATGGGGATGGAGCCCAGCCACAGCTTGGCTCAGGCTTGTCTGAGCCTGAAGTGCATTTACCCAGTGTGCATTTGCCCAGTGCAGCTATGGAGGAACAGCTGTATGGCCTCAGGGCGGTGTGTGTAGACATCTGTCTTATGGGACAAAAATTTCTCCTGGTTAGAAAGACCCCTTGCAAAGGCATCCCCCTCTTCCATTCGTTGTGCAGGAGAGGCAGACCTCCCTCTGGAAGAATGCTCAAGTGTGTCCCCCAAGGCTTCACCCCCATTATATCCAGAAGTCTAAGTTGAATGTCACCATCTGTGAATTCAGTGTCTATTCTCCACATTTTGGGAGTGGAGGCTTATTTAATAAAGCTGATACAGTCTGGAAAGTTTTTAATCTCATCCCGCAGTGGACAGCTGGCCGTGGTCAGGCTGTCGCTTCTTAGACTCTGCTGACTGTACAGATCCTTCATCTCCAGGGACTACAGCTGGGAGTTTAGACCTGGGACTTTTGTGTAGCCATGTAAAGTTCGCCAGAAGGCACCCGTCCCTACCGCAGGCTGGGATAATTTGTCTCTTTGAGGTGTCCGTCGTTATTTACAGCTCAGGAGAGCGGCCCGGCTGCTCGCCCACCCAGCTTTCGCGCAGCAGGGGCGGCACGGCGGGCGGGATGGGACGGGGCGGGGGGTGGAGGAGTCGCCCCTTCCTGCGGGACGGGCACTGCTGCCGGGCTTTCCTGCCCGCCCCGCCCGGGGCTGCGCCGGCAGCGCACTGCCGCCGGGAAAGTCCATCAGGAATGCGAAAGCCCCTCTAGCTCTGAGCTCTGCAGTTTCACACAACAGCCATCCTGTTTTCAGGCACTTGGTCCCTACTGAAAAATGAGTCCTTCCTTCGCCTCTAGCAGGGACTTGTTCAGAATGCACGGGCTGTAGTCTTATCTACCTATTTATATCTGTCTATCTATCTATCTATCTATCTATCTATCTATCTATCTATCTATCTATCTATCTATCTATCTATCTATCTATCTATCTATCTATCTATCTATCTATCTATCTATCTATCTATCTATCTATCTATCTATCTATCTATCTATCTATCTATCTATCTATCTATCTATCTATCTATCTATCTATCTATCTATCTATCTATCTATCTATCTATCTATCTATCTATCTATCTATCTATCTATCTATCTATCTATCTATCTATCTATCTATCTATCTATCTATCTATCTATCTATCTATCTATCTATCTATCTATCTATCTATCTATCTATCTATCTATCTATCTATCTATCTATCTATCTATCTATCTATCTATCTATCTATCTATCTATCTATCTATCTATCTATCTATCTATCTATCTATCTATCTATCTATCTATCTATCTATCTATCTATCTATCTATCTATCTATCTATCTATCTATCTATCTATCTATCTATCTATCTATCTATCTATCTATCTATCTATCTATCTATCTATCTATCTATCTATCTATCTATCTATCTATCTATCTATCTATCTATCTATCTATCTATCTATCTATCTATCTCTATCTATATGTATCTATCTCTCTTAACTTAAACCCCAGAATTTTCTTCATAAAAACCTTGATTGGGGGTGTTGGAACCCCCATTTTTGCTCTGAAAAGACAGACAACCAGAACCAAGCCTGGTTCACCACACAGCTCTGGTTAGTTCTGTGGAAACCAATATGTTTAAGAATGTGGTATTACAAAAATGATCCCGTTGAATCCAGTCCCCAGTTAGCTCCTGTTACACTCTACAGACTTACAGACTTAAAATCCTTAATCAAATTAGCAACATCACTGCTTTCTTTTAGCAGTCTCTTCTAGATATGGTTTTATAATTAACTAGTATTTTTTGCACCTTTTTGTTCCCATTGAAGATTCTTCTGCAAGTGCAAGGCATGGTATTCCTTCCAATTGGGACATCAGCAGCAAGCACCACTTTGTCTAGTATGAATATATAATGCCTCTTAGCTCCTTTTCCTTAAATTTACTTGTAGAATTAGGGAAGAAAATTTTATTTTTCTAGCAATATAAGGACATCAAACAAGATTGTGTCCCCAGCTTTCACAATTCCAGTGTATTCCTGGAATGAATGAGAATATCAGAAATGTTTCCTACGAGTGTAGTAAAGGCCACAGTACTCCACATGCCAATAACTTGCCACTAAATTGGAGTATTTCTGCCAGCTCCATTGTGTGTGGCATCCTCTAACTAATTCTCTGGATTTCTGCCTGGCCTTCCACTGTTATCATGGCTAACCCAGTGATGTAGCACAAGTCTTAATGGAAATGTGGGTTAGGTGGGGTGATGGCTGTTTGGTGAACTCTCACAGTAAACAGAACAGTCTGTATCCCTTTGATGTGTGCCCTCTGGAAATCCTACAATTACTGTACCAGTCAGTGATGTCTTACTTGCTCCTCACTGTGCTCTCGTCTGCATTTTACATGATCTGTGAAGAGGGACACTTCATCTTTTTCTGTGTTTTTACAGCATCTCCAGCTCTGGGGTCCTCATCCATGGCTGAAGCACCCAAGCAACAGAAACACAAATGAATTGTTATAAAGTTGAAGGTGATTAATCTGTCTTATTAAAGGGATTTTTTTTTTTGTATCAGAATAATCTTTGAAAGAAGAACTGGTTTTACTTGTCTGCATAAAATTGGATGGGAGGACACCTGTAAATTAATGTTTTCATGGAATATATATTTTCTGTGATTAAAAAGATCTTTCTAGTGCTGGCAGATCTATTGCCACACTACTGCAGTCAGGGGGTAGTTGAACTGTGATGATGGGGATAGGTATAAATAGATTTGCCTTCACAAAACAACAGGTACTTCTTGAGTTACAGAAGTGTAAATAAATTCCTGTATCTTAAGCTATTGTCACCTTGGTGTTTGTAGACAATCAGATTAAACTGGAACCTGTTTTACGATAAAAGAGCATCTACTGCAGGTAGTCCACAGTCTATGGGAAAAAATAGAAGGAAAAAAAGCTTTGAAAAATGCATTTGTAGATGATTAACTACCTCCAGCACAAATGGAACACTTTAACAAAGCTGCACAATGGTCCACCTTATCTCATTCTCTCACCAGACTCCTGTAGTAAGCGGCTCTCCCCGGAAGCGAGGGAGACAGGCCATGGATGTACATCCATGATGATCATCAAACGAGAACATTGGAGACAACTATTGATGACCTTATGGATAATCCTGAGGGAGCTGGAAGTGTTCGTCTCATATTTAAATATTAGAAGGTCAAAAAAACTTGTATTTCAGTAACAGTTGCTTCTTTAGGAAGGCTCAGCTAGCAGAAACCATCCTTGCTATTTAATAACATGCAGTTGTTCAGGGCAAAATGTCAATAGCATCATTCTCTGTATGAAGAATAAATGTAGCATTATTTTCCTTTGCACTATTTTGCTTGTAGCCATGAAATTAATGTAGCATCTGTTTCTCCAGTTGGCATATACTATACGTAGAGAGTAGATTATATTATCTTTTATCAGTTTTTGTCTGATACAGACACAAAGAATTTGCCTGATGTAGTGCTTAATTATCATCCCACTGCATACTGCAGTGGCATTTGTAAACGTTTGAAATTCCTGTATAAAGAACGAGAATGAGTGTTTGTCAGGATAATCTTGTTAGTAATTTCTGATGGCTCAAAAGGTGAATTTCCCCCTCCCCCCACCTCACTCCTCCCCAGTATGCCCAGTTTTTCCTAGTGCAAATTGCTTTTATAACTTCTGTGGCAGTCTAGCAATGGTACTTTTGCTCTGTTCTGCTCCTGCTTCCTGCCTGAAGTGTCTAAGTGTCTGCTCAGTGAAGCTAATCATGATTTGTGTGCTCTTTCTCTCTTTGCCACTTGTTACGGC
Source organism: Falcunculus frontatus (assembly GCA_013398115.1). Classification (NCBI taxonomy): domain Eukaryota; kingdom Metazoa; phylum Chordata; class Aves; order Passeriformes; genus Falcunculus; species Falcunculus frontatus. The sequence goes on from VZRV01005804.1 coordinate 649,173, forward strand.
TATCTCAGGCTTTGGAAGAGCTGTGTTTGGGCAGAGAGTAACGGGTGCTGGGAGAAAGTCGAGTGAGTGCTAGTTCCTCACTGAAATCACATGATGGCAAATCTGGGAATTCCTGCTTCATTTATGAGTGTGCAGAGAATGCAATGTCACTCTCTCCCCATCTAGAGATGCTTACTACAAAGAACTGAGCTGGATTCCACAGTGACAAAGTCATTTACTCAAATAAACTCTTCAGAAAGAGAGGGGCATCTCTCAGCTCCCTCAGCTGAACCAAATCTTTTATTTTTGACATCTGTGCATATTTTTTTTTCCAATTTTTTTAGGTTTTTCTTTCCAAACAAAAGAACCTCTTCAAGAATTCTTCAAAAGAGCAGGTAAAATTCAATTTTTCTACAAGAAATGTTTCCTAGAATGGTTTAATTCAGTTCTGTAATTTTGTGAGGATGATTTTTAATATGTGCAATAAAATATTTCATACTAAAAGTTGGTCAAACTTTGCAGTTAGTGGAGGGTCTCTGGACAGGATTTATGTGTACCTGAGTATTCAGTATTTTAAACCATCAGTGAGACACATGGAATATATGTTATATTCAAAAATTTTTTAGTTGTGTTCCTATTTACCTTTACATTGTCTCAGAAATTAACCTTTCCTAGGATATTAAATATTTAAAAGATTGTTTTAATTTAATTTAGATTGTAGATTCTTTAAGGACTCAAACTTCTTGCTATTGTTAATGTATTTGATTGTTGCCCTTCCTACTCAATTTATGTGTAAAGGAAGAAGTTCAGGCTTACTTTTTGGACCAGATGTTCTGTAAAACATGAAGCTTCATGTTTAAAAAGTTTATTTAGATCTGTGTTTGGAGATAACACATTGATGGGAGTGAATACATCTCTCAGGTAAAATGATTTAATAAAAATTGAATCACTTTTCTGAAGCATTCCTTTTCATGGATTTTACTCATGTTGGCTGTATTTGTAACAAGCTGTTGTGATTTTTCCAGTCACTTTGCTGCAGTAGTTTGCCAGCAAGGGAGCAGTCTGCAGACCAACAATGGGCTGGTCTGTTCTGCTCAGCACTGTGAGAGTAAGAGGGTAAAACTGCCCCACTTCCCAAGAGCTTGAGGTTTTACAAATTAGCTGTGGATGTTTGGTTTTCAATGAAACTTAAGGTGAGAAGTCAGGGGATCAGTCACTTAAATGCAGCTATAAACTTTTTAATGGGGAATGTTTATACGTATATATTTTTTAAAGTAAAATCTATAACTCATATGAAACAGATGTTGAAGAGCTGCAACTTTTGAGAGTTGTTCAGCTAACGTGTAGGAAACTTTCTGTATTTCTTAATACAGTGATAGATGGAACACAGACACTTATTTGCTCTCTGAACTCTCACAAAAATAGTTGGTCTTCTCACATGCTGCCATCAGAATTCCTAGTATTTCCATGAGGGCAACTGCCATAAGCTGCCAAAAGCTCAGCTTCCGGTACAGAATTTGGTCTAACAGTGGGAGGCTGTGGGAGGTTTGGACCTCATCAGTTCTCTCTTGAGGCACCCTTATGTTGTCTTCTGTGTTCAGCAGGACACCATGAGTTAGTCTGAAACATCACTGGAACAAAGAAGAGAAACCACGGATGGCAGAATTGCGGAAATTTAGAGCTGAACAGATCCCAGTGAGTACGATCCAGAAAAATTGTCTGTTTTGCGCTTTTCCTAGGCTAAATCTAGGAGGAGAAATGATTCCTCACTGCAAATATTTTGGATGCTGTTTGAGTAGAAACAAGAAAAATTCAGGCTTGTGGCCTGATGTCAAGAGAAAAAAAGGGAAGAGAAGATTAGTCTAAGGGATTTGTCTATGAATTTTCCTTCAGAAGGTATGTTAAATAAAGCTATATATATATATACACTAGGAGAACTGAAAAATTTAAACTTTTGCCTTCTTTTTCACTGGTAGAGAAATTAAGTACAAAAGGGATAAAATGTATCACAGAAGAAGAGCCTTGTTAGACTGAGACAATGCAGCAATTATTTCTATAATGTTTCCCAGTAACAGTAGCTGCAAAAATACTAAGAAAAAAAAAAAATCCCACAGTTGTGGGTTGGGTTTTTTTCTTTTTTTTTTCGTTCTGTGACTGAATGCTTTTGCCAGATCACATTTTCCCCTGTGGATTAACTTTGAACTGCCAATTAAAAGTTATTGCTAAATCCTGTTACAGCAGAAAGCCTTCAGGCTCATACTGTTAAGATTTGGCCATTGCTCTTTCACATAATAGATTAAACTGCCGGGATTTCGGTAAATTACTTTTGTGCATTTTTTTAGAATAGCCACATAGCCTGGCTATATTTTTTAGCGAAAAGGTAGGAACTGTACTAGTTTCTGCTTATTTCATTCAATTAAAGGGGGAAAATTGGAATTGAGGCAAGAGCGAATATTGTTCTTAACACATTGTGTTGATAGTGAAAAAAAGTTTGCCTATTGATACAGCGATGACCTGGTTTCTTCTGCAAGAGCTTTACAAAACCCTGTCAGCCTGTCCTACTTAGAAAAGAAAATTGCTGAAATCTGTGTGGCAAAGGTTAGATGAGCTTTCCTACAACTTTTGGGCAAAGGAGACAGAATACTGCAATAACCCTGCTGTTTCCAACAGGCACACTCTGTGTGTCATTGCTCTGAGCAGAGACAAATTGAACGTTATCTCAGAAGCCTCAGAAAGCTTTGTGGTAATGGTTGGCAGATGTCTGCTTTTTTTAATGTGGTCACTGTAGGATCATCAGTTGCTTTAAAATCTGTGGGTCCAGTTAGGAATATATCAAACAGAAAACAGAAGTGAACCCACTGATATTTTAATTTGCCTGAGAGAAGAAAAACTCTTCTGCATCCATTAAAAAAGCTGCATAGTTGTTGTCAAAACCATCCATTCAGTCTAAGATATCTTGACCATAAAAATGTATTTAAATGTATGAATCAACATCTGGGTTTTCGTGTTTTCCATGCTTTAGCCCTGACCCTGTGACGTTGTTGAAAAGATTGCATGTCTTGATCTCTGCAGAAATATGACTGCTCCCATCATTCTTCTATTAAAAAGAGCAGAAAAAGGGGTGTCTTTTTCGATGAGTAAAGATAGCCTGGAATAAAATAAAAGTTGTGTTCCTGTTCAGTAAATGAATGGATGCTTCTGTGCAGGGTGCAGTATCTTCTGGTTGTTGAATGGCCTTTTCTTGCATGCATCAGCTTGTTTTGAGGGCATCTTCATGGCACCAATCAAAAGAATTTGTAGGCTGGCAGAAATCCTTCTGCAGCATTCAATGGGTCTACGTACCAGGTCTGTGGTATTTCTGGAGCCTATAAAAAAGAGTAAAACAAGTACTGAAGAGGAGTTCTTGATAATTGGTAACAACAACCACAGTGGGCATTCCTGGGGCTCTGGACTTCTCTGTCAGAGAAGATGGCTTTTAAAATGGAGCATCTGAAAGTGCAAAAGGTCCAGGGGCTACTGAATTTTCATAAAAGTCTCTCTTTAAGTACATGGCACAGGACAAAGGAGGGCATGGAGACATCTGTCCTCCACAGGATTTTTTAGTATGCTTGCCATTCCCTAGCCATCTCCACCACCCCTCTCCCCCTCCATCCCTTGACAGCAGATGCCCTTATCTTCTTTCGTGGTGATATGTCACTTTGGAGGCTTGCAGCGTCAGTTGGCTCAGCGCTGTAGAGGTCTCATTTGATGCTCATTGCCTTTGCTAATTTGCATAAACTCATGCAAATCTTTACTCTTTTGGGAGGGGTAATTATTGTTGCATTTATTTGATCCATAGCACTGCCAGCACACCCTGTGGATACCATGCTTGAAGTCTCCTCTAACCATTTCTCTCCTCTGACATCAAGTGCTTGTAGCAGAAAACTTCACCTCTTTTACACATATCATTACAATTATTGGTTTAATATAACATAGAGACTGCATCCGCTACATTCCTTTTTTAATTAAATAACAATTCTTGGCATGATGAGTCTCGCAACTTCTAAATTGACAGCAGCATTGATTATTCTTTTTTAATAGCCTGGTCTATGGTCTTTCTGGTTGCTTCACACAAAGGGACAGCAGGGTTGGTTTATTTTTGGTTTTGGTTTTGTTTCTGTTTTTTTTTTCCACTGGTTCCCAGCTATTGAATTCTGCTCAGCCCCAACAAAAATGCTTTCTGTTAATACTGCTGTGGTGCTGCAGCTTGCAGTTGAGCCACCAGAGGTTTGGATTTGGGAAATGAGGTTGAGCCTCATTCAGCTGATGCCACAGCTGGGCTGCAGTTCTCAGCAGCCTCATAGAGGTGGCCTACAGGGCACTCTTCTCTAGCAGGATTAGAAGTGGTGCCATTGCTTTTCCCCAGCTGATATAATGACTCCTGAGAAATGTTTAGTCAAGTATTAAAGGTGAGGGACTTGCTTGTGCTGGGGTGCTCCCAGGTTGACCCAAACCCAGAGGCTTGCTCTGCTCTCAGGCTTTGCACCGAATTGTGTAATATTTTCTTTTCTATTGTTCATGGGATAATTTGTTAAAAATCTTATTTTTTAACCTATCATGAGACCAGGAGGACTTGAAACATACATTTTCGTCCCAGTCCAGTGTCAGTAAGCCAATACATGACTTTTGGATTTGTGGATTTGTGATTATCATGGATTTGTTAATTACTGTGCAGGGAAGCAGCTGTCCCATGAGGCGTGAGGAACAGCTGAGATGTATTTTGTGCTCTGCGAGGAGCAGCAGCAGCATGAGTGCAGCGCAGTGCAGTTCCAGCTGCACCATGTGGGAGCTGCTTTAGTGAGGGTGCTGGGAAGTTTACTGGTTTGTTTGAAACTAAATCAAAGCAGAAATATAAGTGTGACATTTGGCACCAGACCCTCTTTCTTGAACACCCTCCAAGGGCATTTATGGGTGATTTTTCCTCTGAAAGAGGTTGTCCTTCAGAGAAGTGAAGAAATACAGCATTTTGTAGTTGCTTGTCCTAGAAATGCATTTTTGTTATGACTTTGTAGTTTTATAAGTTTGCAATTTGCTTTTTGATCAGAACAGCTGGATTGGTTAAACTGCTTTGTGAAAACTATGTTTCATTCATAATACAAGCAAAAGAAATATTTGAGATTTTTCTGTTTTCTTGGAAACAGAGCAGGTACAAGGTGAAAAATGCCAATAGATACACTATGTAGAAATTGGAGAGATGATGCAACTGTTCAGGATCCAGCTGACAAGCTACTACTGCTCTTAAACTACAGCCTCTCAAGTCAGACATTAGTCATAGTCTCTAGGCATAACTGAGGCAATATTTCTTCATCTGTAGAGACAGCATCCGATAATTGTATGATTATGAAGGAGCCATTTTAGTGTTTGCATGCCTGTCTCTAGTGCTTTATCTTTACAAACTGTGTCTGTTAATTTTGATCTCTAGTTTTAGTTCCTAGTACAATTCATGCATTAAAAGGTGCCATAAATTCCACAAAACTGTGGAGATCTCATGATACATGAGTAATTTAGAAATTTGCTTTAATCAGTATAATCAGAGTTCTGGAGGCTGAAATATTTGTCAAAGCAGTATCACTTATCATCAGTAGTGTTCATCATCAGTAATGTTCACTCAAAGAACTTCTGAATATTTGCCATTTGTATTTAGGAATGTATACAGGAAAATTTGTGGTTAAGGGGCTGTTTAGAGCAAAAATAGTTTCTACCTGTTTGGTAGCTCCAGCAATATGTTTTCTTTTACCTTTTCAAGGACAAAATGTATCTTTGTAAATCTCTGTTAATTATCTTCTAATTTCCTTATTGGGCAATTAATCTTTCTTGCTCTGTCTCACCAGTAGCAGGTAGAACTTTACCTGGCAGTTGTGAATGGCCAGTGGCTAATTACAGGTCTTCGAACACAAAATATTACTGCAATTGGAAAAAAACCCCAAATTAAGCCTTGGAATGTACAAGGACAGACAGCTGGGTGCCTCAGAGCTAAAGCTTCTGAAAATTGGTGAGGTAGGGAAAGGCAGAGACACTTCAGTAACGCTTCTGTAAAAAATGAGGCAGCTGAACAACTCTGTAATAGGCACATGAAAATTTATTGGGAGAGCCTTAAATATCCTCAAACATGGCTCAAGCTTCAGTTAAGGACCCGATTTTTTCAACAACAGGCTCAGTCTCCTACAATCTGTTGAAAGAAAGAGCCCCTTAGTTTTTTGTTGGTTTTTTTTCTCTTTTTTTTTGTGCTGGTGTTTTATACTCGCTTTTGTAACTGCAAATTCTTTTTTTTTTTTTTTGTTTTCAAAATTGGCAGTCTTGTGCTTGTATGCTGTTGCTTCACTTACTTTAAAATTTCGTAGTGCACTGAATGGGGCTAGTTTAATATAGAAACCTGTATCTCACCCAGCAGATATAATTTCTCATTTAAATTATTTTTCCTGGAGTGTTACACTAAGAAGCTCAGAAGCACAGGAGACAAAGTACTCAGCTATAGCCAGTAGTGGACAGTTATCTCTTATCTGAGCTGGACAAACTCACTGCCCACAAATGGCTCTTCATGCAGCAGCCTGAGGGAGGCTGTGGCAGAGCAGGGAACCAGGGGAGGTTTCAGTAAGCATGTGGGGAAATAGAGGTCTGTTTGTGGATTCCCACCTCCTCCCACAGCGAGTATTGCATCCAGCTGCTCCTCAGACTGTTGGTGTCTGACCGGGAATGCCTCACTGCTCTCTGAGGAATTTTACATAACAGTCTGGCTGGTCAGCTGAGGGGTGAGCATCAGTCAGCCAAGTGCTCTGGCTGTTCTCCTGTGTGATGGGGTCTGGCCCTCGCCCTGTGGTATAGTTTCAGGTGGTGGCTTGTGGAGATGGGGTGAAGAATAAATTTTTCAGGAGTCTCTTGATAAAATAAGGACCTATATTAGCTTTGAAAACTGACCTTGGGAATTGATAAGGAGATACCTGTTTCTGCCTAATCCCCTTTGAGAGAGGGGATTAGGTTCCTGGTCCTCAGACACTGTGAGACTTCAGAAACATTTGCCATTGGTGTTGAGATGAAATAAAGAATTCAGAAATAGGAGGCACCATGAAGATTCTCTGAAGGACACTCTGGTGGTTGTGCTGACCTTGGCCTCGAGATACACAAACTTCATATTTGTGTCTCCCAGGAGCTATAAACCTACTGGCTACTAGGAGCCCATTCCCTTCTCATATTGGGTTCACTTGCTTAGGAAGTGTCTGGCCCAAACACTGAGCTGCTTTGGGTACCCAATCTGATAGTACTGTGGTCTATCATTTGCCTTGGCTAACTTTGAAGCCAGGACTTGTTTCAGCAGGGACTGGACCAGGCAGTCTGCAAAGGTCCTTCCAACCTGGACTGTTCTTGATTCTGTGTCTTCCTTCACAGTGGGACTTCAGGTGGCCTCTGATCTTCCAGGGAAGAAAGAAACTTCAAGCTTCATCTTACCCACAGGAAATTAGTGCCATGACCACAGGCTGACAAGTGCCCTTTTCTCTGAACCAAGAGATGCACAGAAACTGGTATGGTCAACCAGTTCACAGAAAGTGGTATAGCTCAAACAGCTTGTACTGGTACATATTAACAGTAGACTATCCAACATCAAGTCAAATGCTGGTCTGGTGGGACATTCAAATGCAAATCTAGTTTTAGACTAGAGATTTTAACCCAGCTTCCCTGTATTTCCAATGCACCCTTGGTCTTCCTGATACTCGAGAGTCCTTCTTTCAGTTTGTTTTTAACCAGAATGTTTGCAGATGTCTAGGAAACACCTTATTCCAATAAAATACCACTTACAATGAAGTGTCATGGGTCAGGAGCTCCTTGCAGCAGGAAGTTGTGGATAGTTGGTATTTTCATGGGTTCAGCAGGTGTCTGGACATGTTCTTGCCCTGGAAGTCCAACAGGGGCTGCAGAGAACAAAGCTACCTGCTCAGGAGCTGCAAGTCTTTGTAGACTGGGGAAGGCAGGACATGGGATTTAGGGCAGAGGGGATGTAGCTCTGAGCTATTCTGGGATGGTCAGTCTCTAAGTATGGCCTTGGATGTCTATGAGCAGATTTGCCGAGTAGAGCCTTGACTTTAATCTTCCTGCATTTTGTCAGCAGTGCTGTGGTTCTTCCTCCACACACCGCATCCTCACATCATCACGTATCCTGATGACTGTCTTCTAATCTAATGTACATGTTTTAGAGTAGAAATATTTTTGCAAATATTTCAGTGGAGGAAGGGAATGAAAGGAGGGTTTCTTGTGTCATTGTGTACTTGTTGTTTTGTTCGGTTGCAGGCTTTTAAGTTCTTATACAAGTTTGGGCAGCAGCTAGTGCATCGTGCTTGTGCCTGCCTCCAAGCAATTTTCCTAGCTGAGTAAAAATGAAAACCAGGAAATGAATGGAGTTTAAAACAAGTAGATGTGAATTTAGACTCAGAGAAGCATCTTTGAAAAAAAATAGATATAACAATCACACATACACAACCACTTACAGTTAAAACTCTTATTTGTTTTAAGAATCTAAGGGCTGTTGCTCTATAGCTGTAACCTTGGTGACCTGTGATACATTAGCATTTCACGTCAGGCTGTTAGGGAGCATTCCTTTCCTCCTGAGTGTTATACAATGCTGTAACGTTTTTCTTCTGAAGAAGGAAGCTGAGTAATTTCAGTAAACAATATGGGCTTTGATATCAATGAATAATCTAATGTGGGTTTTTTTAAAGTACCATGTGGTAAAGAATAGTCTTCTTTTTGCCCTTCATGTTTTCTGTGCATCGTCCTTGTTAGTTCCCCAAACTCACTAAGCAGTGAACTTTTTCACACCATCCATGGCAGTTTTATCTGGATCTGCCGGGATGACTTTTTTCAATGCATCCTTGAGGACAGTTATTCAGGAGTTCTTAACTAGTGGTGTCTACAGTTGCAAGTTTGTCTTTGTAGCTTTTTCTCTTTGGAATGTGGGTCCTAATTTTTCACACATATTCCTTGCCTCCATTTTATATTACTTCTTCTGGATGCCAGTTCCAGTCCTGCTGGGCACATTGGAAGGTGGATTAGAAGTGTGTATCTGAACCAAATCTCCACGGCACCTCCCTGTGCTGTGCTTTGGTTTGTGTGGGGGAACAGTCTCAGAGTGCACAAACTTTACTTACAGCTGAGATTTAACCAAGAGATGTGCTCTCACCACTGCTGGGTCCGTGGGACCACACAAGGGACAGTCTACACTAAAGCTTTCTGAGATGTAAATAGTGTACAGTTCAGGTCTTCAGCACCCTATAGATTCATGCCTATTGTGCCACACCAATTACTAACACAGATGTAGCCACAGATGGCTCAGGGAGTACTTTCATTTTCTTTTATTACTGTTTGGAACAATAAAGCTAGTGCAGGGTGATAGATGAGATATTGTAATGTGCTTCTGTTCCTGACTCCTCCTGGCGTTCTTCCAGCCCAGAACAAATGGTGTACTTCTTTCTTTACTAGGTCAGTTGTCTCATATGTCTTTTTGGCCATGTTGACATCAGTTTTTTGCTTCTCTTTTACACTCTCTGTGTATGATGCACTCAAATGCAGTTGATGTTTCAACTCCTGTTCAAAAACCCAAGTCTCTGAAACCCTGAGACCGGGCAAACTTTGCTTTGAAGTGGCACTGGATGCTTTAGCTAGAGGCCAGAAAGTCTCTCAATAATCTAAATGGCAACTGGTCATCAAAAAACTAGAATAACTTTACATACAATCACACCTAACTTGGTCTGGTGTTGAGCAGGGAACTGGTGTATCAAAGACACTCATACACTCCTGTTTTCAAGGAAATACTCAGCAGGTAAGTACTGATTTGTACATCACTTGATCATGTCTCCCCAGCCAGCATGGGACATCTTTGGTGTTGTGTACCCACATTCTATCACCCATATGTGCCCAATATGTGAAGGTTATAACTTCAGAGTGTGTATCTTTATAAAGGTTGTGTGGTCATTAATGCTGTGAGAATACACTTTTCTGCTGACTTTTACTGTGCATCAGATTGCATATTGGTCCTTTTCTTGTCTTGGACATAGAAAGGGCCATTAAAGAGCAAAAGATGTTAAAGTTACATGAGAAAGCAGATTGCCATGAGCTTTTTACCCATACTCAGAGTGTTAAAAGGAAGAAAAGCCACTCTACGTTCATTTTCCAGAATCCCTTATTACGCTGCGCAGAGAAGTAAAACCACATCACGAGTCAGTGACATCCTCTGCAAGGCTGTTGGGCAGTCCCTACTTGAGCTGCAGTAAAGCATCTGTGCACATGTGGGTGCTGGGTGGTACCCCACCTGGACAAGAGGGGCTGCCTAGGCACTTACGCCTCAGGATCCCACTGAGCCCAGGAAGCTCCCCTTGGGCACAAGGGCCCCTTTTAGCAGCTTCCCAAGAGAAACTGGGCCTGAGGCCTTTCAGTTTTGAAACAAGAGTTGGGCTGACAAGAGGAGCACATAACTAAGTCCCTCTCTGGCATGACCTATTGGAAGGCATTTCTGCTGGTTCATCAGCTTGGGGCTGGGAGGTGAGGCTCCAGACACCAGCATTCAGCAGCAGCAGCAGCACTTCCTCGTCTCCGGGGACGGTGAATGAGCCGATCCACTGGGGCTGGAATCATGGGGGTCAAAGACCCAGAGACATCCCGTTGGCCACAGGGGCTCAACACAAAAGAGCAGAGTCATTCCTCTTCTCCCTTGGAGGGTTCATTCTGAGAGTTTTTTGCTTTTACTGCTGGAAAATCCAATTAAAATACAATGTCTGGCTAAACTTGGTATCTTCATCACAGAAGAATAATAAGCTCTCTGCATTTTGTGTGTCTCTCAGCTAATGAGTTCTCCCCTTTTATAGAGAAATTCTGAAGACAGATTTTTATTATATTTTTTTATTATTATTAAGAAAGGAAAAAAAGATAGTCTGAATACAGTACCTCTCAGACATTCAGCCCATCTCAAGGGCTGCCAAAGCATGTAGAGTGTGATTACAGCTTCCTATTTCATTGCTGAGTGGCTCTATAAATAACAGTATTCAATGAAAATTGCTGGCAGAAGCATTGCTTTTAAAACATGAAAATGTAAAAAAAAATCTCAATAACTAGATGCATTTTTTTCACTTATGCCTCCTAAGGCTTTATAGGTCCAAAAGGAACAGATTACTGTACAAGGATTTTTGAAACAACTTTTTTCTACTGTGATAACTATTTCTGCTTTCCCTCATCGCTATCAAAGATCTGCAAAGCCAAGGTCTAAAGAACCAAATTCCAGTTGATACTGAGACTGATTTACTTCCTGAGCTGGAAAATTAACCTCAAATGAATTTGAGATCATGAACCGAAAGGAAATCTGTACAGCTGGACTTTCACAGCATTTTGGGCTCAAGAGGGAATCTTGACTCCATCTCTCACATTCTTATCGCACATTTGCACATTTCAGCCAGTTTTCCAAGTGTTGGATTGAGATTCATGCCTTGTCTAAGCAGATGTCCCACTGATAACTGCAGTCCAGAAGACATTGCCAGGCTACTGTCCTCAGTTGTTTGTTTTAGCACTTAATCAGTGTGATGACTTAAAAAAAAGTAATAAAAATCAGGCTGTATCTCCTGTTTGAATTCATTTGGCTTCAGCTTCCAGCCTTCACTTTGTGTCATGCCTTTTCCACTAAGTTCAAGAGCCCTTTAGAACCAGATATTTCATCTCTGTGAAGGTGGCCCAGTAACTGAGCCATTGCTTCATCTTTTTTATTTTTTCTTTCGAAAAATGGGAACAGATGGAATACCTTCATTGTCTCTCGTGGTATGGCATTTCTCAAGCTCTTGAATTATTTTCATGGAGGTTTTTTTTTTTTCCTCTATTGCCTCTCTCCTTCCAAGTTCTATTCCCAAAGGGGAGCCCTGTAACTTTACCCAGCACTTGGTGGGTAACAAATTCTTACATGGAGGGAAAAAGCCAATCTCAATTCCTACCCACCTACACCTTCAAGAATTGTATTCGTCCTTTTGCTACATAGTGCAGAAGATCGTAGCCTTGCTTTGTCTGTTAAACGCTGGACCATTTTGCAGGGCCACAGCTCTTTGCTATATAGCTTCATTTTTTTTTTTTTTTTCTGTAAATAGACTTCAATCCTTGTTCCTGGACCTATTATTTGCATGGGTCTGTTTGCAGAGACATTTCCCCTGAATGGGCCCAGATGATGCCTTAAAAACTGTTGATGGTCTTAAAAATTCAAATGACATTTCTGACAATTAAGCAAAGGTATCTCAAGAATTTTGAGGCATGGAACCTTAAACTAAAGGAGTCTGTGTTCTCAAAGAGAAACTTCTCACGCCGGTTCTAGCAATACTTGGGCTAAACAGTTGTTACTGTTTTTCCTTAAATTTTGAAAGGAACAAAGCTATGTTTTCTTTAGAAATGGGTTACATATGTTTATCAGCCATTCACAGATTGTAGACAGCTTTTCCCGTCTTCATGTGTATTGGTTTTGTTTAGCCACATGTTATTCTCTGCTCTAGAAATTAACTCAGAGCTCCAACTTTTTGGCTTTAATGAAAAGATAAGAAACTAATTAATTTTGTTGGTAATCAGATTATTCTGAGTTTACCTGCAGACTGCTTTAAAGTACCACAAAAAAACACCCAAACCAAAACAAAAACGGTTTATCATTTTGGATGAAACACATTTCATGAACACGTTCAAAGAATTTTGGACTGTACTAAGCAATACATTAGTTGAGCTGCAATTCTAAGCACCAAAGAGACTCAATTTACTTTCAAATAACTGATATTTTGTTTTAAAATACAGACTACTTGGCTGTCAGAAAAAGTTAATTATTTAGAATTCTTTGTTGCTCTGTTAACTCAGAACTATTTCTGCTATGAGGAAATTTTTGTGAACTTTGATAAATCCAAAGAAGACTATTTTTTCTAACAATAATCTGTACTCTAGCAATGATTGTGTATGAAGCAAAAGAGACAAATATCTGTGGTTTGATGTGAAATTCATACATATCTTTAAATAGTACATAATATTTTCAGATCTCCTGAAGAGTGTTCCATGATTAAATTAAAGACTTTGGGATGCACAAGATTATCTAGTCATTGTCTTCCACTTTCTTATCACTGCTAGGGTAAGATTTCCAAATTGTATCTGATGAAGAAAAATCTGTATTCTGTGAACTTGAGAGAGATCAGTTTATCTCTTTGAAGATAATAGTCCTTATTCCCACCAACTCTAGCATTCATTTACACCGCTTTGACTGTGAAAATAGGATTTAGAGTAAGTGCAAATGTATCTAGCTCTAGCTTAATGGTTGGGAGTAAAGCCATCAGCGTGAGTGTCAGGCCCTACAGTTTTATCTCCTTTCCCCTTATTTGTGCCTGTGTCCCATAGTGGGAATAGGGTGTCATCTCCAGAATATAAGGATAGGGACTAAGAGCAGAGTGACACCAGCTGTCACACGGCAAGGTGCTAGTTTCTTCCAGCCCTCTCTTGAGCTCCATGACCTGCAAATTATATTTTTCAGGGGCTATATTCCAATAGGTATTTTTAAAGGGATAATGTGATGATGGAAGGCTAGAGCTAGAGATAAAACAAACTCATCCAAACTTTGCAAAAGCCCAGAGCTGTCTGTGCCCATGGGTCTGCCCTGATCCAAGATGTTCACAATGCTCACACAAGCTCAGGACAACTTTCTGGCAGCTGGTATGCTGCCCTGCACCACAGCCAGAGCACTGTGAGATATTTTCACTTCCACCCAAACTGCTAGGGGTAAAAAGTTAAGAATAAATAAGTAAATGGAAAGGTGCACGTCTCCTTCCCCACTCTGTTTAGCCGTCACTTACTTTGTTGGTTGATAGTAAGGTTTTGGTTGTGTAAGGCTGTCATGTCACGTTGGACTTAGTGTCTGAAAGCCAAAAATACTCGAGGGGCTGGAGGATCATGTGGCTGTTCTTCCAGCCAAGTTTCCCTCAGATCTTTAAGCAGCTGCTTCAGAAATGCATTCTTGCTGCAGACCTTCTGGAGACTTGGAATGACACGCAGAAGGGCTCACTAATGATGCTGCTGTGCAGTGAACTTTCTGCCCAGGAACGCACTGTCTCCCGTGAGCGCCAACAAACACAATCACTCGCTGGGGCAGCTTGCTTCAGATAATCTCAACAGAGGCCACCCTCGCTCGCCATTTCAGGAAAACACACTCAGGTGTGCTCTCACACATAGGCTGAGCGTTTTTATGAGAAGAGGTTGTTCCTGTTCCTACAATAATGTATTTACTCAAAGTATCAAAATAATTTTTAGTTTTGCTGAATGAAATCTGATGGAAAAATGTTATTTGGCAGACAAGGTATACCTTAGCCCTGAGACAAACTTAAATGTATAGTAAAGCAGGCAATAGAAAATTCCATCCTATCTCCAGCAGCTGCTAAGCTATGGCTTCACCCCCTCCTCTTAAATGCTTAAAGCAATCCCCAGTTGCTGGAACATTTAAATTGCTTGAACACTTCAGAGATTTTATTGCTCTTCCTATTTACTGTGGTATGAAAGTTCTGCTTCTGTGCTAAATTTGAAGTGTCTTCTTCCCAGGGCTACCTAAATAAAATAATTCACAATTCACCTAAATAAAGTAATCACATTCCCATCAACATGAGAAAAGTGGCCATGGGTGAGGGAGGAGGAAAACTGTGGTAGGCAGGGAGCAGTCATAGAAAGTGGAAATATATCAGTCTCAACACAGCTACTCATATTGTGGGTTGGGGCTGCTCTGGTGTCCTTCCCTTCTCAAATCTCCTCTGCTCATGCTATCAGCTTGCCAACACGAAGGGTGAAATTTCTCTGTGTAACTTTGACCTTCTGGCCCTGAGATTCCATCATTTAGGCTTCCCCTTTGAGTCTTTAACTTGGACAATTCCTTTTTGCAACCAAACCTCATCCACAATCTAAGCATTTCAAGCCTCTGTTTTGTATCTTTGAAAGGCTCGATCCAAAGCTGAGTGAAGTCAGTGGACGGACTCTCCCCAGCCTCAGTGTATTTTGGATAAAGCCCTAAGGCAAGGCTCACATTCCATACATTTTAGCTTGGATTTGGATTTTCATAAGCTTTAACACTCCAGAAAGCTGCCAGCTTCACAAATCTACATCCCATAGTATGTGTTTTCAGCTTCTTGGTTTTGTAAGAATGCTTTAAAGCTGAGAGAGGAGTTAATGAATTTTTCAGGACTATAACATGAACCAGTGACCTCAATAGCATACCAGTTTTCATTGAGGATGCTGTGCTTCCTTCTCTTGCATGAACATTTACATCTAAGAAATATGAATGTACATAAAAGTAGGTTCATTTGCAATGAGGAAGGTAAAAAGCTCTGTTCAGCTGGAGGGTGCTAACAGAGTGCCCAAATCCAGAAAAGAAAGATCTAAATGTGTCTGTTTTCATTTTCACCCTTGCTTACTCAATGTAGGCTCGGACTGTTTTTGACTTATACCAGAACAGGTTATTAGAATACCACTGAAATTTCTAATCCAAACAGACTTATTAGCTCAATCAGGTCTGATCCCATCCCGGCTAAAATCAAAGCAAAATTTGATAGGAACAGAACCAAATCCCTTTGGCTGTCTGGAAAGAAGAAATATTACTGATGCCTGAAACCAGTACAGCTACGTCCATTTACAGGGTCACTGTCTGGCTCCTGAAATGCTTTGTTTTTTGCCATGAATGTCTCAGAAGAATATTATTTTTGCATTCATAGCAAAAATAAATGTAAAACAGGAAATAGTTTTGTCCTGTGGTGATAATTAATTTCTGAATATAGCCGTTAAACTGTTTAGTACAGGAAGGAAAAAAAAAATTAAATATATAAAGTAATTTTTTTAAAAAAAGAAAACAAAACCTGCAACACTTTTTGAGCCTTGAATGTGGAAATGAATCTGTGTAAAATACTTACCTATCTCCTTTAATGTCCCCTCTTTGGTTTAATTATCTTGGATGTACTGTGGTCAGTGTCAACAAATCATGTTATTTTTACCTGCAGTGAAGTAAAAACTCCAGCCATGCTATCAGGCTATGGAAATTTTACATTCCTTTTCAAAAGTATAATTATACAACCAAAAGTAGTTTGATGCAGCTTTTTTTACCACTTGAAATAGTTGCTGCACCAGTGGGCATTTCACAAACCAAAGTCCTGATAATACTAGGGCAAAGAGGACAGCTGAAAATTTCAAGTCCATCCCACTGTTACCTTCATTTGCACCTGGGTCCTCCAGGAAAAAGACTTATTCTGCTTTGCTGCACGTTTGCAATAAAGGAGAATCCAGCAGTATCGTGAACTCTGCTCTTCTGCACCTGTTGGCAGTATCTTTTTTGCCATGGTTCAGTTGCCAAGGCATATGGAGGCTCTAATTCCTTTGTGCAAAGAGACTCCTTTTCATCACCTTTTCTATGAAGTAAATTTAGGTTAAAAGCAGACAGGAAAAATGTGACATGAACCCTTATTGTGTATCAGTATTCTGGCTGCAGCAATTTCAAGCACCTGCAGTTTATCAAGTTAAACATAAGAACAATTGACACTGTGGGAATAATAATCATCTGGGCATGTCATTTGGGTGGCAATAACACATTTTTTTCTTGCACTTTGTTTTAAGGATCTTGGTGTTCAGCTTGAATGTCTGAAGAATAATTTGTTATGAACATGGAATATTTATTAGAAAAATATGGGTATTAAGCTAATAAGCTGCCCCCCCCCGTAAAGATATTCCTTTTCCACTTGTCATCCGGTTTTTTATTTCTGAAACAAAGCAGAAATTAACCAGGCTTATTTTAACAAATTCAAAATGTAGTTTCAGCAAATCAACCTCTTCCTACTGTCTTGCTCATAACTAAAAAAGGAAGCTATAAAGACTTTCATATGCAGCAAATAACAGTATATATAGCAGTATAACAGTATATAGCAGTATAACACTGCTATATACTTAGTCTGATATGCCTAAAATAAAATAACATCATCAGTCTGTAAAAATCAATAAAGACCTGTTGGAAGACATTTAAGATTTCAGAGTACTGAAACATTTCAGAGACTGAAGACCCTCACAGAAGCTGCAGAGTTGGGCATTTCTTGCCTGTCTCGACCTTGAGACCTCAGCAGTTACCCACAGAATCTCTTCAACATGAGCTCAGAATGTGAGATCTCATTATCTTCCCATGACCATGTAAGGAAAGGTTATGAAGTGCAAAAGAGAAGTAGTGCCAAGCTCTCAAACATCCTCTAGCAGAGTTGACTGCTGAAGTTTTACTCATGAGTGTGAATCATTTCACATTCTTGCACAGAAGTGCCATGAAAGGCCCTGGACATCTCAGCAGGTTATTTGTCTTTCTTGAGACATGGTATGTTTATGTCATTTTTAAGAGAATACAGAAACATTAACTTTATGGCACAAAAAGCAACTCTCATAGCTTAAGGAGAGAAAAAACCCTTCTCTGGGTTTACACTTGGGTCATGACAGGAAGTAGACTGAGACTTTTTCCTTTCCTAACTGCTTGATTTCTAAGCATCTTCTGATCAGAGTAAGCTGCACATGCTGTAGAGTCTCCAGCTATATTTTGCAAGTGTCCTCTAGTGTCTGTGTCGCTTTCTTTTTTCCCAAAGCAAGACTTAAATCCAAAAAAGTCTATTTTAAAGTTACACCGTTCTCCTCCTGACACAGTGTACTTCTAACACAGCCTCCTGAATCTCTGGGCCCATAAACCATAATTCATAGTATTTAGCTGCTTTTCTCTCCTGTTCATCTTAAGTTTTGGGCAACATTTTGGTTCCAGTGAAGGTGCCTCACAGGTCCTGTACACAGATGATGCAACTACTACACTTGAATAGCTCTGGCAGAACAAGTTCAGTGGCTCAGTTGTGTTAATAGTGATGTTCGCGCTCCCTCTCCCTCTACTTGCTCAGTTTACCAGCAAGAAATCTACTTCAGTGTATGCACTGGCTTAGTGATGGGACAGCATCCAGCAAGTCTTCAAAGGACTGTGCCCCTGAGTTGGTCGCAGTAACTGGTTTACTTGGTGCTACAGGTTTTAAGTTCCCAGTGACTCCAGCTAAGCTAGTGACATTTCTGGAAATTAGGTCCCCAAAGCTAAGATGTCTTTACAATGCACATCTCCTGCAGACCTCCAGATCTTTTGTTGGTCAGGTAGAATACCATAAAGCATGGTGCCCTGACCCTGTCTCAGGCCAGTTGGATGGAGGCTGTGTGGTCAGTGCCTGCCTCTCTCCATGGGCTCTACAGAGACCTAGGAGGTAAAGGTGGTAGTGAAAGGGAGGATAACCTTAGACTGTATTGCAATTTGTTTATCTGTATCTGATTAGACACTTTAAAAGTCTATTTATTTGAATGGGTTTTGTAGTGACCTCTTTGGCAGATGTAATACGAAAGGAAAAAGGAAATTACTGTTTTATCTGGATTTTATCTGGATTTTTTTTTCTTGTTTGATTGTCATTATTCCTACAGTGTTCCCTGCTCCTAAAGTCCAGGCTGTTAGCTCTTCACTTACGTTCTTCCTTCATCAAAGGCTTCTTCTAAAGGACTCCCCAAACCAACTCTTTAAATTAAACACGGAACAAAACCTGGTTATTGGCACATAGACACACAGGGATAGAGGGTTTTCTTTAAAACAAAACAAAATCCCCCAAACCAACCTCAAAAATCTGAATTTATGGGGATCTTTTGCATAGGGCAGTGCTTACATGGGGAAATTAATCTTTGAACAGGATCATCACTTGATACCCAACTGATGGTGGGAATCTTTCCCATCTTCTGTTGAACCAGAAGAGACTCCTTAAAATGTAAAAACGACCTGGAGCACTGTGTCCAGTTCCAGGGCCTCCAGCATAAGAAGGACATGGACCTGCTGGACCGACTCCAGAGAAGAGCCACGGAGATGCTCCATGGAGCTGGAGGGCTGGAGCATGTCTCCAGTGGAGACAGGCTGAGAGAGTCGGGGTTGCTCCACCTGGAGAAAAGAAGGCTCTGAGGAGACCTGATTGCTATTTCCAGTAACCAAAGGACCTACAAGGGAGCTGGAGAGAGACTTTGTACAAGGACATGCAGAGATAGAACAAGGGTGAATGGCTTTGAACTGAGAGTAGGTTTAGAGTAGGTATAAGGAAGAAACTCTTTACTATGAGAGTGGTGAGGCACTGGAGCAGGTTGCCCAAAGAAGCTGTGAATGTCCCATCCCCGGCAATGTTCAAGGCCAAGTTGGATGGGGCTTTGAGCGACCTGGTCTAGTGGAAGGTGCCTCTGCCCATGAGAAGGGGTTGGAAGTAGATGTTCTTTAAAGTCCTTTCCAATCCCAAATGATCTGTGATTCTATGTCTATGTCTATGAAATTCTTAAGGTCCGGCTGGCCTGACTGCAGTAGCGTTTGTGTGACCCACTGCTGTCAGTTCCCTGTAGGATACAGACAAACTGCTTCCCATTGCACCTGCACACGAAGGGATGCCCTGTCAGACCATTCCCGTGCCTGCAGAAGCAGCTCCTGCTGGCTGATTACAGATGTTTTATCCATGTACCATCAAGGGGGTGCTGCAGCCACCCCCTGGCTCCGGGACACGGACACTCCTCTGACACCCGCCTTTAAAAACTGGACTCGCCTGTAAGGAGTTTTTTTTTTCCGGGGAAAGCCGGTGTGTGGCCTGTGGTCAGGCAGCCGGCAGGCGGCAGCCTGTGCCCGCGTATGGCTTGAGGGAGGTTTCACCACAATGTTACATGCGGCTTTTTTGGGTGGGTTTTGTTTTGGTTTTTTTTTTTTTTTGTTTCTTTGTTTGTTTGTTTGGGTTTTTTTCCCATCTTGTGGTCTTGCAAATTGTCTCCCCTCTTAAGCAGTTTGAATCATGTCTGCACCATAAGCTCCCCAACTCCATCCATGCACTCTGTCAGACCCCTCAACTTCCCTCGCTGTCCCTCTGGTGCAGACCCATTTAATCCAACCCCCATTCCAATATACACATTCCCTTCCCCCCTCAGGCCTCTCTTGCCCAGCCACCACCTCCCTGCAGTGAGGGATCTCCATCCTGCAAGGCCTCCACTCCCATGTCTCCCCTGAATTCCGTGGGAGTGTAGAGAATGCCAGTCCCCAGAAGGCAATGCCGTGTCTCCAGGCTCAGCAGCTGCTGGATTACAGCAGCATCAGGAGCCTGGGGACCTCACCCGTTGCAGAGGTCAAGTTTGGCTCAAAGCACAGCAAGATTTCTCCAGTGTCCTGTTCCACTCAGAGTCCTCAAGTGAAGCTGTGGTGCTGGATCCCCGTCAGCCCTTTGAGCAACCCAGGCATGAATGAAGCCAAGGTTTTGTGTGCACCAGGGGCTGCTGCCTTAGCATAGCAGTAAGGTCTGAGCTGCTGGGTCTGAGCAGCAGGGTCTGAGCAGCAGGGTCTCATCAGTAAGGTCTGCCCTTGCTGAGCTGGGAAGTCTCTAAGAGCCTTGTTCCAGCGCAGGCTGTCTCCCAGCTGCAGGAAGGCACTAAAGTGCAGCAAAGACCATCTTGCCCTGAGATCTTGGGTCTTCTGCTGAAGTCATCAAGGTGCTGCAGCTGGGTCCCTTTTTCACTTTCCTGGACATGTGAGTGTCCATCCCAGATCAACAGCATGGAATGTGAGGCCACAGTGAATGGCTCTATGCTGCCCAACATCCAGTAGGTCTCACCATGTAGTACACAGATTAGGAAAATAAACTCTTTTCTGGCAAACACCCTCCTTTTGATTAAGGAAATGCAGCAACTTGCTGAAAGCTGTTAAGTTCTGCCAGTTTGCAACTGTGGAATTTGAAACACTTTAAAACCCAACAAGAGCAAGAATATAAGGTATCAAGGCTTTAATCATTGGACTTGCCTGGGAGTGACCATGTGGGAATAGCTCTCTTGGGGGCAATTTGAAACCATTTCTTCTTGGGCAGACCAACGGAGATAAAGCTTCTTATAGCCCATCATCCCTCTTCCACCTGCTAAACAGCCCTCTCTGCAGCCCTGGGCCAAGAATTCATGGGGAACAAAAGTGGGGATTCTTAGACAGGAATCTTAGGCAGGAAGTTCATGGAGTCTTATTGGTATGTTTGGAGCATAAAGAGAAAGGTTTACCCCCATTGCTCCTCTTGCCACTGGTGGATGGCAAGAAAAGACAACCCCAAAACCAGGGAAGAGTCAGTAGTGACAATGTGCTGGGGCTGTCCTGCAGCCCCGCTCTGCATGCCGAGCTCTGTCGTCTTCCCAGCCATGCAAGAGGTCTGCTCTGCACAGCTTTTTTCTGTGCAAACCCTAACGTCACCCTATGAGGTAATGGGGATCATGTATGTAGGATAGGTGGGGTTTTGTGGGAATCAGCAGCACTGGAGTGTACTGTGAAATCCTGGATGTCAAAGGGATTTCTTATACTCTGTATATCCAAACCAGCCTTGCTGCCTTCCTACAGCTAGAAACACTTCCAATTTATAGGAGGAAACACACCAGTTAAATACTGGAGTTCTTGTTTGCACACGACAACATTAGATACTGCAGTACCTTTTTTTACTCAAAATAAATAAATATAAATAAATGTTTTGGCAATGGTATTGTGGGAGCATGTGTGTGTGTGATTTTAGATTGTAACTCTAGGGGTAGGTTTTCAGCTGAGTTTTCATCTACCAGTCCCTGGGGTGGCAGAGCCAGGGTTATGTGTGCTAAGGGCCATGTGAAGATAAGCCTGTGGTGGGGGGGATTTCTGAGCTGCAGTCCTGAAGCCTTGCTCTGCTTCTCTGGGCCTCAGGCTAAGAAGAACCACTCTGCCCCATGCTGCTGTGACCACTTGTAGTAGTTGAAACTTATTTGATGGACAAGTTGCTGATCCAGTTGCTTCAAACCACAACACCACTTGCAGGTGTCTTTGCCATAGGAGGGACAACACCAGCTATATGACTTGTGGGGAAGCTATTGGGAGATGCATGCCTGGAGGGGGTTGTATATATAGAATATATGCATCCCTCCTTGGCTAGTAATTTTTTAGAATTTCAGTTTTTGCCTGATAACAGGAAGGTGACTAAGTACAGAGGAAATATTTTTTTTTTTTTTCAGTCTTGGTGGAAAAGGGCTTTGATAAATAATAAGATGAGCAAGACAGGAAGCATTATTTCTGGGTGTCACCTGGAGCAGATGTGATGTTTCATAGCCTCATGGACTCTAAGATGAAATTCTTAATTTTTAAATGCAAAAAGCTTCTTAGATAAAATAACATAACCTGTTGATCTTATTGGCACCTAAAAAATTGAAGAAAAAAATCACTTCTCCACTAGTACTTTTAAAGTGGATCTTCAGCTACTTGGGCTGGGATGAAAGGGATGAAAAGGGATGACAAACATAGCTTAAATACTGTATTAGTTTTCTTATTTATTTAATTTATTTATTAGCACTATATTAGCCCAACATAAGATAGGTGTTTGCTGGACCAATTTGTAGTTGTGGCTAAAGAACTCTTGCTGGTGCATAGCTCCAGAATGTACCCAAAACAGACTTTTCTTGGATAAAATATCTTCTTACCTTCATATGATAGCATCTCACCTATGTCTCATTGCTGATGGAGGCATTGCAGGATCAGCGAAAAGAAGAGGAAATAAAAGTGGAGTTCTGTAACTACAGAGAAATGTGATCATTTGAGAATTTCTTGAATGCACTGGTGTCTTAGAAGCTTAGATACCATGGAGATAGTTGCCTTGGCAATGTTTTAGCCACACAGGCATTCACAATCAAACCTGCCTCTTGTGGCAAAATGATGCTGTGTTACTTTTTCTTTTTTTGCAAAGCTTTTGTGAATGTACAATAAAGCAGTTTATGAGTTTTTAACTAGACATCAGATTTTCTCTTAAGCTTCTCGCCCTTGACATTTTTTTATTTTTTCATTGATGTTAATTCTGAAAATAAATGTCTTTCAAGCTAAGGCTTTGTACATATAAGAGCCTGTCTGATTTAGTCCCTGTTCATCTCAAGAAAAAAAAATCCCACTTATGGGGTGAGAAAGGATCAATTTCAGAGGTTGTGTTCAGGTTTTTGTCTTTTAAAAACTTGTACAGCCTGAGTTGCTGTAGGTTTAACGTTTCCACAGCATGACATAATTTCAAAATCTATGTATTTTCACAGCAGGCACTCAGACAAACCAAATGTTATGAAAAACAGAATAAGTGGGCAGATATCTCTGTTATGATTTGCAGAGTATCTCAGTAAAACCAGTATGTAAATAATATAAAGTGAGATTGAAGATAAAAGCAATTATCTCCTCTAGTTGGAATCGGAAGTATTTTCATTTCAAAGTTGTTTATTTGGAAGGAAGACAGTTTGGAATTTTAGAACAGGCCACCAGAGGTGACAATAAAGTGTTGGTGGGGCAGTGGTGGCCTCTGTGTGGTGTGTGTTTTCCCTCCCCTCATCTCCCAGCTTTAGATTCCACCATGCAGGAGTGGCAAACCTGTCTTTCCAGGACTTTCACTTAGGATTTTGTCTTTGATCACAAAAGCTCTGTGATTTTCAGGCCTTGGAGAAGCCCTGGACCAGCTCAGTGTTTGGTTTTACTTCATCCAGGTTTGTGCTCCTTACACCAGGCATCCCTTTACGGGAATATCTAGAGAAGAGGTATTATCCATTGAAAACTGAAGTGTCTTTAGTGTTTCTTGGTGTATGCTAGCCATGTCTAAACATGGGAGCCTTGTGAAGGCAATAGCTGCTACCTTCTTTCTTTCAGTTATTTATCACGTTCTCCCTAGCTTCCCTTTCACTTTTCTCCCTTCCAAGAAAACCAATAAATCACAATTAAGAAAAGGCTTCTTTACGCTGATCTTTTCCAGGCTGTTGATCATAGACTCATACTGCAACTCAGGCTGGAAGGGACCTCGAAAGACTGGTCCAACTTTTCGTGGGAGCCTCAAGGAGAGCATCGAGCCTGTTTAGTCCTGTCTCCAAAATCTCCAATTCTGAGACCTCTACACCTGGCGATGCTGTTGCTGTTATTCTTACTGCAAAAAATTTCTTTCTTATATTGAGATGAAACCTATCGTCATGGAAATCATACCCATTGTCTCTTTTCTTCTTTGTGTGGCTGCTTGTGAAGAGAGAGGCTGTCCTCTTTACAGTCACCTTTTAACTACTGAAACTACAATGAGGTCCTTCTCTTCCCAATGGGGAAAATACTTAAATCCTATAGTCTTTTCTCATAGAGCAGATTCTCCAGCTCTTTGATCATCTTTGTGGCTTTCCTTTGGACTCGTGCAGTCTGTGCATCATTTTTGAATTGTGGGGATCAGGACTGGACACAGTCCTCCAGCTACTGTGCAGTGATGGGAAGAGTCAAGATTGTCAATCTACTTGTAAGGACAGGTGAAAAATATCAGGAGATGAGAACTAAGGGCACTGAGAATAGAAAGAAACAGAAATGCAGGACTGGGAAAGGGTATGCCACCTGGGGAATTTCTGAGTTAGATTTGATTAGCAAGCCTGTCTTTACTTGGAGTCAAGACCTGTGTTTGTGGTAGCTTGTATGCGAAGTCTTTTTTTTTCTCAGCAACCTCCATTCCCTTCTAATCTACAAGGCCATGAGAGCTCAAATCTGCACAAAATCATAATTAGCTGTTTGTCATTTCTGTTTCAAGTGACATCTCCCACTGGGACTGAAGCAGAGCCTATTATTGTGCTATTTTTGCCCCACAGCTCTGCAGGAGTACCTAAGTGTCCTGTGCTGCGATCTCTGCAGGGAGGAGCAGGTATGTGCTCTGACAAGGCTGTGCTCCCCCGCCAGAAGGATGTTGGAGGCTGACGGGCCTGTTTTCTGAGCTCTTGCTGTCCTCTGCAGTGGCTTTGGCACTTTATGCTGAAATATTCCCATGATTAAACTCCACAGCATGTGTTTAAGTCAGGCTGATCTTTAATTCGGTCGTCATGTCTGAGTTGTGCACTTTGTGGGATTCTGAAGTGGTTTTTATAACTTTTCACGCTGAATTTTAATGATAAGAACATAAAAGCTTTTTGACTGTTATGCACTATTTTTTTGTTATAATCACCATTAATAATCATATCATAAAACCTCATTTTCATCAAGGTTTGATTCACATTTCATAAATGCCTCTGGCAACTGCTGGAATGGCACACTGTCTTCATGAAACTCAAGTACCTGCTCTGCTTAATGAGGATCCATCATCTGCAGCAGATCTGCAGCAGGACAGGGCTGTCTGAGGGAGCACAAGGGCTGGTGGAGAGTGGCGGCTTCCATGAGGCTGCTGCTATCACAGCTACTGGAGAAAAGCTGTGTGATGGTGGTGAAGCAGTGCTCTTGTAAGCTGAGAAGATGTTCTGCAGCTGCGACTCTCATGCCACTGATGCAGAGACGATTTTGGCTTTTTTTATGGGATAAGTCAGTGCAAGTCACTGGGAGATTTGTGGGAGAAAATCATGGTAGACATGGAAAAAGTAGGAGACCCATCTATTTATCTATTTCAGTTCTTATAGTGGCTAATTTTGAAGTTGCAAAGATGTTTAAAACATTGGAATTGTTACTGGTGTAAATAAATGAACAAGGGAAATACCTAAAAATGCACTCAAAAAAATCTGATTGGCATTTTTAACATGCTTGTACTGCAGTAAACATTTAATCAGTTCAGTTTAATCCTAGTCTATTTGTTTTCATTTTCTTTAGGAGAACGCCCCCCAGGGACAGATGTACTTGGATAACAAAGATTACTGTACAGTTTCTGTTCAGCAAGAGATGGAGCTGAATCAGACATCTTCACATCCAACCAGTTTATCTGCAAAGGTGGCAGCCAAACCAGTGACCAGAAACTGCAATGAGCTGCGGTTATTAAAAGAGTATCCTGGCATGGTAGCTCTTGGAGAGCCACAGACCCTGTGTGAAAAATCAGCAATACGGGAGGATGGCTGCATTGCTCTGGGGAAAGATTTCACTCCTGTGCCCATGCAGGGAAGGTAAGAATAAGAACAAGCAGAATGTTTTTTCTCCAAATCAAAATTAATTTTTTATTTCCTTGCAGGACAGATATGTATGTTCATTAAGTGACTATTTCTCCCACTCACACAAAGAAACAAAACCTTAATGGAACATCAGAGCAGTTGTAATTGCCATGGAGGAGTCATGGATCACCAGATTTCTAAACTAATCTCAGTGTTAATAGCCACCACGGGCCAATTTTGCTGTGTTTTCAAGATCGAACAATTGGCTTTTCTTCACTACTTGGTGTCAGAAAACACGCAGAGATAAAGCAGTTTTCACATCCCACCCTATACCTCTTTCAGAAAAACGCATCATAAAGACGTCACTACAGCTAAGGCTGCAAACATTAAAATGGCACAGTATAGCACAACTCTGACAGCTGACACACCACACATCAAGTGGACAAGGAGTGTGAGCTCCTCATGCATCCTCTCCTGCATCAGGAAAGGTGCAGGTTGCTGTGCAGGGGTGTTAATCTTTCCTGGTGCGACAGATACAGTGTCAGCAATACTATTTGTAAGTTCTTAAAAATAATTTATAGACCCCAAAATATTTCAGGTGGATTTTGAAAGCTTTGAACCAGCAGCAACCACAGTGAGTGGAAGGCAGCCAGGGTGGACTGGCAACTTTTTTGAAGTTTTGAGAATCTTTAGAGGTGACTTGACAGAACCCAAAGTGAGAGAGAAGTGCTGTACATAATCCAAACTCCTGCAGAGCATGGGCCTTGAAGTGCTGCCTGGCAGTGTCTGCATTGAGCAAGGCTTACACTGCAGTTGTGAAGTAGAGTGCCAGCACAATATCTGGAACCCGATCCTGGAGACCTTTGTTGCGTGGCTACAAATCAGGAAAATCATGTAATGTGGGAGATGCAGTCCTGGGGGCTCCCCACAGTTCTGGCTGTGCTGGTGACATCTCTGGTTTGGTGAGCAGGGCTGAAATCTGTCCCTTGCCCCTCCATCTCATTAAGAAGGAAACGTGCTTATCTTGGGAAGAAAGGAAGTTTGGGGAATTTTGGTAAGTTCCCTGACCTGAGCAAAGGAGAGCCAGGCTAGCTGGATGACTTTTGCTGTGCCACTTACTTACATACAATGTAAGTATGGCATAGAAATCTACAGTCAATGTTGTAATGTGCATTTGAAAGTATTTCTGTCAGAGTGAGAATTGGAAATCATTATAGCTAGGCTTTCCAAATATTAAAAAAGCAATCAAATTATCAGCTTGACCAAAAAAGCCCTATAAATCCTTTAGAAAATTTTCTTTTGAGTATTAGAGGATTCTTTTGTGTTGACTAAGAAATTCTGTGGACAGAATAAAATCTTGTGAAAGTTCATCAGTTCAGTATGTGAAAGGACGTGTTATTGTCTTATTCTGAAAGAGCACGGTAAGTACAACATATATGTGAGGATGGGGGGAAGGCAAGGGAAGAGAAGGGAAGGACTGAGTGCATCTGAAGACATGGTTTTTCTTTTGTGAATTCACACCTCTCTTCTGCTACAGCTGTGTTTGCCAGTGCTATTTACTCTCTTATTTACCATCTGGCATGTGAACAAAATCCACAATTGTATTCTTACGGACCAGCTTTCACCGTTCTGGCTAAACATCTTCCTATTATTTTTCAGTGAATGATCTGACTTTCTGTACCAGCGATATTCAACTTCTGTGAACCTCTGAACCAGTCTGGCAGTCATGGTCACAGGTGCCAGAGATGAAAAATACTAGATCATGGGGGAGCCCACCTTCCTATAAGAGAAGGGAGTAACTCCAAGTCTTTTGCTAACACTGTTAGTGTTGAGTAAACTGGAGTCACTGTGCATGATTTAGGAATAGATGTAAAATTAAATAGCCATACCCACACACATGTTCCCTTTCAGACAAATGTATATCTAATCTTCCATAGCAATATATTAGGGCTCAGGAAAGGATCTCTCAAAATTTCTTCTTGTTGATCTTTGGCTCTTGCTCTTCCAATATTGATTTTTTTTTTTTTTTTTTTGGCATGGAGATTAAATTTACCAGTCTCTCCTTAGATTAAACTTACCAGTCTCTCCTTAGCATATGTTTTAATCGATGTACATCAGGTGCAGTAAAAATACTGATGTGACCTGTATGACCACTCTATATGAGCAATTACCCTTAAATCATACCCAACAGAATGCAGATAAAAGTATGGATAAACGTTTGCAGAGTTGTTGCACAAGTTGTTTGATTAGTTTCATTAGAATGAGAATTAGCTTTTAATGTAAATTGTTCTTTTGCTTGCAGAGAAAACTACTAATGATTAAAAAAAGAGGAGACCAATTTTTTTTTTTTCCATAAAGTAGTTCACTAAATTGGCATGTCTGTATGGTTTGTTTTAATGCATCTACTTAACTTAAATTGCTGAATTATCTTTCAGGATAAGATTCCCAGGTTGTCTAAATTTTTCAAATGTACACTGAGACAAGACTTTCCAAAGAATCTATTTAATGGAACAGGGG
Organism: Falcunculus frontatus; assembly: GCA_013398115.1. Lineage (NCBI taxonomy): Eukaryota > Metazoa > Chordata > Aves > Passeriformes > Falcunculus > Falcunculus frontatus. Next base: position 677,661 of record VZRV01005804.1, read on the forward strand.
ATTTATCTCAGTCTCTAAAATTATCTTTAAGAAAGCGTTCTTGAGTTAAGCAGGGCCATTTACTGTGGGACAGAGATGTCCACCCTATTTTGGACTGAGCATTTCCTTTTGATTGCAGCACAGTCCTGCAGGTATTTTGTGGTCAGTGTACCTATTGGGCTGCCTGACTGCCTGTCAGAATACATTCTCATTTACTTTCCATGTTGAAGAGTGGTACCTTCTGACTCCAGGTTTTACTGCATTGCCTTGGTCTCCCTTGGCTCTGTGTGAGGAGATGTGGACTATCCACCGTGGTCACTCCAATGATCCTGTATTTCCAGAGTATCCTCCCCCTAGAAATAAGCCTGTCTGCCTTCTTGTGAGAAACATACTTCCTTCAGCCCTACTTGCTGTGGGCAGTGCAGGCATGACTCTCTGAAGTGGACCGTGAACGACTTCCAGTGACATCCTGTTCAGTTGGAATGCACCTGGCCTAGGTGTATGTTTACACTGAACTGTGGTGTATTTTGGTCTATCAGAAATGCAGCTTTTAAAGTACTGAAAAATGGCAATGAAGTCTGCATTTTGATTTTTCATTTCTCTCAAATTCCTCAGCCTTTAAACAATGGCTTGACTGGGGTTCCTTTTCATTACAGTTACATGAAAGTGGCTTTTACAGTCAATGGACCTTGGTCCAAGCCACCTTCATGAGCTCCTTACCTTGCAGGAAGATTCCACACTGTTTGTGGCAGCATGGGCAACACTCTTCAGGTCAGCACTGACATCTCCAAAGACATAGGCTACTCCTTTCCATCCTGTCTCTGTACATACAGAATGTGGCCCCCAAAAAGGCCCTTTGGTCTCATCATTATCAGTGCTATTTGCATGGCAAGAACTCAACAGCATGGTTTTATCTGTTTTACCAAATCTGAAATCCTTCTCTGTGATCCATGGGAAGGGGGTGAAGTCAGCTATTTTTGCCTTAGGAGTTCATGAGCATCAAAAGTCATCTATAGAAATGAGGTGAACAGTAATTCTTAATTCCATGTAAACAATTACTTTGCATTACTCCACTAAAGTTATATTTGGATGAACTTGGCCCTGGAATTTTATGGTTATTTAATATGATAGTCCTTAGAAGACTTTTTTCTTTGTGTGTCATTAAGAAGATCCATTTACATGATAACAAATAAAATCTCAATTTTTTTTAGTCTGCTTGAAACTGTGTTTCAGCAAGGAAAACTATTTCTTTCAGCATTCTTCCTGTCCCTCAGTTTCACTTATGTAATATAGAGTAAAAGCAATCAACCAAATCCACCTCTTCCTTTGCCCTGAATCTCTGGTCCCAGGATCAGTAGGGAGATTTGTTTGCAATGAGAAGGTCAGTGACTTAAAAGTGTCTATTGAATCCTTGGCTTGCAGCAAAACAGCAGAAAGATTGCAATTGTATTTCCTGTTAGCTGGAGAAACTGGAAGAGGAGAAGGTTTTGTATAGTGAAAAGTCAGTATGAGAGTGAAGTTATGTCTTTAGCCATGAGGGATTATAAATCTCAATTTTGATTTTTAATTATGTTGATGTATTGCTACTTTTAAAAGACGTTTATGAGATTTAGAATTAGATGTCAAGAAGACATGGTTGCTGTCTAAATAAGTAAAATTTATGTGACAATTTAAAAGCTTCTTTAATTTATGTGACAATTTACAAGACAGGGGAAAAGACTAAGGGAAAAACTCCCCTTGAAAACAATAAAATCACCTTTTTTTTGTGCATCCTAAGGCTAATTTTGATCTTTGGCTATTAGAACAAAATGGGATCATCTTCTCTTTAACAGACAAACAGAGAAAGCATCATTTTCACATCATAATTATATGTTTGTGTAGGAGCCATTGTGATTTTTTATGTCAATCACACAAATATTAGAGAAGAATCAAGGCCACTGCCACCTTCATCATTCTCAAGTGACTCCTGGTTATCTTGCTTGCTGCCTAAATGATGGCATTTCTGGCTTTCTTCCCACTTCTTATCCATAGTGAGTATTTCTGAGTTTGGATTCCCCATGAGGATCTTTAAATGCTATAACACTGCAGTAAACAAATAATATTGAAGAAGTTTTAAAGTCCAACTTTGCTAATTGATTTAGTTTGGTTAATTTGGTTTTAAATAGACTCTCTCAAAAATTTATTGTTTACATGGAGGCATGTGGCTGAAACACAGCTTATCACGAGCAAACTGTGTAAGGGCATGGAACTGATGAGACTCTCAGCTGAGATTAAAGCTCCCTGCTGTTGCCTCTGCTCTATCACAAAATAGAATTCAAAGCCTGAAAAGCTCAAAAGAAGCAATAAGCAGCTCTAGCAAAACTTTAGGCTGAATGGTAGGAAGTATAACAGAAAGACCATATTATGCACAATAGGCAAATAAATAAGTTATTGTGGGGTTCTGCTGCCCCATCCTAATTTGCTGTTCTGCATTTCCTGGGAAAAAAGTATCTTGCAGTGGTAACAGAAGGAAGACTGAAATGTAGTTGTATGATGTAACTTAAGGAGAGTGTTCGACTTCATTTGAGTAAAAGAGGCAAGTTCAGCAAAAGACTGATTTTGACATAGTTTCTGCTGTTAATGAAACATACAGAAACAGGCCTCACTCATTATAAGTTTCTCTGTGTTCAAAGTTTTTTAATTTCATTGTTGCTTTGTATTATTCATCATCTCAGTGCTAAATTCTTATAATTATTCACGGTATCTCAGATTGGTCATGTATTACAGTTTCTGTTCTTCTATTGACAGACTAAAATCACAGTGCTCCTACACAGCCACTCAAATGCTTTTTGCTCTGACAGAACATTTTGTAAACAAGAACCCACCAATATTAATTTATGTTTCTGAGTGCTCTGTTGAAAGAATTAGGGGGTACTAATTAACTGCTTCACACTTTTCCAACTGTCAGGCTAAACACTGAGCTTAGCACTCAGTGAAAAATGTGCAGTGTACTAACCTCCAAAACCCAAATGTTCCATTTGAGTGCCCATGACATTCCACAAGGCTGTTGAATTTTGCAAGCAGCTGCTCTTTTCCTAATAGTTAATAATACGGTAATGTGGGGTTTGTCTTTGTGAGACCTCTTAGGCCAGTTGTGGAAAGATGCCAGTCATGTACAAGATGGGACTGAACAGCGTTTTTCTCACACAAACCTCTGTTTAAACAAGGAAAGGCTTTTAATGTCAACAATGACTTTTTTTTACATTAAAGGGTTAAGCCAACTAGTCAGTCAGACATTGAAAAGAAATGTGTTGCACAGGGCCAGTCACAGTTGAGCAGGAGGGCATGCCTGGGGCTTAAATAGCTGACATGAGGAGTAGCTGGCCATCTATGATGAAGCAAATAACTCAGACACTCAACGTGTCTCCATGAAACTTTTTCAGTGAAAAATTGGTCTGTGTGCTTTGCTCCTGACTGATGTGCATGTGTGCGGGTGGCAGCTCTGATAGAATAAACCATTTACAGAAATCGTAACTTTTCATTAGCAGCTGGACAAGTTACACTAATTAATAAGATTTCAGTTTTGTCCCAATTTTTCTGCTATGTAGATGTGCAAAAGTTTTATGTGAGGAAGAACAATTGAGTTTTCATGGAGAGTGACTGGAAAGAAGGAAAAGAAAGGGTTGGAAATCCATGGTCCTTACATATATTACTGCATCAAGTGGACATACATATAGGCAGCCACTGCAGCACCATTTTTGGATGGTAAATGGTCTGCATGATAACATGGCAACTTTCCCATGGGCTCAGGCTCTGCAGTTGAACGGTAGAACAAGACAAGACCTGAAAGTGAAGCCAAAATAGTTGAAAAAGGGAATGATGGAGAGAACCTAATGTTTGACAGTAAGTTTGGGCCATTGAAATTTAAGGTGTGGACCTCAATGAGCCTGAGGTGGAGCAGGAGCCCATGAACTTTGCAGAGCATAGAGGGAGAGGACAAAAGCATCTTGATTTCATGGTCTAATCAAAAAAGAAGTAATGCTGATGGGGGTCACTTAATGTAATTGTTCGGTAGGAAATGGGTGTACAATCTCTGCTTTGCTCTGAGTAGTATTACATACACATCTCCCAATTCTTGGTATGTGCATGGGTCCACATACATCTGCTAGACACAGTCCATCTGCCAGACTCCAAGACAATCTTCTTTTTTTTTTTAATGTAATTTTTAAAAAATTTAATGAAACATCAATTAAAACAGCAACTGTAACTCAGGTATTCTATTTTATAAGAAAATTTCTTGATAATCAGCATTGTTTTGTTTATATACTCTTTATTCTTCTTTCCAATGACTATTATTTTGTTGAAATTATAAAGGCCTGAAGGGAGAGGAGACGAAGGGTTTGCGGTCTTTAATTTAATAGTCAGGGTGATGAGGTGAGAGCTTGGTTAGCTTAGTTCATACTGAACATTTGACCAAAAAAATTGCCTCATTCTCTGCCCAGACTGCTGGGGAGATGCTGCCAGAGGCGGAGAGAGGACTTTGAGATAGAGCTGGAGGGAGAAGCATTTATATGGACAGATATCAGTAAAATGCAGAGGCAGTAGGAGTAGTGGGAAAGATGAATGGAAACTCTTCCAGGCAGCTACAAAGGGACACTGAGTGAAGGTGAAATACAGCGTGAAATACAGGGTGTGAGCAGGGTGTACTGAGCTATGGATTGAATTAGGTAAAAGCAAGTTAGTGCTGTGGTTATAAGCTAGACTCTGATGCAATCAGTCCCCAGATATGAAAAAAAATTCAACTCCACCCAAAGTTGTAGTTAACAGGAATATGAACTTGTCAGTCCCAAAACTTGAAGCCAGACAGCCAAGTTAGCAGCATTCCTTGCTTACCCTGAATATCTTGCACTAGTAACTACTTACAGCTTGGTCTTTCAAACAAAAGCAAGATATGTTAACAAGATAAAGACGTGGAAGACTATGATGCCTCATAAAATAAAACAATCTCACCCTGCAAGGGGGTACAGAAAGAAATATTTCCTTCCTTCCTTCCTTTTTTTCCTTTCATAGCTTGCTGCTAGGACCAGATGTTTTAGAGTACAGTTCTGCTGGTGATAGGGATCTTTCAGTCTGCCCCAAACTTTAAATGTCTCTCGTTAGAATTAATTAGCATCAGAGTGTTTTGTCCTTTTGTGTTAAAAGCACTGGAAATCACTCCTCAGCTGCAGCAAAAATTTCCCAGATAGTGATGGTCACATAGTAAAGAACTGAAGTTCATGTTAAATTGAATGTAATTGATGGAAAAATAGATTAATGTAGATGGGAGAAATTAGCCAGTGAAGTGAAAAAAAAAAAAAATAAAGGGCCACAGTCTGTAGTGTGGCAAATCACATGGCTTTTTAAAGAACGTGCTATACATAAGGGGCTCAAGTGATTTACTCTCTGAAATACAGCAAAAGCTGATAAATGAGTCACCAGAATGCTTACAGACAGTGACGAAGCAAGCAATTCTCTGCTTGATAGGGGCTAATGGGGCTGTAGGGGCAACCTGCAATAATTGTGCTAATGGACCAGCAGCAGTCAGAGACCACACAGAGCTCTGCCCACAGCAGGTCGGAGCTACATCAAGGACAGCATCGTCAGCTGGAGCCAGGGCTGTCAGAACTGGGTAGGTTCAGAAGTAATGCACTTGTGTTTGATTTTGCTTTTAATTTTTTTTTTCTTTGCATATTTTTATATTATTTCTTTTGGACAGGGTGAAATACAAAACAGATTGGCACTTACAGCCACTCAGTTTTAAAAAGTGGAGCAGAAGTTACTGAGTCATTACCGTATGAATTAGCATCATTCAGAAGCAGCTGTGAAAGGCTGAAGCCTTCACTCACACTTTCAGAGCTACTGCCTTTTCTGTGCTAGTCAGTAAGGACAGCAAACACAGCCCATCTGCCATTCACTCCCTGGTATCCTTGAGCAGAGTTTCTGTAAGGACTCCCTTGCCCGAAGTGGAGCTCTGGCAGTGGGGGTGTGTGAAAGCATCTCCCCCAGATGGCCACACTGGCAGTCACATTGAACTGATATGTCTGGCAGGGCTTTGCTCTTGGTATTTGAGGAGGAAACACTGTGCTTTTGAGGCATTTACTGTAAGAAGTCTAATCCTGAGTAGGGTGAGTAAATATTTTGCAGTGACTTTTCCTCCCGCTCTTGTGGTCTTACGCAATTTATTTTCTCCGCTGCCAAGAAAATAAAAAAGTAAAAGCAGTTTCAAATACTCCTTTTTTTCTAATCTTCCTAGAAGTGATAGGAGCAACTCTACCTCCTCAGCCATGTCAATGGCATGTGACCTGCAATCCTCTTTAGAAGCTGGTTCAGCATGTAAACCTCTTACAGTGAAAAGGATGAACCTGAATTTAGTGAATCTGTCTGCTAAAAGGAAGAGTAAACCCAGAACAAGGGTAACAAGGAATACCCTTCTGTTTTCTCTGATGTGTCTTTAATCATGTAAGCTAAAGGAGAAGGGCTATGTTGTAATATTATCTAAATGCCTGGTTTTTTGTTGCAACCATTGGCAGCATATATCTTCTTTGCCAGCCTTCTCTGTTTGCTATATGTTGGGCCTCCCAGTGCTTTCCAGTGCAGGCCAATGAAAACAAATGCTCTACAAAGTGATGCAATGGAATTCATGCATTTTAGACATTATTTTTGGGTCACATCTACTTGGCATATGGTAGTATGTGACCAAAAATAAGCCATATCAGAACTGTAGGAAGTAGTGATATTTCAGAGTAAAAACTTTGAACATCAGTGTTTGGAAAACTTGTTTTTAACCATAAATTAAATGGCAACAAGCACTCCTTACAAACCTGTTCCTAGTTGAATGGAAGCATTGAAGAGGTTACATGGCCAGAAATATTCTAACTTGCCTATTTTGACAGAAGACAGACTGTCCTTGGTAAAGGAGAATGATAGATTGTCATAAGGATTTGTATGTATGAACATTGTACTAATTACAGTTTTGAATCTATTTTTCCGTCAACAAAAGTTGCTAGAGCTACACTGATGTTGTTAGACCTGTCATGCTTGCTTTCAGCTGGAAATCTGATGTCTGTGAGGCAGAACACACAAGGACTCTACATAATAAGCAGTTAACAAATGTACCAATCAATCTACAATTTGGAGTAGGACTGATCGTTTAATTTTCTTGATATGCCAATCCAAAAATGTTTTAGGCTCAAGCAGATAGGTTGGAGAACAGAGAATTCTGGCTCTTTGTACTTCCTAAACTCTATACGAACATGAGAAGGTTTAGGTCATACATACAATACATTGAGATCATCTAAATTGCATATTGACACTGGCTTCCTTATATGTAAAGGAATTTATTTATTTGGATGCAAAACTAATCATCTGGATCGTACCTGTGCTGCATCTGTATCTCTTCAGGAATGAGATCTTCAGGGTGTCATGGTCTGTGCCACATTTAGCCTTCATTAACAATAAAGTTGCAAGTAGGAGCATACTTTGTCCTATTGTGGTTACAGCATTTGGTTACTTACCAAAATAAATTAATATATAAACTGGAATAATACTTCAGAGCTGAGACTGCAGCCATACCTCTTGTGATGAATAAAAAATGTCGATGGAATCCATCCTTTCTAATCAATGCCCTTTTAAAAATTTTTCTGTGTGATTTTTTCTTAAGTTTGTTTAAGTTAAAATCTATTCCTTTAGCTATGCCATGTGTCATGTTATTTTTTCTCTTCAGCCCATGCTTTTTCCTAATGCTACTGGAGGAAATAATTCCTGTAGCTTCAGTTCTTCCACTATTCTAAGTAACTTTCACATTCCATATTCTAAAAATAGTACAAAAATTTTTTTTATCTGTTATGACCCGCTATGGACCTCTACTTCTCATAAATGTTTTTTGTTTGTTTGCTTTTAAAACATTTCTTTTCAATTGTAACCTACTTCTGAATGCTATGACTCAAATGAGATTACATTATTTGTGCTCTAAACTGTTATTTTTGTGTAGAGGAACAGCCATTATTTTATGTTGTTTCTTGAGGTGCAGAAGGGCTACTTCCACATTAACTTTTAATAATGATGTCTGCTTATGGGCACTTTAGTGTCTTTTTTTGTTTGTTTGCTCGTTTGCTGTTTGTTTTATTTTGTCATTTTATTTATTGCTCTGCTGCCAAGTGTATCCACTTCCTTGGCTCCTTTGCATTTCCATTTTGTCAGAATATCTTTCAGTTTTCCTGCTATGTCACACTCTGAGGATAATTTCTTTTTGCAAAGTGCCTGTGCAGATGGTATTAAAAAGAGAGTTGTTGATGAAGTAACTGTTGTCAACGATTTCTGGAGTTGCTTTATTGAAAAAATATATGCAAGAACTGTGTTTGTTAGCACTTTTTTTTACATTTCAAGCTTTTCTTATTTGGAGGCGCTGTTGGTTCAAGAACACTAATCCTGTTTGATCCATTCGAGTTGATAATCAAATAGCTGCATAACTCTGGTTCAGCACATGGCAAATGACAAGAACTGCTTTTTTAACATTTAAATAGTGGTTTTAGTTCATCCTTTTAAGAATGCTAATGAGTGTTTTTGATTGAAAAATTAATGGATTATTCAGGCACTATATCTGCTTGAGGAATCAAAACACTTGTAAAATTTCTTCTGTCTTTAACTGTCTGTATTAGCTGTGCTCCGCTGCATCTCTGCTGGTACAGAAGCTGCTGACATAGGGCAACCATGTCAGCATGGGCTTTCCCCTTTTCTGCAGATAATTCCTTGATGAAGAATATTCTTTTTAAGTCAGGGCACTGACACCTTCTCTTTTCTATTGTCTTTTTCTTTGGGAGCACAGAATGAAGTTTTATTTATGTAGCCTCATTTCTGGGTGGCCAGAGATTTTCACGTGTATGGGAAGAGCTATTGTCCTATCTCTTTTTTTGGTGATCAGTATCCAGGATTTATTTATGAGCACCATCCCAGCTTTGGGATGGTGCTAATTTTTAAAACATACAAAACAAGTATTATGACATATCTCATGAAGAGTATGCTATTTAAGGAACAACATAGAAGGAAGTCACCTCTGCGAGACTATAGAGAAACCAAAGTTACTCCATTCTGTATAGGGTCGAAGGGAATGCAGTGCCTGAGAGGAAAGAGTCTGGCATCTGTGTGACAGGGAGGGAAGAAGTGTATTAAGAAATATGATGTACAGTTAAACTATATTTCTGGAACAAAGCCATGTGCCATGTAGGAAGAGGCATTTCCTTCTGAACCCTGAGAGGCATGATTTTGGTTTTTGGCTTTTCAGTGCACAGCAGCATGTTCTTACCTGGAGAAGGATTAGAGTTTAAATCAGGAGGAAGGGAAGCTGAAATGGCATTATTATTCTTTGTTTTTGTCATCAGTTTCCCCACTTTAGGGGGGACTTGCTGAATATAATTTGCGTGCTACTCTACGTGAGACAATCAAATTCTCAGAGTTTCTTTGGAATATGTTATTTATAATCCTCGGTGTTTGGGTTGATTCGTTTGGTGGCTTTTTTTCTTCCCCTCCTTTTTGCTTTGAGAATTTCAGTTGAATGTGTTTATGGACTCCAATCTTGTGTTTTAAATTTGTCTCCCCTTGGTCAGTAACAAATCAAAACTCTGTGTTTCAAAGCTGCTTGTTAATACAGATTAGAAGCTCCTTCTCTGACATGGTAGACTTGAGGGTCTAGATATATAAGGCCTTTTAAGGTAGAAAAAGATGTCTGATAGCAAACCAGAACCCAAGGCTATGGACTGAATTTCCTGAGACTTGTAAACTGTGTATGTTAATACATAACAGCAAACTTAGTGAAGGGCTATTGCAGGGAAGGGCACCATCTTTGTGAGATAAGACTGCATTTACTCTTGAATGATTTCACTGAATATCATCCAAATATAAGAGAAAATATTTTATTGTTATGAGGTGCCTTTCTATTCTGTTTGGTTTCTTTAATTTGTTCCTCTGGGATTTTCAATGTTCTGAATTTTTTTTGCCTCTGATATAAGTCAAAGTGGAATGCAGATGACAAGTTATGTGGAATTACTCTGTTTTGGAAGTTACTTGTTAGGAAGTTATAAGGCAGTCATATTTGGAAGGACTTGTTGATCGATTTTTTTATATACTTTAGCAACATTGAATAACTTCTTTGATGAAAAGTCTTCTGTATGAAAAAGGAGATTTGATCTAAGTGCAAATAAAATGTACATGAAAAAAATACTTTTTATTACACTGTAATTTAGAGATTATTTGTGTAAGGCTTTTATATTATTCAGTGAAAAAGTCTTTCTGTTGCCACAGAGGTAATTCCCCAGGTTCCTTGTATAGACAACATGGGAGATGTGGAGGGTGAAAATGATTTGAAGAGATCTCTCTCTTGCCAGTGACTGTAACTATCCTAAACCAGACTTTCAGATGGCAAAGCTTGTATGAAAAACCTCAGTGTCTTATGCTCAGCCAGAACCTGAAAAGGAATTCTTAGTACCTCCATTGTAATTAAAATAATTTTAAAAAGTAAATATAATGTAAGGACTTCCAAGTGAAAAAACATCCATTATTTTATCAACTTAAGGGTGTTATTTCAAAACATGACAGCTGTATCTCCCACTAGAAAGTATTTATCTGCAAATTTTACTGCTGTTTCTTCTTTGTCTACTCAGTCTCAGGCTCCAGCTTTGAAGGAAATTTCAGCATTTTAGCTGGGTCCGGTCCACCTAGATCAGAATCTACATAAAGGCTACATAAATTGTCCTAGTTATATTGTAATACCTGACTATTTAACAGATATGAGTATGCTTGAACTTACCTTGTCTCATTTTATTGTGACCGAAGGACAAAATACTAGTCCCAGCAAGCTTGAAATGGTTTGGATCCATCATGTGGCTTTTTTTGAAACAAAGCTTAATTTGATGTCAACTTGATTTTTTTTAAGCCGTGCAGTGGCCTGCCTCTGTTAACACCTCTCCAGGCACAGAAATCGGCCACATTTTCTCATGTTGTTAATGAGCTTTTTTTTTTGTAGATGTCTGGCTTAAACTTTTTTTAACTCTAAGGAATGGAGACAAAAGTTTTTTTTTTAATCTAAAAGTTACAGTTATGAATAATCTTATATCCAAATTCTTGGAAGGAAACATATGGAACTACAATTTGCAAAGAAATCCTTAAAAAAGGAAAGAAATAAATTCTTCGTTACTTGGTCTCTAAGTATAGCTAACTAATTACTCTTTTCAGTCTCCAAAACTGGGGTGAGTGGCATAAGAATACATGGTAAGGCTATATAAGGCCGGAAGAATCAATGCATGTCACAGCTTGTCAGTACATTACTTGGATTAAGGAAAATTCTATCAAAATAATCCTGCCTCAGTGTTGTGTATGAAGGTGTTCCTTCATCTGGGAAATGGCCAGTAATCTTGTTTTAGGAGTGCTTCCTTTTCTTGCATAATTCTTGAATTCAGCTGGTCTCTAAATAAATCTTCCTCCTTCAACATATGTTCCCCTAAACCTTTGAGACCACAACATTCTATCACTTCAATGCTTGACAAATAACAACCTTCTCAAGAGATGGTTACATCATCTAGTTGTATCTCAGACCTACTCTTCTGTTCAAATTTCCATCATCCAAGCACCCCATATTGCATCTTTAAGAGAGTCTGGTCAGATATAAAGTTAAAGCATTAAGTTGTGACCACTTTCTCAATGTTTGAGATTTTTGAATTCCCTTATGGACTAGAAAAAAGTGTGATTCCCCTTTATTTGTCATAAGTTCAGTTAGCAACAGAGCTGATTAAGGTAAAAGCCTGTCATGAATATCAAGGAAAAATGCTGGCATTTAAAAGCCAAGCCTGCAGAATATACTGAAGTGTCACAAGTGCAGTCATGCTTTAAGTGTTCCTGATAAATTGCTTCCCTATTGCAGACTCATTTTTCAGTATACCCTACAGCATTTGCAGATAATACTTCTGAACAGGTTATCAATGTAATCCATAGGGAAACTGGGGGTTTGGAATTTGGACCACTACCCATACTGGCTCCTGATGCCTTTTTCAAATTTGCAGCTTTCTGGCAGTTGCTAACAGCTAAACTCTTTTGGCAGCATCTGCTCCTGAAATTTATTTTCTTCTTCAGACTGTCTGCAATTTTCCATGTGGTCTACTGTAGCTTTCCAATTTTCTTTGCTGAAGCAGAAAATTTAGAGAAGGAAACAGCAGATACTCTTTTCAGGGCAGCTTCTCACTCCTTCAAATGGTAGGCTTTTTGGACCTGCCGTGTCACTGTGGTCCTACTGGAAGTAGGATGTAATGAAATCAGGGTTGACCTGTGTCCTCATCCGCATCCCGTCCCTGCTCCCTTGTTGGGTGTTGTGGGACAGGCCCTGCTTGGGAAGATCATGACCCTGCCAGACCCATGGCCACTCCCTTCTCCTGGCTCCTTCCCTCATGATGCCCTGACAGGGGAGCAGAAAATGTGTGGAGAACAGTTCCTCTGAGGTAGAGTCAGAAATGCTTCATGGCAGCTTAAGGGTTAAGTCCTTTCTTTTATCTTCACCCATCTCCAAACCAGTGAGGTCCTGGTTTGTTAACTACCCCTCGATGTCTTCTTGACAGAGAGCTTCCCTGACAGAGGCAGGCAAAGAGTTTTGAGGTAAACAAATTATCAAATTGTGGAGATACCTGATTTTTTTTTTCCCCAGAGAAGTACAATAACCTTACAAAGCCTGACTTGATTTTAAAACAGGAATCACAGGAAGCGGTCTATTTTCCAGGCTATTTTTGAACTTAAAATTGCCCTTGTAGAACATGTTCACTCTCCAAATCCAGCAGAAGTGAATGAAGCAAGCACATTGTGAGTGCCGTATGCAAGGAACCATTTCTATCTAGAATAAGCTCAGCACACACTTCTCTACACATTTCTTATGCATGTTCTTTAATTGCCTGGGGTCTTGGCATGGCACATGTTTCTCAGTTTGGAATAATAGGATAATTTAGGGTGGAAAAGACCTTTAAGATTATCAAGTCCAACTGTTTCACCAGCCCTGCCAAGAACACCACTAAACCTTGGCCCTAAGTGCCACATCTACACGTCTTTTAAATATATGAGTAGCCTGGTGGTAACTTAAGACTTCCCTGAGCAGTCTGTTACTATGCTTGAGAACTCTTTCTGTGAAAAAAATATTTCCAAATAGCCAATCTGAACTGCTCCTGAAACAACTTGAGGCCATTCCCTCATGTCCTGTCCCTTGTTTCCTTGGAGAAGAGACCAACACCCATCTCACTACAATCTCCCTTCAGGCAGGTGGAGATAAGGCTTTCCTGAGCCTCCTTTTCTCCAGACTGAACAACTCCAGTTCTCTCAGCTGCTCTTCATAAAGCTTGTGCTCCAGACCCTTCACCACCTTATTTACACTTTGGACACACTCAAGCACCTCAGTGTCTTTCTACATGAGACCTGCCAGTTGGCTGTACCTCTCACACGTATCAGGTAGTTCCAGCCCTTTGGGATCCCTCTGCAGGATCCTGTACAGTCCTATTTAATAGAAAATTTAAAAAGTCAAGTAGAAAATGAGTCTGTATTAAGTGATGCTTTCACTGCTAATTTTTTCTGACATCTTAATGGTGCGTGGGTTTAAAGGGTCTGGAGGTTATTTGCTGATTTGGTGGAGCTACATAAAGCAGTCATCAGGAAACATCTGGAACCTGTTTAGAGAAGTGAACTCTGGTGTCTTTGATCCTTCCCTTGACTCTGAGTGTATCAGCTGGCCATACTTCATTTGTGATGGGTAGTCATAACAATTTCCCCATGATGTGCTACCACTGAGGAGAAATCATCAGGGAGGGCTGTGTCTCTGTGTGGGCACATGTATATCATAAAGTTGTCAGCTGTATGCATACGGCTGCTTAGTGCACAGTAAAGGTAAAGGTTTAAGAGCTGAATGCTATGATGTTGGTCAGCACAGCTTGTACCACGTAACTGCTCCCCAAAAACTGGACTTTATCAGAAACTCATAAATACCAGGTCTGGTGGAAGAATGTGTTTTAAGTGCAGTCAAAAGCTGGTCTGGGGCTTTCCTTCTCTGTTGTTGGTATTTTTTTTTTACCCTCTGTTTTTCAATTTATTTCTGCATTATGCTTGTTTACAGTTATGATAAGAGTAATTAGTTCAGTACATATGATTTGTATAAGTATTTTCTATTCAGGGAAAATGAAGCTTCTGAAATTAGACTTTATTCTAAAATAATGTAGAAATGATAAATTAAATTCACATTGTTGTGACTAGTCTCCTGCATGATTAATTATCTCTCATATTTTTACTCTGGACTTCTTCTCTTCCAGGAAACATTGCTTAACTTATATTTGTTAAAACTCTTGGCTCAATGGTATTCTTGAACTTTTGTCTGAGGCAACCTCATGCTTATAATGGTTTTAGTTACTAGTTTAGAATTAGATTACTAATTCAGGGAAGCATGGTAACTCTTTTTTTCCCCAAAGAGATTCTGCTTTTAATTTTTTATATAATGAAACTTCTAATAAGTTATTGTCAAAACTGCTGATGTTCTTGCATAATATATATGCTTCCATATTCACCTCTTCTTCAATTCTGACCAAATCTTTCCCATGGAAGTGAGAATTATTGCTTTCTCTTTTCATAGAAATAGCTCCCCAACTGATAGTTGTGTGCACAACATAACATATGGGAGATGAAGCCTTATATTAGCTGATATTTAAAATGAATCCTTTTTATTATAAGGATTGAAAGCAATACATTGTGTAGCATGATTAATCTTTTCAATACAAGGCTAAATAATAGGTTCCAGTCAGATGTAGTGATTATTTTAAGTGTTTGCAGCCTAACTAGGATAAGTATTGTCTTTTGCTTTCTCAGGCTCTTGCAGGATGTTTATTTCTTTCAGTGTCCTTTTCTGTAGTGCATTTGGGATTCAAACGTTTCTATGGCTGAACATAAGTGCCCACCACAAAGTCTTCCTTTTCCTTTTGTTTAAAATTCCGGGTGTAAACACCATTAGGAAATGCCTGGAAATGTGGTCAGAGTGCAGGTGTAGTGCTCGATGACAGGAAGGTATCAGCTGCAGGTAATGGGAAGCAGTGGTGTGCTGTAGGTGAAAACCTCAGGCCTCTTCAGCTGTCAACTCTGACTGATGTCTGAGGAGTCATCAGCCCATCAGTGGGAGTAACTGGAGTCTCCCACGTCGCTTCCTTTTGTCTCCCGCTCTCTCTGTACCTCTCCAGAGGGCCAGTTTGAGCAACCCAAACTATTCTATGATTCCATATTTGATGCAAAAAATGCTAATGATTTTTGAGTCTGAGCCATGAGAGAAGAACTTGAACACATGTGGTGTCCAGCTTACCAGATCCTTGCCTGCACACAGCATAAATCCAGAGTGGTCTTCTCATCCTGCGAAGAGGCCTATCCACAATGGGTTAATGAGCTGACCTGGTGACTAGACTCTTGGTAACATTGTTGATTTTCTCAGTAGAGATGGATTGCACTCCATTGTAGCATGTGGATATAGTGGAAGTTTCTAGCTATTTGATCAGGAAGAAATATTCAAAGTGTGAGCTGATCCCAGGTTTTGAAATGTGTTACATTTTAATTTGTTTCCTATTTACACAATGTCCCAATTACCAGCTTCTTGCATGGTTTAGGAGCACCAAGAATGATGCTAAGATGGTTTTTGAGCACTGCAGACTTCCTCCTTTATCAGCAGGGGTATTTGGACCTTCCTAGGTTTTGGTTGCAGATGATCTGTTATCTTTGGATTAAGTGGATGGTCAAATTGCACCTATAGCATCTCTGGAAAAGTATGAGGGGCACAGAGGGGCTTGCACTAGGCTCTCTATTCAAGGATGACTTTAACTATTATAATCCATGCTATTTTTTAAATGATGTTTTTGCAACTTTTCTTTCTAGAGCTTTCAGCCTTCAAGATTCCTTTATGCCCTAATTAGCTTTATTGTTTATGTTACTCTCATTCTCTAATTAGAGTAATCGCATCATGGGGGAGTTGAGGCTCTTCTGCTTTTTCTCTAATTATTTTTGTTTCGTCAAGCCTGGCTGTTTCCTGCTGCTTACTCTTGTCCATGTGTTTTTATTCTCCGCAAATTGATGTTGTCATGTACTAATTGTTTTTACTTTATCTGAAGACCTTTTCCATTTTTACTGTCTTCATCATTCTTGGCCATCTGTTCAGCTCCACAGTTTCTTTTAAAAGTGACAGGACCTATACCAGCAAGTGGGGGTAACAAAGTGTAAGAAGAAATTGAAGGTGATATCTTTAACTAGCATTCTGGATTCTTCCGCTCAGGTTCTGTCATTTAAACCACCTTCCACCTGACCTTTATCCTCTCTTTCTTGTTGCCATTCCTGTGGCTGCTTTGCCCTTCAGCACTTTTCGCAAACTGGTTGTTCACAGTAGTGGTGAAGAGCTGCTGAGGTGTGGATTGTCAGTGGATATACATATGCCTGTGTAACACAAACAATGTTGGTATCAACCCTTAACAATTAGAAGAAATTTGAAGTTTTTATAGAAAGTGTTCTGGTTACTAGTCTCAGGATTTACACATCCTAGGAGGAAAAGAATAAAAGGAAGTGTGGAAAGGTTAATGGTGTGCACAAGTGTTACGATCCAATTTAAACCCAGAAGAGCAAAGAAAATTAAGTCTCTGTGTATAAAATAGAAAGAACTTGTTTAATCACAAAAATGTGATTAAAACTGAATGAGGTTAGATGTTGGTGCTAAAAAATGGATATATTTTATTTAGCAGTAAAAGAGGCAAAGTGAAAGAAAGAGAAGAGGAAGGAAGGAAGGAAGGAAAGAAGGAAGAAAAAGAAAGAAAGAAGGAAAGAAGGAAAGAAAGTGTGCGTGGGGGTTGGGGGGACAGTGGGAGGTGACGGGTTAGGTGGAAGCACATCACCCATCCAAGGGTCCCAAGGGCGTCTCACTGCTCCCCTCCATCTGGTCTTCTTGGCAGTGAGGGTCTTCCATCACCGCTGCCACGCCGTGCCACGTGGCCACATGTCGAAGAGTATAGAATCCAGTGGATTAATATATGCTTTGGGAAGGTGGGAACGCCCACGTGTCTCCCATGCAGGGGGCCAGTTTGACACTGTCACTTGCAACACTGAGGGTCTGTTGCGTCATCTCTGGTGTAGGGTCTGGGGACCCCTTTTGGGGGGCCTTTGATGGGCCATGACAGCCCTCTTCTGCTGTTCTTCTCATGTATGCAGCTTTTCCCCGGGTGAAGGGCCCCTCAGCTGAGCTGGTCTGCACAGTGGAGGATGGGTGATCAGAGGTTTTTCCAACACACACCCAAAGCCTCTCTCCCCCCGCCCTTTGGTGTGAGGGTCTGTGCAAGCCTGGCAGCTGATAGCTCTGGGGCTCTGTGGTCTCCACCCTGAAGGTATTAAACTTGTGCTTTGTGAATGTCCCTAGTCCTGAGTAGTTACTTTATTTTATCTTCATCAGCAAGCAGGGTTGGGCCTCTCAGAGCCCCATTCAGGGTGTGGTAGTCTTCTCTGCAGCTTTGTAATACAGTTTTAAAAGTCCTTCATGAAAATATTTAAGTCAAAGTTAAACATAATATTTCAGTCTCTGACAACAAGGTGAGGTAAGATGAGAATAGCATATATTATGTATCATTTGAAGTCTTTTTTTCCTGTGGAACAAGTGGCGTGTTTAAAAGTAGAAACAGCTCAATGGTCTTTTCATGAGTTAAATTTCTGAACACACAAATTCAAGGTACCACCAGAATTTTTATCAAAATTGCTCCCTTTGGATGCAAATTTTGAGTATAGTGGGATGCTGGGATTAGCCAGGAGCATATCAGCAACGCTTGGCGAGCACACATTTAAAGTCCTGACAGTGTTCTTGCTATCCCTATGGGTTCCATTTTGTTAAAGCTTTAGGTAGCCTTTTACTTTGAAAGCCATGATGACATTAGAAGAGCCCTTGCTTCAAAACACCCGTTTCTCCACTTAGACTTTCTTTTGTGTGAATGATATTCTCCTGCTTATAAAAGGAAGCACTTTGATAGCTTCAGAGTATGCAATCATCTCTTCACAGATGAAGTCTCAGTATTTGACCTGAGGTACTGGGTAATTCAGTCTCTAACTCATTCACTCTCTTCTGATGAGACTGAAAATATGTGGCTTACAGCAGAGTTTGAATGAGCAATGTGGCCACTCTAGGCTGAAATAACCATATCCAATTGCTCGGCACCTAGCACATCTTCTGACTGAAAACACTACTGAACAAACAAGCCAAAGCAGTACCTGGAGGTTTTAATTTTACAGAGTCAGAGTTCAGACACAGCTCTACAAATTGCAAGAAACTTCACTGTCTTCCATTGTGTTATAAAGTCAAATACGCAAATACTTCCTTCTGAACAGTCCTTACATTTAGCAGATTGAATAACCAGTCACCTCTGCGTATTTATTTAGTAGTCTGTGATTTTATAATTTCTTTCCCCTGACAGTCCAGCAATAGTAGAAGAAATTTTGGGTTTCCTCTAAGTGGGTTTCCTCTGGGTATATTGAGATCTGCATTTTGACTGTATATCTAGCATATTTCTTTGAAACTTTCTGGTGGTGGGAGGCTACAGTTTTGAATGGAATAAATCTGAGTGTACCTGAATAGTGTTGATTTTGATAGAAAATATCTCTGAAAGAGCCTGGTCGGGGTAAGATGTTCTAAAATGGCTCAATTATTTAGTGTCTCCCAGAAGCCTGCCCCAAAGCCAGACCTCTGTGATTGTGATTGATTGTCTTCAGCTGCTTCTTAAGTTTGGGGATTTATACTTTGGCAATAAGCTCCTTCACAGTGCTAAGCTGCAATATGGCAAGAAGTAGCTTACGCTCTGTTTAATTGTTGGCAGCACCAGGACCAAGACTTGATGGAAACCGCTTGGAAGGGATTGTGCTGTAGAAATGAAGTACTTGTATTCGGATTTTCTTCCCTAATACCAAGAGTACCAAGGTTACTGTACAGATTAGTGGATTTGTAGATTGTGATCCATGTCTCAAATAATATCTATGGGAAATAAATTATTCTATTATCTCATATTTTATGAAGTATGCTAGTGTAAACTTATATGAATCAGTCCCCTGTGAGTATAAGGCAGTAACTGCCATGTCTAGTTCAAACGTAATGAAAACTCTAATTTAGGTGAACACCATTCTTAAAGAATATTTAACTAATTAGATGGACTTGTGGCAAAATATTCTGTAGATCTGTAGTGAATAATTTTACTGCATACTTACTGCTCTGTTTCTTTTCTCCCTCCAAAGATATCACTTCAATTTTTCAAAACTATTCAGCTCAAGGTCAAAAACCACTGGTTTTACAGAGAAGACACCACTGCTGAAGGTGTCCTCAGAGGAAAATGGGTGAGTTACTTTCATTTTTCTTGAAATATTTTTTTCCTAAGCCCTCTTCTATTTAATTTCATGTGGTTCTTTCTTATATCCTAACGCCAAACCTTCTGGGAAATAAAGTGAATAGCAGGGGCTGTAAGCAGAGAGTTACTCTGGAGGACCTTGGTAGCAGAGAAGGGCCTGAAAAAAGGGAAGGGAAGGATATAAGGTCTGAGATCAGGGTGATTAGAGAGGCCTAAGCTTAGACATCTGCAGACTCTGTGCTCTTATTTCCTCCATGTGCTATTACACAAAGCACACTGAAAGACAAAGCAGAACTACAGGGAAGGTCCTGATAACGGAGCTTACTCAGCAAATCCTGAAGTACATCTGCCTGGCATATCAGAGAACTGGTTCTCTCAGGTGCACCTAAATGTCATGGGGTCTTTGTTCTTGCTCCCCAGTCTATCCAGCTGTGTCACCAAGGGAAACTCAGTCTCTTTCTATGAAATTTTCCATAAAAATCTCTCAGAGTGAACCTAAGGTTCTGCAAGGTCAGTTGCATCTATTACCTGTTGAAGTAAAACACTGTTTTGTTTTATTATGTTTACTGAAAATGTGTGACAGGTTGCAGTGCATGGCCTTTCATAATCCAGATTTTACCACAGACGATGATTCATGGGACAACAGCTCTGCAGAATTTGAGCAAAGATTTCAACTGGAAAGTGAAATGACAAGTTTTCCCAGATCTGCTTCTTCTGAGAAATATGAAATCTTGGACAACCTTCATGTCAAGTTCAGTTTATCAAAGATGAGGTCTGAATTCAAACATTAATTTATTTTTAAAAAAAATTCTGCATGTATTTGTTTCTATGCATAGATGTCCAGAAAATATTTTATTTATGTAAATTAATAAAATAGGACTCCATATTTAGACTGCATCTTGCCACTGATAGTTTGAAATTGATTACAGATTCTATATAATGGTCAATAACCCCTTGTTCTAACAAGAATCAATCATAGCAGCTATTCTAAATTTATAATTAAATACCTTTTATATTACTTTTAACATTTCTTTGAAACCATTTTTTAAAAGCCCCATGGCTGATTCCACAGCATGTTTTTCTTCAGTGTTTTGTTGCTTCACTTTAATTAAAATGTGTGTAAAAGTTCTTCTGTAGTCATTACGGTAGCTTTTCATATATACACGAAGCAAAATATAACTGAGCATTTTTCTATCTTGGACAATTTTAATATATTTCACTCTTTACCCCAAAGTAGTTTTTTACGTCATTTAGGCATGGAGGAAATTGAATCTGTTAATATATTAAAAGATAGCAATATGATATGAGCTTAACTTCAAATTTTCTCAGGATATTTTTGCTGGGGATTTAACTAGCAAAACCTTTAATCTTGGATATTAATTCCCTCTGCTCCTTCCAGAGGTTCAATGTTTTTTCTAGTTTGGTTTGGTGTCTGCAGATAGCTCTGCAGGGTTTTCATGGAGCCCAGCACTGCAGGTCCACACCTCCTTGTTGATCTGCAGCCCCTTTCCAGAGGGATGTCAGTGCATCTTTTCCCAATCTGTACGTTGTCTTAGCTCATCACTTCACAATTATTTTCCTCTCATTGTGCATGTGGTATTGTGCTCTCCCATTCTGCCGCTGAACAAATGGAGCAGGAGAATTCCAATGACTGCAATTAGTGCAACGTGAGCACATGCAAAGAAGTTTGGCAGGTGTCTTTCTTCACATTTGTGGTAGATTTCCCTGGTATTTGATGTAACAAAGGTGTTGATTGGGAGTGTGAAATCCATTGTTTCCAGTACAGCATAGGTTTATAATCTGGGGAGGAGCACGTTTTTCTGGCAGAACTTCCCTTGAAAGACTTTGAGTGCTATAGTGCAGGTTGTACACAGGGGATCATCTCCTTGGCTGTTGTAAATCAGCATAACTCTGCTGAGATAGCAAACGAAGCTAAACTGCCTGACACCATATGCAGATCAGACTAAAAATCATTTGGCTTAGAAAAAGGGGTAAAATCCTTCATAGCTTTAAACTCCATGCATTTCCAGCTGAAGTCAAATAGGATTGTGCTGGAGGCATATATCAGCATAGGATTTGGCACAGGGCTTGTACTTGCATCCCTGTGCCAGATTAGCGCTGTAGGAAGAGACAGATTGCAAACCACGGGTGAGTCAAAAGCTGATCACGTCTCAAATGTAAGCTGTTAAAAGTGCTGCTTCCCTAATAAAAAATGTCACAAAAACAAACAGACAGAAGGAAAAGACCCTTCTACATTCTACATTTATTAAAATAATTCCCAAAACCTTGTTTTAATTACATTTTGCCAGCTCCTTTGGATGAGTTTCTGTTATTTACAAACAAGTGGTTATTAATTTATAAATGCTTAATTAATGTTTTTTTTTTAAATTTCACTTCTGTCTTAAAATCAAGGGTTTTTAAAACAATAACTTTCTTCTTCTTATTATAAATTATAAATCCAAAGTGCAAACAAAAAAGTAAAGTATGTTCAAATTAAACCAGTCTGGATTAGGATTTATTAATTCATAACATAATAAATTCTCAAAATTCCAGAATGAAACTGTAATGTAGAGATGGGCAGAAGAGACAAGCAGGATAGAGGATGTATGACGAAGCTGGCACTAAGTATTTTCCATAAATCACATAACCCCAAAAGAAGTTATCAGTGATGAAGTGCTGATAATGGCTTTTGTCATCATTCCTTTCTTTTCATGCCTTTATTACCTTCTTCCTCTCTCTGCCGTCTTGCTTTTCAGTAGAGCAGGGCTACTTGGAATTTCTGGAAGAAGCCACTTAACTGGCTTCCTTCTCCTCTCCCTCTGCCTTCTCTAGATTTTTGTGCTGTGCAAAGTTAGGGTAAAGTTGTTGCCACTTGTATTTGATAGAGGATGTAGCCCCTTTGTACCAGAGTGACTGTGACAACACATTTTTATTAGCTGCTGATTTTTATTATCTTCTGTTTGGAAAATTCTAAAGGGGGGGAAACTTAAAAGAATGTTTTTGAAAAATGTGTCTCCAGTCATTTATGTCGCTTTCTGTCAATGAATTGATTTAGGGACTTATTTCCACTGTGATTAAAAATTATTTCTGACATTCTTCTGATTATTCTGCTTTAATATTTTGTCCTATAGCATCTGTCAATGCAGCTTTTTATTGCACTCTTCCTTTTTCAACTAATTATCCTGGTAACTTGAAATGTTTTCCTTCTTGCTTGTCATCAGGTTTAAATCAAGCATTGCATTTGTCATTCTGTCAGAAAAGCAAAGTTTGAATGTTTACTTTTGAAAAAAATGGAATAAGAATATTGATGCTTTCAAAATGAAAATATGTAACAAGGTCAAATCAACAGAAAGGGTTCTGTAAATTAAGACATCAGTATAACATATTGATGGGCAGTCAGAAAACATTGACTTGTCTTTTGAGTAAGATTAAAAAATGGTAATTTAAAATGCTAAATCTTAAGACTTCTTTCTCAAGACCATGCATTTTCAACATCCACATTTTAATTTAGAGTTATCCTTGCCTAACCCACTCAGTTACAAGCTTGGGCAATTCAGAATATTTTATGACATCTGTTTCCAAAACAGGGCATTCCTTCAATGGGCACAGATGTGCTATGGAAAAAATATTTAGTTATCTTAGTAGATTTATGCACATGAGGTATATTTGGTTTTAAAAGGTACTGTTAAACCCAGAAGATTCTTAAACCTTGTTCTTTTCTTCAAACTGCTTTTCTAATACTTTTCAGGGTGTGTATTATAAGTCCAGGTTTGAGGAAGTCACTCATGACACCATCTGTCTATGCAACAAGCTGTACTTTCAGCACAGCCATGCCACCTCCCTGCGATGGCAATGCTCCTTTGCCTCTCTGGGAGAGACAAGAATGAGCTAAGGGGGATCTGGGTCTATCAGGGGCCAGCAGCAGTAGTGGACAAGTGGTTCCAGGATCCAGCACCAGCTCATTCTGCAGCCTTCCCTTAGATTTTCCAAGGGGCAAATCGTCCTTCCCGTGCATTGAGATCCATCTGGCCGCAGACCTGGTGCAGGAGCCCTGATAGTCACCAAGGCTTCCCAAGCCCCTGCCGACCTTGCTTCTTGGTATCTGTACTCTGCTGTGGCATATTATCACCCATAAGTACTTACCATGATGTTTCTGAAATGTCAGAGCTGTTAAGAGAATAGAAAAGGTTGTTTTTAAACTAGGCAGATAGTAAATACATGTTTCTTTGTGTTTCAGATGCTGTCTAAAATTCCTGAAAGTTTCAGGCCTTTTTATCTTTGTTGTTGTCTGCTCTGTAAGTATTGAATTTGTAGTCTTCCCCTGGCACCAATTTCCTTAGAAATAGTTCAAAATGAGCTATGATCTTTTCTCTTAACTCACAGAATACGTCTCTAGGCAAAAAATGACAGTACTGTGCAGGGCTTCATGCCTAATCAGACTCCTATTTGGTGCACTAGTCACCCCTCACGACAATGTGGTTGGGTAAGCAGTTGAGTTGGTAATTTAAAATGCTAAAAGCAGCTTAAACCCAAACTTGTAGGTCCCTTATGGGTGCTTGTTGATTTTAAGATGGATCTTTTGATCCTGACACCTGAGGAATGCTTGTAGGGAAAGCCATGCAGGGGAGGATGCCCCAGCAGTGGCAACACTTGACGGTGTCAAAGGCAGAAGGTGATGGGGAGGTTGACAACTCCTTGGGGTGGCCAAAGTGCTGCCCTCCCTTAGCAGAATCTTCAAAATCAGCAAAATCTTACACTGAAAGTGTAGAGAAAAATTTCAAAAAAGTTGGAGTTTATTCTTTCAGGAGCTTTGAGGAACTCCTTTTTGGGTAGCAGGGCTTCTGTGTCAGGAAGAAAATAGATTCCACTCTGCATTTCCTCAGATATGGGTGTTGCTTTCCAGACAGATCCTGAAGATTACTACTTTAGTCCTAAGAGACATTTCGAAAAGATGCATAAAATATGCGACTTTGGCTGTAAATTAACAGAAAGAATATTACTTAACGCTTGTTAAGTATCCCAGAGATGCTTTTCAACTGTGGTGGAAATATACCTGAAAATACTGAAATAATCTCACAATTGAATGTGCAAATTGAAATTGAATTTGCAATTTTAAAGTATTTGAGATAAATATAGCAGGTCTTTTTCAGTTTTTCTGTAACTAATGAATGTTTATTTTTTATCTTCACCCTAGATTTTATTTGGCATTTATCCAGATCAAGCTATGCCCTGGCAGATGTTGGCTGTATCACCTCTGGAAAGCTTCTGTATCCTTCTTTTATTGAAAAAAACCCCTGATCTGAAGTTTCATTGATAAAGTGGTTGAAAGGGTGGGTGTTTTCTGTCTTATACCCTGAGAGGACTGGGTGTCCTCAGAGCCTTGGCTGCGTTTAGACTTGTCCTTTGACGCAGGCCCAGCTGTGCTCCCTCTCCAAGGTGTACTGAATGGCACCTGTGTGGGGTGAACAAGAAACTGTTTAGAAGAACGAGCAATAGAACAACCCCAAATAAAAGATATTCATCATAGGTAAATACAGATCTGAATGTGAGAAGTCTTTGAGGGATGAACATTCAGTTAGTAAACAAATGAAAACTTTTGCAATTGTATTACATTTCTTGTTCCCACTATATTTCTCGTTTAATCAGTCTGGTCTGAAATCTGCTTGACTCTTATTTCACTAGTGTTAAGATTCGCCTATTGAAACATTTCACAAGCTCCTGCAAGGTGCCGTGTTTTGAAAAAGTACAGGAGGTTTTCATTTTTGAAATGCTGTGTTCTTCTATATAACTGGTCAGTTCTATAGCTTTGAGCAGGAAGAGTCCATTTCAAATAGATTTAATTATTAGCATTCTCACTGTCACCAATAATGACACTATATAATGCACTAATTAATAGGGTAAATGAGGAAGAAAACATTAGTGCTTTAGGGCAGTTTATGATTAAAAGTTCAGATTGCTTTTTGAAGGGAAGCAAATGGACTTTTTGTAGGACCAATCGCAACCTTGACTGTGAACTCCCATCAACATCCTGTTCACATCAGTGTTTTTGGTCCTCCTTGAAACTGTTGAAAGCTCCTATGGTGGTGTGGTATTAAAGAGCACCAGGGCTGTCACAGCCTCATCTGCCAAGGAGAATGACTTGGAAGTGAGTCTTTAAGTTCAAGTTTTAGTCAACTCTCATAGCTTAAATTGAGGATTTCCTCTCTTTCCAGATTTGGGTTGGAACCACAGCTGTTGCACTGTACACATTAACTCTGCAACCAATTATTCCCTTTGTTTGTTTCAGGGAACTGCAGTTGGGACTGGGATTTGAGTACAAACAGGTGTTCCTGGATTTCACATTTTACCTATCATGTCAGGATGCTTTGAGACAAATAGCTGTCAGACAATCAGAATATAACATTTCATTTCTTACTTGACAAACCCAAAGCTAATGCTTTTTAGTTTGTTTAATGTGTGTTGAAAACCGGATTTCCATCTGCTGCCTCATGTCACTGAGCTGGGGAAAAGTGAGAGGCAAGCAGTCCAGCAAAGCCATGCTTCTCTTTCAAGGTGAGGTAGTAATTCAAGCAGAAGAGTCAAGGAGAAAGATTGAATTTCTAAAAGAGTTTTGGAAAACGCACCAGCAATCCTGACCGTCCTCTTACTGTTGCTTTCAGTCTCCATTTGCACAGCAGTAAGTTCATGTGGTTATCTTCCACTTTGTTTCATAGTGAAGAAAGTATTCCACTTCTTGGCCGGGCCTAGGTAATGTTAACCATTCAGACAGCAGTGTTGAAGACACAGTTTGTGCTGCCTGACAGACTGCAGTACTCCCAGTGGACACTACCTGCTACTCTCTGAACGACGATAAGGGTTTAGTGGTAGGTTTGCAGGTGTGCTGCAGTAGTCCTTGTCACAAAGCCCTTGGAGGTTATCATATGAGACTTTGGGTGGAAAATAAGTATCTTAACTCATATGATGCCAAATTATGCAAATGAACACACTTTACCTCTTGCTTATGCTTCAAAAGCTGTTAAGAAGTGTTGAATAGGTACTAACCACTATATATTTATTTTTCTTTATTTTTAAAACTCCTTCCTCTCAGTTACATTTCTTTCCAGAAATGCCCAAGCACATTAATGTCTTATGAATGTGTGCTCATGCATACAATGCATCTTCATACACTAGAAAAGTAAAAAAGAAGAAGTGAAATATTTTTAAGAAACAAATTAAGTGATTACTTATGGACTTCGTGTCCTCTGTCATCCTGCTGTTGTCTAGATATTTTTGTTCTTTCTGCCATGCCCATGAGATCTCAGGTTTGCTCAGAGGCAGGACTCTCCTTCCCTGGTGCTGGGAGAGACCTTCATCAGCTGATGTGCAGGTGACCTGCTTTTCAGATGAGATCTCTGTTTGTGCTTTTGTACCTTTATTTTTTGTCTGGTTTTACTCTAGCTGCTTTTCTTCCCATTATTTCTTTGTTGTTACCCACTGGTATCTCCCATTGCTTTGTCCCTCCCCATGGGTACAAACCTGGCATGTAGCACTGAGGTGTGCTGGCTGCAGATTCTGGAAACAACATCTTGCCTCCTGTGAGTTAATAGAAGCTTTCTGAGTCTTTAATTTTGTGTGTGGCTGGTGTTTTTTTTTTTAAATACTGATTTCCCTATGGGCACCAGACATAAATTCAGTGATTTTAGTTCAGTTTTTCAAAATATTGGTAATATCTCTCTTTGTGAACACTTGAGATTTATTGGTTTTTAAATTCTAACAGTCAGCTCCATAATACCAGAAAGAAGTAAGTTTATACTGAAGCCTGGCTAGAGGACCCTTCCTGCAGGAAGCAAGATTCAATATCCCTACTGATGTAAAATGTGTGAAGTATTTTCAGACCTTTTGTTCAAAGGCTGTATGTTAAGGGGAGAGCATCAGTAATAATTAAGATGATAGAAGAAGAGATAGAGAGTCTGAATAAATTCCAGCATTTCTTTGTTTAAATGCATGTACCTATTCTAAGACATGGACATTCTTATTTTCTCTTAACTCTTTGGCCATTCAAACCTTCAGGAAACATCGCTCCATTAGCTGGGTGATCAAAGAGTGAATGAGAAATATTCTTGTTCTTCTCCACAACTGACATACATTTTCAGACGTGAAAAATCTGAAGTGCTAAATATACTTCGTGTTCATTCCTTTGTTTCTGATAACTACTGCCCTGATCTAAGAAAATGTTAAACTTTTGTCCAGCAAGGGGGAACTGACAACTGGAGCAGAACTAGACACTAACTTTTTGGCTTGAATTAGGCTTTATGAAGTTAGAAAGTAATGGGGATTCATGGATGCTTTTCAGGAATTATGCAATCAAACTGTATGCTATTTCACTGTCATTTAAAAAAGTGTCTGCCTCTGAAACAGTGCCTTCTTTCTTTCACTGTACCTCATGCAATTATTGCTATTTCTACATTTCTCAATAGAAGAAACATTTTCTTTTTTTACAAAAAAAGTTAAATCTTCAGCCCATTTCTGTGCAATAGATCTCACACCTACCTTGCTGAAGGTAGCAATTGCTGAACTGTGAGTTTCCATCTTTATTCTGTCCCTGACAACTGCTTCAATAACAACCTTTTCTTCCCTCTCAACATCTGTACTTGTGCCCATTCATGTTATAGGCGAGGGAAGGTTAGATCAGTGTGGGTAAAGCAGTTTAATTTTACTTTTTTGGACTGATTGTCAGAAATTACCTGGGGAGTGGACTGTGCATTCTTCCCGAATCCGGCCAAGGATCTTGCATTTTGTAAATATATTTTAAAGCCTTTCAGTCCTAATTTGATTTTCTGATTGTTTAAGTGTTTGATATCTCCCCAGTAAAATTTTTGGAGCAAGGGATGACATTTTGAAAATTAAATCTTGGAACAGCACCCAGTGTGAAGAGTTTCTTACTCACTTGCTCTTTATGTTCAAAATAAAACTCAATAAAAATACGTAACCTTGAGTCACACCAGAATGGGTATCTGCTTACTCCAAATCAGACAAAACAAGAGCTATCAAATTGACTAGATGGGGGCTGTTTTCACTGATGTACCTCCATCCTTTCCATGACAGATTTAGTCACTTCCAGTCCAGGATTAAGGTCTCAAATTCAGAAGGTAGAAGATGTATCTCAATAGTAAAAATATATTAAATTTTAAATCACAGGCTAGATTTCTCATTTCTTTGGATTCAGTGGAACTATTTAGAACAATTCCACATATGGATGAGGAGTCTCTAGAACAAGCAGACATGAGACCCCTTATTATCAAATTTCTTGCTAAAATTGTATGAGTTTGAATGATTTCTGCATGAATTTGCATTATTGGTGCAACTGTTAATCATGGAGCAAGGAAAGGTCAGTAGAAAAACTTGCTATCATGCCATGACCATTAGTGACATGGAAAACATTTCCCACTCCCTGAACAAGAGGTATATTTAGAAAGAAAGACTGTGAGGCAAAGAATACAGTCAGATTTTAGCAGAATTTTCAGCTTCCTTGAAAGTTCTTCTCCAGGGAGCATAAATTAATGTAATGAATTACAAAACCTCTCTAATCCCTTTAATTCTTTTCCCCCTTTGAATATTTTTTTATTTTGTAACTCTAGTTCTCTACTGTCAGACTCTCCTCCGTAATGTTTCCTTGCAGATAGCATTTGAAAATCATTCCTGTTTTCAGTGTTGTTGGAAATGTACTAAGCATTTAGGCCTGCAGGCAATGTTTAAGCTGTTAAATAGATGGATGAAGACCAGGACCATGTGCAGAGGCAGCCAAGAAGCAGAATCTCAAGGCACATTTGATAAAATGCTGTAGAAGTGAGTTTGTTACAGAACTTCTCAAACTGATGGAGCAGAGAGAAAGGATGGATCCACTGTAGACAATAATGGAACTGGATTACTGCGACTCATAAATGGGGGAATATAAAAAGGTTATAGAGCATTCATCAGATGGGGAAACCAATAGGGACAGAGAAGTGTGTGGTTCAACTTGTTCTATTGTGAAGGAATGATGTAGAACCGACCTCATCAGCTACGAATGGAGATAGGAAATAAAAAAAAGAAAAGCACAGCTACTAATTCAGAAATAACACCAGTTAAGGACAGTATGCAAAAATAGATGTTAAGACCCAGGGAAAAGGCCATCTTTAAAATGGTAATATCCTAGAGAAACTAGCATAAGTGACCTGGTCATAAATCAGGATGAATAGTGTATATAACTACCTCAGAAACTTAGTGAAAAATAATCCATAGACATAGCATCCTCAAGGTCCATTTTACATTATACAGAATAGGATATACAAATAGATGTTAAAGAAAGCATAAAGTCAGCCATCTGTGTGCAAATACAACAGAGAATCTCTGTCAAATATGACTTTTTGCCTGCCTCTGTACATATTGAAATAATTACATGATGAAATGTAGAGCAGGGACTCAGTTGGGGAGTGACTCAGCTACTTCTGAGTTGTCATCCAAGGCTCTCTTTACAGTCAATAGAGAGAACAGATGTTCCTCATGAGCAATTCTTCTCACCTTCATGTAGTGGTCCAAAATAAAGCAATTAATTCCATCTTAAAAGCACCCTCTTTTCACTGTTTTTAAGGAAGCAGCCATCAGATGCAGATGTCCAAAGTACAGAGTCATAAACTGTGGTGAATGAATACCAGTTTAAATGTTTAGCCATTGAATCCCATGCCGTCATGTTGTCTACATAAGCCACATAAAAACAAAGTAACATGAGATGACTCTCACACGGTCCTCAAAATCTCTAGGAGCGACTCTTCAGTAAACCACGATCAGGAAACACAGCTCTTGGTTCAGCTGTGAGCAGCAGACCTGCTCTGGTGCCAGGTGTAAATACAGAGAGCCACAGTGTAATGCTTCACAAAGCAAACACAAAGCCAAAACCCTTGATGGGCTAATTCACAGCAGTAATGTAATTTCAAGAATAGAACTACATCAAAATGAAGCAGTTTAGCTGAAGTGAAGTAAAAAAATATCAGCTCTGACTATAAATCTCATTAAGGAGATTTTTTTGCTTTAAAGGGGCATGCTGGAGGACACATTACAAAAAAAAAAAAAAGTTCTGAAAAGGAAAAGCATGATTAAATTGCCAAATAAAGGGGAATGTTAGAAGTAAAAAGATAGTTTTCCCAAAAGTTGTCCATATCTGAATGATTAAAATTTAGAGTAAATCACATTCTGGCAATTTAAGGAAAATATAAAACCAAGGTAAGGCTGAACAAAAATATTCTGAAGAGCAGCTTGATAAAAAAAAGAAAAAGATATTTTTTTAATATAAGCATGTCAGAAGTTTTCTTCTGGTTTATTTTGATTCCACCTTTCATAAAGGCTGTGATCTGCTGCAGTTTAACAATGGAATTATGATAGAGTCCCTAAATATCGTTTGGAAAAAGATAACTCTGATGGGACTTGAGAGCCTCAACGCAGACTGGTGAATGATGTTCTGTTGCACTTGCAATCAAAGGAGAACCTTTTTGGTTTTTTTCTATGGCTCTTTATGATGGTTTTATAAGTGCACAGAATGGAATGGAAAAAGTATCCTTATCTGTAGAGGAAAAGAAGAAAGGAGCCACTCTTCTTGAAAATAAGGTTTAATTTTAGACATCCTTTCTAATAGGTCCTGAATGTGTCATCGATAATTACAGGATTTATTTTAAATGTATTGCTTAAAAGGAAGCTTCCATAATTATATGCACCTGAGGGTTTTCAAGACATAAGTGGCTACACTCCTAGTGAAAAACAGACTGTCCAAAGTTGTCCCAAACCATTGGGTTAATGACTTCAGGTCAGCAAACCTTTTACAAGGTTTAATTAATGTCTCTAGTTAAAGGTATAGCTATAGTTCCTGTTGAGACACCTATCATGCATCAGTTAGTGACACAGAAAAACTGTGATGCCAAATCACATTTAAAACTTTCAGAAACAGAAGAGAACTGTTGTCATTTCTGTTTATGTTTGCTAAGAGCTGTGTGTGTAAATTCTCCTGACTGGACTTGTCTCCTGATTCGTGACGTGTGAGATTATATTTTTATCCTTTCCTATGTGACTCCTTTAAGCAAATAGGTGTTTGGGAGCTTAATTTTTAAAAGTATGGCATGTGAGTGTCACTGGTGGTGTTTGCTCTGCTTGCCTTGATAAGCAAGGTGACATTTATATTACTTTGAATGCATTGGCTGCCCACCTGGCACTGGAGCTGCTAAGGTATTTATTTTGGTTACTGTGAGAGGTTACTCTTTTCTAGATCCAGAAGGACGTCATAACCTTTCCTTATTAGACACCGACTTAACATGGATGGTCCTACTGGGGGTCACTGGAAGCAGAGCAGAGCACAGCACTGCTCTGAGTCCCCTCTAACTACCCCGTGTTTTTTCTTTTCCTGTTAAAGTCTCTGAGTTTTGTGGGCTACAAAACATCTTTATGGGAAAATGATTTTGGTGGGTATATGATCTGGTACATTTTATTTTTTTGTAATGTATTCACTCCTTTTAGTATGCTCAATAAAATATTAGATGTCAAAACCATTAAGATATTCAAGCATGTGATTAAGTCTCATGATTTCAATGAAACATATATGTGTAAAACTAAGGAGGTTTGGTTTTTTTTGTCTGCTTTTTTGTTTTGTTGGTGGTGCCTTAGCTTTCTATCTGTCACAGACAGGAGGAAAACAATTACGGTACTGCTCTGGTATGGTAACAAATGAACTGTGAAGGGTTTAAAAGCTTGGGCTTGCCTCCTCCCTTCCCTCCCCCACCCACCAACCTACTGGGGTGCTTCTTTTTTCCACCATAGTTGACTTCTGCCAGAAGTTGACTATTACAGCACTAGGTTTAAAAAGCCCTGGATGTATTGGGACTAACAGAACCAGACCTCCAACAGATTTGTGGACTGCGGTTGCCTGATTTTTCAATTAGATTAAACTAGGAGCGTAGTTTGACCACACCTCATGTGAGATATCTCAAGAAAAAAGAAGTAGATGAGGGATCTGAGAGTGATAGAGTCTGTGAGCACTTTGGCTGAGAGAAGGTTGAAAATATCTTTTGGATGTTTGTATCATTGTGAGCAAAACTTTGACCAAGAAGCAAATCCTCTGGCAAAATCCTCTGGAGTTTCTGTGTTGTTTTCACCAGTAGCAGTTCTGTGATGTTTAAACTGCTGAGCTAACGGTGTAGCCTTTCATCTAGTACAAGTACTTAAAAGGCCTTACTTCTCTGTCTCTCTGTGTATTTCTGCATGCTGTTTTGAAGCTTTGCTACATCAGGTGAAAGCACTGGTAATCCCAAAAGTCACTGGGAAAGATATATTTGTTCTGAACTTGTAACTTGTTTTATTAGGAAACTTGGTCAAAACAGTACTACTTGGTGAGGAAGTAGACATCTGTTTTTTCTTTTCAAAATTCCTGAAGTCTTTTAGCTGAAGAATATATTTTTTAATATAAATTGACTAATTTGTTTTTCTGGAATTTATACAGCCTATACTCATTTTTACTGGAAATGTACACCTTAACAACTTTATTAACAGCTATGAATCTGACCGACTTTCGTGATTCTGCTTTGTTGAAGTTAGACGTAGGAGGCCCATTTGGGGCACAAGTAGTTGATGAGCAAACAGAGGAATACATCATAGTACAAATCAGCCAGAATGAAGACACAGGACCAAGGAGTAGGCATCAGCAGCAGGTGATGGTCTTTAAATTATCTTTCACTTTTTCTGAGATGTGTTTTATCACTTATTTCCATCACCGCTGTGTAGATTAAGCGGTCATGCTTTTTCTTGCTGTGAGGTGTTTCAATTTCAGCATTAGAAAACTTACTGTAATTAAAGTTGCATTTTCTTTTACTTTTATAAGGCTTCCCTCGGCTTCCTGTACTAAAATTTTGTTCTTTATAGTCAATGCAATGTCTGTTTTGGCATCCTCCCTCTGGAGGACCTCCTGGAGGTGTCTCTCACTTCATTGATTGAGTGAAGGTATGAGGACAAGTTAGTTTGCTTAAACCTGAGTACCCATAACAAACCTCATCAGGGGGAATTAATTTAGGCTGATTTTATGCCCAATTCACCAAAAAACATCCAAAATGGACAGAAGAGAGAAAAAGAGGGATAAAACCCTATATCAGAGACATATCACTATCACTGACATCTGCTGATATTGCTAAATGTGACTCTCTTGCAGGTGGTATACAACTGGTCTCTACCCTTAAATTCAAGAAGAAATCAGCAGATCATCACAACTAGAACCTTTCAGATACCAAACAGGTTGGCTAAGAGACTGAAAAATGATGCATTGAAGGAGTAGTTTCCACAGACTTGACTAAGATAACTTTTTAAAAATAATTATCACTGCATGTTTTGGAGAGGCAGGAAAGCATGACTTCTTCTTGCTCTTGAAAAGGATTTACAAGACTGTTTTGTACTTGATTTAATTTCTAAACAACACTTTTTAGAGGGATTCTGTTTGTTTGAGGAGTTGCTTTATTTTGTAAAGATATAACATGTACATTGATACGTACTCGACACAAAACTAATGTACAAATAAAACAAAAGGTATTTCATTCCAGGAATAACCAAAACTTCTTTTTCTTTTGCCAGAGGCACCATCTTCATAAACATTCAAGCTTTCCTGCAGGAGTCTGGAAGTGTTCCTCTCTCCATGAAGCATCAATACCTTCATGCAAACATAGAGGCACAAGTAACAGTTGCATCCATCATCTTAGTGGGTGTCTACGTGCTGATCATACTGGAAGTAAGCCAGTTCTGTACTCTGATTTTATTTTTTCCCTACGTTGTAAGTAGAGCACAAGAAAAGTTTTCACTCGTGGGCTTTGATATAATTTTAAAATGTTTATATAACTTCATGCACCATCAGTGTTGCTAATGACATTAATAAGGTACATGTGTGGAAATTGTTCTGCATTGTAAGTGATTTTGCCAAGTTCTTTTAATGTTACAGTGATCTTGTATGTTTTTTCTGTTAGGATCTATAAGTTTTTTAATATTTCCACAGAATTATAGTTTGGTTGTGAGAGTAAAATTAGGTCATAATTGTGAAAGGTGTGGAAAATTTATTTTTAACTTAATTATTTTCTAAGATAAGGTAAAAGAAAAAAAACCCCTATTTGGTTATTTGCCTTCTCTAAGGTACCTCAAACTATGAACTTAGTGTACTTTTAACAGGTTAGAAAGAGCATAAATTTTAGTAAGTGACTTCTAGGCATTCTTTTACTGTATTATTTGAAGAGGAAATGGAGTCTGAGTTAACATGAAGTCAAGGGACAAGGAACTTTTAACATATATGGCAACAACATTCCAAAACCTTGAGGTATGAAATCCAACAGAAATGAGTTGCATCACACTAGGAATGGAAAACATATCATAAATAGCACAGAACTCTAACTGAATTCTTTGAACTGTAAGCACTTCCTGTTACCTTAAAATGAATAGCAGATGGGGAGGAACACGTTTTTAAGAATTTATTTTTAATTCATATGAGCATCTGCGCTGTCAAGTCTCTGAGTCGAATCACACCTAGTTTACACTACTATGAAACAAAGAAATGAATGAAATCAGGTCTACAAGGTGCTCCACAGTATGTATGTCCAGCATGCTCACTTTTCTTCCATATCCATTGCATATTTTGAGCTTTTCACCCCATTACCCATTGAAATGGGCATCCATTTTTAGTGTTAGAACACCACCTAATCAAATACCAATAATGGATGCACACAACATAACAGATGCTTCAGACATTTAGATTATGTTGTTCAGCAATGATTCTTTCTTTCTGGGCCTGAAAATGCCTCTATGTACATTATAAACAAACAAAGAGATATAATATTAAATGCAGAGGGAGATTGGACTAGATTTTTCTATAAATACATGTAGGCATGTGGCACAGCACCAAAATGGTCTTAATATTTTTAAATGCAACTTCTTTTTTAAAAAAAACCTGAAACAAACAAAAATCCCCAAACCCAACTACGCAACCTTTTAGCAGTTGCAAAACCATGGATTTAAAACACATGTAAAGGAGGGTTTCGTGTTTACATCCTGAAAATCTGCTTTGGAACAATTAACGTGGAAAAGGAAATAAAGGCTTGAAACTGAAAAGCAGAGCCAGGGGAAGCATTAATTTTCCTTTTATTTTTAAGAAAAAGCCTTACAACAGCTCATTAAATTATTGTTTCTGTGAAAATATCAAGGAAAGATTTCTGTTGTTGGCAGAAAAAATATTTTTGCAAACTCAAAGGTAGAAATAGATACTCATAAGTAACTTTTTAGAAACTTAGAATGTGGAAAGCCACATATTGCATCATTATATTAGCAATTTTCTCCATAGCATCTATAGGAATGACAAATGCTACAACCAGAGTAAATTTGAACCTCTAAGTTTTTAAGCTGTATTGTTCCCTCATGGATTTCTTGCAAGCAATGGATGTTAATATTGTTAGAAAATGTAATAGTGGCTTTCATTATATTCAGTATTTATAACTTCAGTGCCTGAAGTTCTGCTTTCTCAACTCATTGCACTCCCTATCCCTTTAGCTGTTATCACTGTTAGAGAAATCAACGTCACTGCAGGAGCTATCTCTCATGGATTTTAATTTTTGGTGTTGCTGCTCCCCATCTTTTATCAGTCTTTATTGGTTTCCTGCATTTTATTAATTATTATATGCAATGAAGTTTCTAATTCAGACATTTGAATTTTAGAGCTATATTTTCACATATTTTCTTTAAAAATGAAGAAAGAGGAAGCATTTTATCTATTACAAATCATAAGAACTTCCTTTTCCTCCTGCACAGGCCTTTTTTCCCCAATATGAATTGCAGATCTTACCCACAGCCTCCTCATCTTTTAATCCTTTCTGCCCCTTCTCCTCTTGCTCTTTGCTGCCTTAGTCACCAGGGACTGTGCAAAACAGGCTGCAAGAACTTCTGCTTCCTGCAGATACAGGATGATGGGAGAAGCTGATCAAGTAAGAGGTTCCGGCTGGAAACTGAAGTGCATTTGCTGTAAACAATTGTCGTCTCCAAACTTTTACCACTGTAAACACACAGGGTAAAATCTACTTTGAGGCAGCTGTTTGCCTCCATGTTAGCATCAAATGTCTAAATCAAAAACCACTCCTTGTCGGTGGAGGTTCTCAGCTATTCTTCAGAAAACAAACTGTTGAACTTCATTTCTTCAGGCATTTATTTTCAGTGTTGTTTCTTTTGAAACTGATTACATGTTATGTATTCATAAAGTACAGATATGTTTCTGATAAAAGAAGATGCCCCTTTTCCTCTTTAATTTCCAATGGTTTCTAGTTTCAGGCTTACCACAAATATGAATATTTTCTTACTTCACAATTCTACTATTCTACCTCTTGAAATTTTTGTATATTGCTTTTAACTCTCTTTACTTGGTCATCCCTTAATTTTTGTTTGAAGTTTGTGGGCTATTTTCTTTTTTTTTCCCCTTATGCAATCATCTGTTCTTTCATTAGATATTAACTCTCCTGAAAATGATTTTCTTCAAATATCAATCAGTTCCCTCTCAGCATTTCAGTCTCCTATTCCCTCTCCTTATCCCAAAGGAGAAAAACATTCAGCTTCTTGTGGTGCTTTTGCTTTGATCTAATCTTTACCATTTTATAGACTTGTTGAAAAACCACAAAGCATTTAATTTTATTCTTGAAAGCATACACTGCACAGGAGATTCGAACAAGTGCATGTTAAAATAAGAAAAAAGAAAGAAAGTGTGCCAGGTTTACCTTTGTTGATCTCAGCTCTAGTGTCTGACCCTGCAGGATTACTGTGGAACATGGGTAAGATGGGTTATAAGTATGTTTTCACATTGGGCTACAGGGACATCTGGTGTAAAATGTGGATGTACAGAGTTCTACACTGATGTTGCTGTATTAAATTAGTTCACAATGTATTTTCAGACAGGCTTTTCTATTTTTGATCCTCAAAATGTATAGTCTATCTTGATTGAGAACTTGAAAAAAAATTCAAGCAAAGAAAAAGTTAGAAAATTTAATTTTTATAATCTCCTGCTCCAAACATCTTTATTCTTTCAGGTAAGAGTGTATTTGAACCTTTGCCTTTTTTCATTTCCATACTTTCTTCCAGAAAAACATTTCCCTATGTAACTAAAGTGACAATTTGTAGCCCATTAACTGGATGGTGTATCATTTCTGGTCACTGGGCATGGTCAAGGAAAAATAGTGCAGATAAAATCACATTGTTAGCTATCAGTTAGATAGATTAGTTAGACATCAGATAAGCACAGTTGGATATCTTTGCTTCCTCACCTTTTGCCTGTTTTTGTCTGCACAGAGAATGGGATAATACACTGGTTACACTAAAAAGAAATCTATCTGTCTATCTCTATTTTAAATCTGTTAAAATATTAAAGTTTTACTGGTATTCAGAAAAGTTTCTTGAATTGATAAAGCTCTTATTAGTAGTTATTAACTGCACATTTGCAGCTATGTTGAAGCTGCATTAATTAGAAATGTGTAAGGAAGAATGCTAGACATCAATTATTA
Organism: Falcunculus frontatus; assembly: GCA_013398115.1. Lineage (NCBI taxonomy): Eukaryota > Metazoa > Chordata > Aves > Passeriformes > Falcunculus > Falcunculus frontatus. Next base: position 715,624 of record VZRV01005804.1, read on the forward strand.
AAGGATAGAGCTCATTAATTGAAACGAATTAATGTGTGCCCTTGTCCAACACTTTCCCTTAATAATGCATTTGTTTTGTGTTGTGTGTTAAAATACAGTGTTAGCTGTTTGTGATACTTGAATGAGCTAGCAGAAGCAAATGTGAAAGTAATGGCCTTTTAACAGCTATTTTGTAAAACAATTCATTTAATCAGGAGAAGAGACAAAATAACATTTATTATACAAAATTAACAGAAAAAAAAGAAAAAAAGAAGAGATACCAATAGCACATCAAGTGGCAGAAAAGTGATACAAGCAAATTCTGTGAGAGCCTCCACAGGACTTATTTTAATATGTGTAATTATTTAGCTTCATACCCTGTCTTGTAAGTAGCACTATGAAAGATTTTGCCAGGATCTTTTAAATGGCATTTTAATAATCTGGCATCTTGAATTACATTTACATGTCTGTATTTCTTCTTAAAACACAAATACTTGAAAGTGTAAGATCTGGCCTTAAAAGCTCTAGTGTCTTACTACCATGAAGTATGGGCTCATAATCACAATTTTCATTAATGGAAATGGATTTTGTCAGTTTCTCTCCACATTACTTTTCTATTATTAGCTAACTTAAATTATGAATAAACATCCCCTAAGCCTAATTTCTTTAACTTAAAGCAGAGTGATTTTTAATAGCACCTAACCAGCAGAATTTAGCTCCAGAGAACAAAACTTCTATGTGGTTTTAGTCTGACCATCTTTCTGTCATTGTAGGCTGGTTGAACCACTGCTTTCTCACAGGAAACATTTTTACAAATGGAATGAGGTTTTATTACTGCAGTCTACACTTGGACAGTCCAGATTTTGTACAAAAAAATATGCTTTAGAGAGGGAATAGGAAAAGAGAAGAAATATTCATTGGTTATATGAAGCATAATATTAATAGAATATTAGATAGAAATAGGCTAATCAAAGGAGATTTTTTTCTGATAAGGAAAGTTACAGAAAAGGTGACTGATCAGAGAAGTGATCAGCTTACTCAGCACGGCTTCTCACTTCCCATCCATTCTTGTATTGATCTGCCTTTAAATACAGACTGAGAAAAGTATGGATTAGAATGTTCCCACCTCCACATATGTCCTCCCAAAAGATTGGTAGCAAAGGAACAGAAGAAAATCCATAGCAGTTATTGGGAAAGACTGTGTAAGAAAACAAAATAGTAGCTGATGCACTCCCTGGCCTTTGTGGGAGAGAATATATTCCTGCTGCTATGGATTTCATTTGTTCTAGGCTGAAAAAAATTGTGAAGAGGAATTAAAACACTGCTGTAGGGTTTGGCAGAAAATTAGGGACAGATTATCAGAACCAACCTTCTACCTTCTTTGTAAAGAGTCCAAGCCATACCTCCTTGGGCAAGAATAACACTTTCCCCTTATCTGCCCCTCTGTCTGAGGGTTGTAGGGAGTAAAAAAACCCAGAAGTTGTAAATACTGGGACTCCGAGGGTTTCACAGAACATAAAATCAGGGTAGTGAAACCTAAACATAAAATCCAGCAGTAAAACTTACCTTGAATAGAAATCTATCTTCCTCTGGAGTAGTTTAACTTCCTCTGCCCTGGGCAACAAGTGGTTTTGGATCTTGTTTGGAGTCCCCATAACTCTAAAGCACCTTTACCATTTAAAAGTCTACTTCCCCCCATACCTCCCCAGCTGAAAATGTGCACTATAATAAGGGCCCTCTTTCCATCCCCATGAGCACTAGTTTTAGGACAAAAACTCGGGGTGTGCAGTAAAGCTTGCTGAAGTAGATGCTTGGATGACTGGATTGAACAAGGAGATCCAGACATGGGACAGATCTGTCTGTCCTGTCCTCTAGAGTGAAATATTCAACAAGTGGTACCCTAGATATTCTTCCAGAGAGAGCAGCCTGTTACTCAGCTACCAGCTAAGCAGTAAGGTCAATCAAAGTTTACTGTCATTCCCTAATGCCTTTCTCTAATTTAGGAGGAGGCTGTGACCTCCTGTGCATTTTGAGAAGCTCAAAATTACTTGAAATCTGCTGCGCAGGAGCACTGGATTTGTTCCTTATGAGGAGGATTGAATCAGTACCCCCCAGGTGCCAGGATTTCGACTGCTTTTGTAGAGTAGAGCCACTGCAAACAATTAGGAGGCTCTAAAAGGGCAGAGCCAGCACCAGTAAGATAAACTAATCATTTTTACCTGCCCTAACTACAGCAGACGAAAGGAAGCCTAAAGGAAGCAAAATTCTGTAAGACAAGGAAGGGATGAGTTTCAATTAAAACAAAAATGCAGTATAATAGCAAGCAAAATTCTCAGCTGGATCACAGCTTGATGTGTTTTAATAACAATTTTGTATTATTAATCCAATACGAATATTGATTTTACACTGACTATTACCTACCTAATTGTTAGATCTGTCTTGGTAGAAGTCTGGTTGTGCTCTGAATACTTGTGTTTTAAAGAAAAATACCTTCTTTTGGGCGCTATGGTACTTCAGCATGTACACTGTCTTTAATTAAGAACTAAATAGAAAAAAACTGCCACTGGATGGTGCTGCTCACTATTCTAAGGACTAGATAGGATGGTCTCCTTTAAAAGATGGTGACAGAATGCTATTTTTTGAAATAATGCTAGTCATCTTTTCAACACTAAATGCAAAACCTAATTTCCAAATATCCGTTTGCTATTTTCTGTGCCTTTTAAACCTAATTTTGGACTGCATTTTGTTCAATTTGTGAAAGACTGGCAAACACAAATGTTTTGCCCTGCCTTGTATACTATGTATTTTGTGGATTGGTGTGTTTCCTTTCTGTTTGAGAGAGGGAATAGAACATTAAATTAGCTTAATTGAATGCTGCTGTTCAGCTTCTACCCTGCCTACGGCAACCAGAGGGGTAGAGAGCCATGAAGTCTTAAAATTTTAACAAGTTGTTAGAACACACATACACTCCTAATGCACACAAACAGGGGTGAGAACCACTCGGTTCTTTCTGGGGCCTCAGATGGTGCCTTCCTTCAGCAAGAGCAAGGGCAAAAGTGGATGAAAAAACATGAAAGTGTAGGGGGCAGGCTTGAAGGGAGATGTGATGACGTGATTTAAAGAGGAAAAAAATTCAGAGAAGAAAAGTGGAATGAAAAAAGACAGGAGATGTCAGGGTTGAAAGACTCTCCAGAGAAACTGCTAGCTAGAGCAGAAAGTTCCCTGTAAAGGTAATGCAAGTACTGTTGTTCATAGTGCATGGCTGTGTTTCTGTATGGTTGTATTATCCTACTATTTTAAGAGGGCTGACAAAGATTCAGACAGGAAAAGTGAAATTTCGTGATTTGGTCCATGTCATTTGTTCACAGTCTCATTAGTCTTAACAATGCTGAGATAACTGGGAAAATACAAATGCTGGCATTTTCTTCAGTTTTAGAAAGTGTTCTGAAACTGCAAATGTAATTGAGGGTCTCTCAGTCCTCACAAATGCCTTTAGAGCACAAGGAGTGAGGGTGAGGAGCTATATCAAAACACCTGGAGTGGATGGAGTCAGCAAAGCCTGCTGAAATAGGTGCTGGAGAACTGGATTGACCCTTGCAAGACTGAAAGGCCAGCCAGTTGGTAAACGATGGCTTTGATCATGTTGACTCACAGTAGCAGTTTGGTTTATTTTCTTCCGCGTTCTTTACTGGCTCATGACCACATCTCTTTACTTAAGTCATATAGAACATGTTTTATGTAGCTAAAATATTGCAGGAATGAGTGCCTTGGCACATAAAAATGATCACCATCCTGTCTTTCTTCAGGGCTCCACTTCCTTTTAATGTGACTGGACTCAAGGCCCTGATTTATAGAACACGAGTCCATTCATTTCTCTGTGTGTCTGTCCACTTCTGTAGCAAGACAAAATCCCCAAGTTCACACCAAGTACAGATTTGCTTTTAAAATTTGACTCTGAGGGGCTATCAAGCTATTAGATGTTACTGGATACTGCCTTCTGGAGTTTTCGGGGGGTATATAAAACTGATTTTCTTAACATCAAAACCATTCCAGCATGTGGAGTCTGGAAAATATCCACTTGTGGCTGTAGCGATATAGGTATGGCAGACTTCTCTCTTTTGTATGATTCTGATAGAAATATTAACTAGGCATGATGTCATACCTTTTTATCCCTTTTAACCTTAATATTCTGAGGTGGGAGGTTATTTCAAAACAAGACTCAACTTAGCAGTCATTTCAGCCCTCATCACATAGGATTAAACCTTCTTCTGGGTCCTCTGTCCATCATCTGTTCAAATGATACTTCTCTCTTTCCTTCCTAGTTCTATGTTCTTTACTCCAGCTTTGTTTTTCCTTAAGTTTCCAAGGCATGAAAATAGAAAGGTTTCAACAGTTTGTTTAATCTCATGCATTAAGGTTGTGTTTGTCTTTGCATCATTCAAGGGCCACTTTGAACCGGTTAATCCAATGTTCCATATCAGCATGAAGCTTTAGTCATTCAGTTTTCTCTACAAACAGCAAGCAGTGATAGAGCTGAGGAAGAAAACTCACAGACACTGAAAAGATTGTAAATTGTACACGTTGTTCATTTAAAGCCTTTGACAGAACTGTGGAGTAACAAATATCTGTGCAGAATCTAGAATCAACCTATAGATTTTCCATATAGAAGAGAGGAATGAATTAATTTGGTAATTTATTCACAGAAAATAATTTGATTTCTTTAAGTGTCTCTCTGTCTATCTCTCTCCCTGATTCTCTCTCTGCGTTGTTTTATGTACAGAAAGAATTGATGTCAGCTTAATGCAATTTCTTAACCACAGAATTTCAGGGCTGCCTGTCCTAGACAAGAGCCATAAGATATCCTTACCTTGTGTTTTGTAGCTCGTCCTAGTTAATGTGCTGTTGTGTTTTAACCCCAGCCAGCAGCAAAGCCCCAGGAAGCTGCTCATTCACTCCCCCACCAGAAGGATAAGAGAAAAAATTGGAAGGAGAAAAGCTATGAGAAAACTCATGGATTGAGATAAAGACACTTTAATAAGGAAAGCGAAAGCTGAACTTTGCACATACAAGCAAAGAAAAACAAGGAATTACTTCACTTCTTCCCACGGGCAGGAAGGTGTTCAGCCATCTCCAGGAGAGCAGGGCCCCATCATGCACAACAGTGACTTGGGAAGACAAACACCACCACTCCAAACATTCCCCCTTCAGCCTTCTTCCCCCCACTTTATATACTGATCATGATGTCATATGGTCTGGAACATCCCTTTGGTCTGTTGGGGTCAGCTGTCCTGCCTCACAATCTCCCATGCATCCATAGTCTGTTCATGAGCATGGCAGTAGGAAAAGCAGAAAAGGCCTTGGCTCTGTGTAAGCCCTGCTCAGCAATAACAAAATTGTCTCTGTATTATCGACCCCTGGGTTCAGCACAAATCCAAAACACAGCCCCATACCAGCCCCTGTGAAGAAAATTAACTCTACCCCAGCAAAAACCAGCGCACATAGGGATAAAAGTGAGCTAAGGCAGGCATTGTCTTGGACACCATATAGTATTACTTTTAATCACTTTCTGTTTAAGATAATAATCTTGTATAGTGTTTATATTGTGTAGCTTTGCATTACGAAGTGACAAACTGTTGCCTTCCATGACTTCCCCTAAGGCATGGCTGTTTATACCAGGATTTCCTCCGCTGGCATTAAATCAGAACAAGTAATTTGGCACACTATCTGAGTGGAAATTGGTATTATAGCAGAATGTCATAGATGGGTGCTTTCTTTCCTTGGGGTTGTGTAGATGTTCAGAAACTACAAAATTTGCTACAGAACCTGGTGTTTCCATTTAGAAACAGCCATTTAATCTTGGGTATTTGTCTTTAAAAAGAGCTTATTGAATATATATGAATATATATGGAATATTATTTTCACAGTTACAGGCATAAACAGTTATTGTGCAAAGAATGAATAAGAATGTGTGTTAGTATGCCACTAATCTTTCTAAATCCACAGATTTCTCCAGTCAGTGCTCTTAACTGGTCTTGGTCACAAATTTTATGCAAATGGCGGTACTATTATATTGATTCACCATTGATTTCTTGTAAAGATGAGTAAACTTTTGGTCTAGGATTTTTTTTTTTTCCAAGCAAGACATACTTATGTACAGTGATAAAGTTTTGACGTATTTTGACTTACAGAAATGAGATTTATGATTAGATTTTCTAAATATTTAACCTAGTGTAAAGTCTTATTTTATGATTCATGTCTGCATGTATAGAATACATATAGATAGTGTCCTAATCTGCAGACAAAGTTATAAATAGCTGTTCTTGGTGTCACAAGTGATGCTTGTAGTCACTTTGGGATTCTTGATGCACATCATTTTTCACCAGTGTACCCTACATACTTGCCTCAAGAGCTGCTCAGTCCGTCCCTGCACACTGCACCAGCCTGTCATGCTTTCCAAGCTACGTGAAGCACCTCCCTCTTGCCTCATTAAAATCCAAGAGTTTACTTGCTACTGATTAACTAAGTAATTCTAAGGCAATTAATTTTCCATTATCATTCATTCTGCACAAGCTGTTGAGACACATCCCCTGTGAGGGGTTCCCATGTGCTGGACACGGTGTCCCATGGCTGAAGAAGCTGCAGAACTGCTCCTGCAGAGCTTGTGTAGGGAGCAAACTGAGGGGAGGAGCGTGAGGAGTTAAAGCATTAGCTGCCATCAGCAGCTGAAGGGGAGGTATGTTGCTATGCTTTCACTAACTGGTACTGGTCAGTCTCTTTACTAGAGGTGAACACACCAAAAATCAATAAATATGTCTGGAATCATAAACTTTCTTTTTCTGCTGCTCTGACCTCCTTTGTATCTGACTATATCCCATATATTTCTAGTCTGTTGCTTTATTGTGTCCAAATTGTACAATTTGGCAGAAATAAAGCAAATTTCCATGAATTGAGAATTTGATGCCATTCAGCTTTGAAGTGGATCTATAGCACGGCAGAGTTCCACGTATTTCAAGGCTTTTTTTGACCCTTGTTTTCTATCATAAGCCCAGATTTTCAGTTATGCTGCTTGACAGTTAATAGAAATTGCCTAAATTTTTTAGCTAAATTACCACTGTTTTCCTGCAATTTCCATTTTTGCTTTCAGCTTCTGATGTCAGTGTTAGACTTCTGCATTAATTTTCCAAAATGAGGGGTTTTTTGATCCACTTATTTTGATCCACTTAAGAGTGAATCAAATATGTGTACACATAAAAGACTGAAGTTTCATCTGTATCCTGATAAAACAACTGGAATGGTCCAAGGCAAAGCAGACCGCCAAAATTTATAAAGTACATGACAGCAAATTATAAGTCCATCAAGGGATGTGACTGAGGAGCACGTTTTCAGAGGCATTCAGGCTGTCTTGATTATCTTTAGGAAAAAGAGTCTGTGGAAAAAACCTCTTCCACTGCTGAGGATGTCTTCTTTTAACCCAATAAATCCTTATTAAAACATAACAAGGAATAGATACAAAATATAAAGTCAGAAAAAACTATCCTAGGGTAAATTTTACTTCTCTCCCTCCTTGTCCCCTGAGAATAAAGAAATGAACTAGAGATTTTATAAAGTCTAAGAGGGATTTGGCTGTTGATTTTGTAAGGAAGGTCTCAGCTATTCTGGAGGTAGGTGAAAAACACATAAAACCCATATGTGGATATAGGCTCGGTAATAACTGCATCCTTGTTGAAATGCAACAATGCTGCCACTCTATCAAATGTAAATGAATTTATCAGTCAAATAAGAAGTTTAATAAAAGAGACTTTGCTGGAGACAAAATGGATAAGAAATGAATAGGGCCTGCATTTAAAGCTTTACATTAAAATCATTGACACTCATCTTTCAACTACTATTTATCACTTATAACAAAGGACTTGTGGAAATAAAATATTTGGTACGATGTGTCATTTACCAGATATCTTCACAAGCACATTTTAGAAATATTCCTGCCCTGGATTTCAGCTGGTAAAAGTATGCTCTGAAATAGCACAAAGGTCACCATTCAATTGACTTCTAAATATTTTCCTTTTGCCTCCTGGAGCACCATACAAGATTTAGTGTTTGGAATTCAGAATAATTTTTATAATGATGCGGTTGCAGTCTACCAAATGGTTTGATGAGCTCAGTGCATAAATTCCAAAGCACTTTCAGCTAGATAAAGAAATTTATATCTGGGGAATGTCTAGGCTTTCTAAATTCAATTTGTATCCGGGTTCTGGGACTGCATATTGTTAATATCAAGCACAAAGACTTGTGGCATAAATTATTTGGGTTGCTTTAGTATCTTACTTTAAAATAAACTCCTGAATTAAGAGTATGGAAACTATTAGAATCAGCATTCAGCACATTGTGTTTATCACACAACAGGCAATCATGAGACAAACTTTCTACAGAGAATTATGAAACAATATTGCTATACTAGCCTTTCCTAGTCTTTGCTTATTCTGAATTGACCCTCTGATGTTGCTATCAACATACCTACGTTGTTGATGCTGTTTTTAAGGGCCTTCACTACTGCAGCTTTGGGTATTTTCATTTTTTATATAAAATTCTGTAAATATCCATTCCCCCTTTTTTTTTTTTTTTCCAATTTCTTCATCTCTTAGCCTTGTAATGCCCTGTATCAGTGATCTCTGCAACTGAATCCTGCTTTTTAAAGAGTGAAATCTGGACTGCATTGTTTTCAGTAGCAGTTTGTACTGGTATAATAGTCCCTTTGAAAAAGGTGAGAGCATTATCGTGTGCTGCTGCAGTAAGTCAGTACTGCTAAGTATTCTTCAGACAAAAATAAAGGTGATGTTGATGGTGAAGAGGCCTTTTTTGCAAAGAGTTTGTAAGGTTTGCAGTTGGACTGGGAGGTGGGGGGCTCTGGCATGCAAACTGATATTCTAAAAGCTTTGTACCTTCCTCCTCATCAGTTCTGTCTTTCTCATCTCCGTGGTCATTGCACAGGGGTATGCCCTTTCTCAAGCGAGAGAAGGATCAGATGAACACAGATGATTTCTCACTTAACCTTTAAAAATGTCTTTAGATTCTGAAGTCCACTAAATCTCTCCGCTTTCCTGGGATTAAGTCTCTGTCTTAATTTATTTCTGAGCCCTTTCAATTCTCTACCTGAGCTGTTGTTTATGGATACACTCCAAGATTCACCCTGAAAAGATACTTATCCTCCTGCCAATCTTCAAAAGGATTTGGTCATCTGTACTATTTTTCAGAAGACTAATAATGGAATTTTACTTGATATAATACCCTCAAAATATGTATTAGATGGAATTGTGGTTCAAGGAATGTCACAACTCATAACCTGCATCTCCTAACTTCTACGTTTGTAAGCTTTTAAAAATACCTTTGCAAGTATGTTATTTGTTTGGGGTTTATTTTCTGTGAAAAAAAAATTAAAGAGAGTAATCTATTCTTTCCTAAAGCCTCCTAAATATCAAATTTTGAATATTTACATGTCTCAGAGTTTACAAAAGTGTTCTTCCTAGGCTTTACATTACTTTATGACTTTCATTTGATAGTGTGCTGGAATTGAGAGTTGTACATTTACTAAGTTTTTGTAATAAAACTTTGTACCTTTTTCATTGTTCAGGATATACTTTTGTATATCCTTCTTGAAAAACCACCAGAATGAAGGAACTGACAGATTACTTAATTTGTACAGTTTCTTTCTGCATAAATTAAAGCCAGCTTCACCCATAGGTGACAGCAAACTCTTGGAAACTGAAAATGCAGTCAACCCAATGTAAGCAATTAACTATACAACAGTGACAGCAAAAGTGCTCATGTGGAAATATGCAAAAAATCTGTGGCTATATCTCAGAAAACCTATGACATGTTTTTGAGAACTGCAAAAGAGCTATCTAATGTGCGTAGGGATTGGATGAGGAGAAAACTTTCAGTCTGAGGGCAGCTGAGAAGGTCCCAATAGCTTACGCTTGAACTTACTTTGCTCTGGTAAGAAGCAGATCCCCTTCCCTAATGGACAGCTCTGCTTGGCTTCTTTTATTGGAGAGAGCTGTAAGGTCTAGTTGCTGCACCTGATTGTCAGCCAGAAGAACTATGGAATGTTATCAAATGCTCCCCACCTCTGCAGAATCAGAAGGGCAATGTTTGTGTTTACATATGTATGTTTCAGAGCATGCCAATGCTCTGAAGCTGGAAATCAAAAATGAACCAGCGAGTTACCGCACATATTTCTGTAGGAGCTGGTGGGAGCTGTAATCTGTGCTCTGAACAAGTGAGTCATTAGGACGTAAAAACCTTTGTCTCATCTCCTGCTTTGTGACCATGAATAGGTTATTCTTCAGTGCATTTTTAAGGAAAATAGGAGAATGAGACAGATAATTCTTTTGACTCTTGCATTAGTAATTTAGGTATTTATTTTTCTAGTAATTTGGTGAATTGTGTAGTTCTTTACCACTTCTGTTAAAACTTTACAATCAAGGAAAAAAACAAAGCCAGATCTTTCCTTTTTGCTTTTCCTTTACAAACAGGGAGGAGGGCCTTGAGATGCTCTCATCCTATTGTTTATTATCAGCAAAATATTTCTTATTAAATTAGCAGCAAATGAAATATTTCTAGTATTTTTTATTTCTTTCTCAACAAGAATTCTAACTTGTGTTGGAATAATATTTAAACACATTAATAGTGAAAGCTGGTAATTAGATTCAGTCTTTTGTAGTGTGATTTTCATTAATTACATGCTTACTTTAGCTGAGTAATTTTACACAATCTGTGATCTTCCAGACATAGAGGATTAAATAACCGCAGATGAGTTCCCGGAGAAAAAAAGCACATTGTCAGGGCATGCTTGCTGAACAAGCCCCTATTAGGAATGATGTGGGTCACCTCCTGGGTATGCATCTTCTTTCCACGGACTGTGAAGTGAAGCCAACAGGACCAGGCCTTTTGATCCTTAAGTTAGGGAAGACGAATTGCTTTCCTTCTCGGGTCACCTACTGGCAAATGTAAGAAACTGGTGCTGAAGTCCCTTCTCTACTTGGAGATTAGAGCTGAGACTTCCTAGCAGGGTTTGCACAGGCAAGGCTTTAGTTGGTTGGTTTTTTAAATTTTTTTTTTTTTTTTGATAGCAAAGTAATTAACCATCCTTTGGTCCCTCGAAAACCCTCAAGCAAATGAAGAAAAGAATTGTCTACATGAATTTCTATACCTTTCCCCCCTCCTTTTTCATAGTAAGGAGATGCTTAGAGGAGTCTGTGGTCAATTCTTACCCTTTGTTGCAGATTGTTCACAGGACCCTTGCAGCGATGCTGGGCTCTTTGGCTGCTTTAGCTGCCTTGGCTATTGTTGGGGAGGTAAGTTATCAAACTGTAAGTGCTCCCTTTGTTCCTGCCTATGGTGTCAGCTCTCGTAAATTTCCATGTTTGCCCAGTTCTAATTGAGCACATGGCAAAGCAGTGTTTTTTAAGAAAGAGAGATGGTAGGACAGAAACTGGGGTGGGAAAACAAGTCAGAGTAATGCATAGACAAGGAGAGTACAGAAAAGTCAGTTGATGCTTTTTTGTTCTGATTTGCAGGAAGCTGACTACAACAATTTTCAGCTTAATCCAGCGTTAGTTTAACACTGTTATTTTCAGTAATATTAGGCTACCAAGCAAACCTAAATGGAAATACGTTGCTTTATACTACCCTAAATAATTACATCTCATGCTTGCATGTTCCAACCCTTTTGTTTCTCCTGCTGCTTACTCTTAGTTGATATATAGTGAAACCTCAGACTGATTTTCTTGGTTGTTCCCATAACCACATCATTACTATGTTCCCCTAAATTCCCTCCAGTTTGTTCACAGGTGAAGTGGTATGCTTTTGTTCTCTTACCAAAAAGGAAACTGCAGCGTACCATGTAATTTGGTTATCTTTTATTTCTGTAATGCTATGTAAGGAACAACTAGACCAATGAATAGCCTGATAATGACCCACTTAAGATGCCAGCAGTACTTTGAATTAGTAATAATAATAATAGTAGTAATGGCAACAATAAAGAGTCCTTTTTATGTAGCTTGTAGGAACACTTATTAATTTCCATCACAGCTTATTTAAATGGTTGACCAATTAAGTGGAGTTTATAAGTCATAGCTAACCACAAGTTAGGTGTTTTGTGGCGTTCACTAGTAATCATATTTTTTGATTGCAGAGGCCAAGTATGGTCAAAGTGGTGGAGTGGATTGACTATGAGACACTGGCATTATTGTTTGGAATGGTAAATAAAACATATCTTTTGCTCTAAATGTGCCAGAATAATCACATTCAATACAGAGATGTTTCCTTTTAAAACATTTTGTTAATTGTACTTAGATAACTTATGATGAAAATTTCTGTCTTAAGGAATGAGGATCAGACCTCTGAAGGAGTCTTTTGAAAAGTTGATCCTTTTCTATTTTGTTTTTTTTTTTAATGTGTGAAATCATATTGATAACATGCTAAAAACATCCTTGGGGTTAATGAATGGAAGGACCTGTTTAAGGGTCAAGTACTATCACTCTCATTTATCTTTTTAATTTTGTTTATTCAAAACCTTCCTCAAACACACTCTGCTGGAGAAATGGTTTTATTTGTCTTACTGCTACGTCTGAAGCTACAAAAAAGCAAGCCAGAAATGGAGCAGTAATATCTGATGAGATTATAATAATATATTATTTTAATCACTTTGACCAAAGCTATTTGTGGTAAAAAGTGTTATCCAAGTGCTATTAGACTCTAACACAAAATATACAATATACCAAGACAAAATTACAATTATCTGTTTCCATTCTGAGCTCTTCTTACTTCCTGACACTGCTCTTTGCTCCCTGCGTTCCCCACAGAAAAAGAAAGCAAAAAAAAATTCTGTTGGGAGCAAAGACGGAAGGACAGGAGACCTCCCAGATGTGGGAAAATGCAAGCAATTCTTGAAGCCACTATCTTCTGTGCTCTGTAGAGCATTACTTCAGAGAACAAACACACTGCTTTTTTCTTGATTAATGATATAAGGGAGATACATTGAGTACTTAATGTATAATGCCCACTTAATCGCTACAAATAAAATTCAATCAGACTAGTATGACATTTACAGACTGCTTATGTTGAGAAGTATATTTCACCATATGATGCATTAACTAGAGATATCTGGCAGCTGTAGTGGATATTCTAATATAAGGGTGATTAGATTCTCAAAGCTGTGTCAGATAAGTCCATTTGACAGGATCACAAACTGCTTTGCTTTAGTTTTGAGTAATGATTCAATTACTATTATATATCAGTTCCAAGTGATTATAGTTTTCTTCATTTTTTGGTAGATGGTTTTGGTGGCCATATTTTCAGAGACTGGATTCTTTGACTACTGTGCAGTAAAGGTAGGTTTATTTGGTACTCATAATTATTTCTAGATTTATCAAATTAATATTTGTTCAAATCTGTCACACCGAGCACTATCTTTAAAGAACCTTTTTAAGGTCACTGTGTACTTATCACATTAGAAATGTCAGCGGTCAACTTGTAATACTGGAAAAATCCTTTGTGGATGAAAGGAAGCCAATAATGCCATTCTGTTTCTACAGGAGAATGTTAAAGGTCCCCAGTAGGGTACACAAGCATTTGGACAGTATTAAGCTGAGTATTTCACTGACTTCTCCAGGACTGCAGTTGTGCTGTAACTGAAATCTCTATTTATGCCTGGCAGCGGGATAGAAGAAATATGGGATCTATCGTTAACTTTATGACCACACATGAAAAGTGGTCGCAGACCTTTGCACAGTAGCAGAACGAAAGATTACATGAAAAGTGTAATTCATAAAATCATAACCATAGAATTAGAGAACGGTTTGGGTTGGAAGAAACCTTAATTATCTTGTTCCAATCCCCCTGCCATGGCCAAGGACACCTTTCACTAGAGCAGGTTTCTTAAAACCCCGTCCAGCCTGGCCTTGAACATTTCCAGGGATGGGGCATCCACAACTTCTTTGGGTAACCTCTTACAGTCTCACCACCCTCACAGTAAAGAATTTTCCCCTTATGTCTAATCTAAACCTACTCTCAGTTTAAAGCCATTGTCCTATCACTACATACCCTTGCCCAAAGATTTTCCCCCCAGCTCTCTTATTGTCTCCCTTTAAGTACTGAAAAGTGCTGTAAGGTGACCCTGAAGCCTTCTCCAGGCTGAATAACCCAGGTCTCTTCCAGCCTGTTCTCATAGGAGAGGTGCTCCAGTCTTTTAATCATGTTTGTGGCCCTCCTCTGGACTCATTCCAGCGGTGCTGGTCTAAGGATGGGGAACGTGTCCCAGCTTGTGGAGGTGGTAGGAGGTCTGAACCACCTTAGTCCACCTGGGTGTGCAGGCAGAAGATGGGGGCTCAGCCCTTCTCCTGCCACAGACCCCTTTTACGACTGGCAGCAGAGTGTGGGGTTTCCTCAGACTTGTTTCTTCATTTCCATGATGGGATTCTTTGCCCACTTCCATGAAATATTTTCTTGCCAAATTATTTAGTATTGGAGAGGGTGCTGTTGGAGAAATAGTAAAGGAATAGTAAATGCTCTGAGCTCATTGTTGCTCGACTTTGATCCAGGTGCTTTATCTATCATTTTTTGAAAACTAAGCTGGAGTGATCTAGTCCCCTAGTTTTGCTTCTGTTTTTTTTTCCTAGGCTTATCGGCTCTCTCGAGGCAAGGTGTGGGCCATGATTACACTTCTGTGCCTTATTGCTGCAATTCTTTCTGCATTTTTGGACAACGTCACCACTATCCTGCTCTTTACTCCAGTAACCATAAGGTATTTTATTGTTATGGTTTTGGACTTGGTCTTTTATAGCCGGCAATCAGCAGTAGACACGTGTGCAAAATATTTGTTTGGAGGTTTTTTTAATCATTTAAATGGAAATCAGAACTTCAAATACTCTTATGTAGTAGAACAAAAAGCACTTTCAGAGGAATGGGTTGCCTTTTGCCTTTGCATGAATACTGAGCACATATCTGAAACCTGTGAATACTGCCTTGGCATCCAGCTGTTCTGGTTTATCTTCATATCTGAACTACAATAGCATATTGCACCAAATGCTCCCTAGGAAATAAAATTTTTTTCCTATGAAGCTGGCAGAATTTTTTTAATTAAAGTTGCCTTATCCTTTGCTGGCTAATATCTATATACAACTTTAGATAATAATTAATGTTTTAGTGAAGTTTTTATCCCTTCTAATATTAGTGACAAATAAATTTAAAAAAAAGTCCATATTTCATCTAACACCTTTTTCTTGAATATGAGAATCTGAATTTTATTCCTGTTGGTGATCATGTCATTGGGACACCTACTGGTGAATTCCACAATTTAAGATTACATATTTGGAACTTTGAGCAGACAACAGTGAATTTAATTACTTCAGATTTCTGTAGATTAATAACGTGTGATTTGCAACTACATTTAATCAATGTGGGATTATAAATTACAGTCTAACCTGAATTTAACCTGTGTCTGGTCAGGCAAATCTGTTTAATCCAGTTCAGTTTTGGAAAGATCTAGTGTGTTTTTAAAATGATCCTGAGAGATGTAATGCTTGGAGTCATTATCATGTTAAAGTACACAAAATTCTATTAAGATATGACCTCTCTTTAAAATGCAGTGTAAAGCAGTAAAAACCAATTTTGCAAGAGAAATTTATTCTAGACTGGAAACAGCTGGTGAATGACAGCTCCATTTGTCTTCTCTCCGATTATATTTTAAAGAGACGGCTTTGCCGTACTCTAATCAATAATTGCACCTCTAGCAGTAAGCAGCGCTGGAACTATTAAACACCAAGTTTTCTTTAGCTGTGTTCCAGAATATTTTGGATAAATATAATTTGGGAATGGATTGAAATCCAGACGTCAATGTAGCATAAAAAGCTTTTTGCATTTAGAGCTACTGTAACATTTATTCTGTTTTCAAAGAATCACAGACTAGCCCAGGTTGAAGGGACCTCGAAAGTCCGTCTGGTCCAACCTTTTATAGGAAAGGAAGCCTAGATGAGATTATCTGGCACTCTGTTCAATCACATCTTGAAAACCTCCAGTGGAGGACTCTACCACATCCCTGGGGAGGTTGTTCCAGTGGTTAACTGTTTTCACCATAATTTTTTTTTCTTATGTTGAGGTGAAATCTCTCCCTTGTACTTGTTGCCTCTTGTCTTCTCCATGTGGATCCTTGTGAAGGGAGAGCCTCTGCCTTTGTAGACACCTTTAAGTAATGGTCTTTTGTACTCAATGTATAGTAAGTCCTTTAGTTTTATACTAAATGAACCTGTAACACTGAAGAAGGGAAAACTCAGTATGTGGGAAACATTTGTATTTGAATCACTATCAAAACTAAAATAAAATTTTATCTCACCTACTAAAACCAAATAATTACGTACTTCAAAAAGCTTCATGCTGGGGGTCATTTTTTTTTTTTTAATCTTACTGCCATTGTCTGCAGCTTCACTGTGCTGCACTGTGCAGTCTCCATTGCCATGGAGATAAAGCTTGCAGAAAATCGTACTGACTAGATGAACATAAGGGTTTATATTTCCTGTAATAAGGAAAACAACACGATACTTGTTTCACTCTGCATTTTGTAGTAAGCTGCTAAAAAAGGAGTAACTACCCCTTTTTAGCTGTAGCTTATTTTCGAGATACTTTGTTACTGGGAACTGGAAAAGGCTAATAGTTGTACACATGAGGAATTATATAACCCAGGGTAAGTAAACTGAGGAATTGTGACCCTGCCATATAACTAACACATTCTGATGGTTTTATACTTTGGGCTTAGCCTTTTCTGACTTACATCAGAGTTCTCTTTTCAAGATATCACTAGGCCCATCAAAAAGAAAGAATCACTAAAGAAAAGTTTAGATTATATTTTGAAATACTAGGAGATCAAGAAGCAATGGAGATAAAATTACAAGTACAGCTGTGGTCTTGTACCACAATTGATACATTTGGACCGGCTGTACTACAAAGTACCCTTTAACTGAATGATTTCATGCTGATGGGGAAATAGTGTATTTTTGCACGGTTATTATTTTCCAGAGTTTTTATGTGCTGACATATGTCATCTGACAGTGTTTTTCCTGAGTTTTAAATTGACACTCTTGGTGATAGCATAAGTGAAGCAAGTTAAGCCTCTTTTGCAATACACTCTTTTCTCTTTGAAATATAGGTTTTAACAACACAGACTTAGGCTAAACAGTGAAGCTCAACCCTTCCTTCAGGGAAATCTGTGAGAGCACTGCAGTGAGAGCAGTACTGAGAAAGCATTCTTCCTGCACACTCTTCTCCCCATCTACTATGAGGTAGAGGGGACAATAACTTAAATGTGGCCTCCATCTTTACATTCTGGAGCAACCCTTTGATAAGTTGCGAGGAGAAAAGCAGTTGTTTCTTATGCCAAAGTGCTTAGGTGTGGCTTTAACTTTCAGTCTTTATTACCACAGCCCAAGTTTAAAGTCAAACATGTACTTCAGAAAACAGTGGATTATGTGGGCATGTGCACAAATGTAATTTGTGAGTTGGAGTAATCTGTGTGAAGATTACTCTGTAAGTGAGCTCTGCGTTCAAACGGATTATGAGGCTACTGAGTCGACCCCAGTGTTTGTCAGAGCACTTTAAGGTGCTCCTTATCAAAGAAGCATTTTACTTTTTCTTATCAAAGCAGCATCCTACTAAAGAAACATTAAATATATTTGGACTTCTAAAAACATTTAGAGATTTTCTGAACCATAAGGAATGTGTATTTTCTACTCCTGTGTCATTACAAATAGAAATACTCATGATTAAGCTTTAGAGAAGGAGGAAAATAGGAACAGAATAAACTGGATAAGCCTAGCCTGAAAGCTGAAGTCTCTAATAGATGATTCATGGCTAGTAGGCAGCCTGCACAGTCCTCTACCTCTAGTTCCCATAAGAAAGTTAATCACTGTTGCTGAATGCAGAGCCTGTGATTGACCAGAATAGTTTTCCACAGGTCAATGCAGCTTAAGCACCATGGTTTCAGAAGCTGTATCATACTGAAAATTTGAAATACTATTTTCTGTGTAGTCCAACTCTTGTAATAGTTGACTACTTTTAATGAAATGCTTTTAAAAATGCAATCAATCAATGCAATCAATAACTGCATTTTAAATGTAAAAAAAATCTATAAATTTTCATTTATATTGTTATAATTATTGTAGCACAATAAATGCTTCAACAATATAGACACACTATGTTCAAAATCCTGCCATTTGTCTGTGAAACGACTGCATTTTGTAAATTTTGTGCATTTGAAGAGTTAAGGTAATTTATGCATGGGGTAAGAAGTTAATTTCATTATCTTTACACTGCAGGCTCTGTGAAGTACTTAATCTTGATCCTAGGCACGTCCTGATTGCGGAAGTAATCTTCACAAATATTGGGGGGGCTGCCACTGCTGTTGGGGATCCTCCAAATGTGATTATTGTTTCAAAGCAGGAGCTGAGGAAGAGGGTATGTACTGCAGTCTGTTTGGCTACTAAAATTAAGTAGTGGTGTTGACTTATGCAATGTTGATCCTTCTCTTCCCCCAGACAGCCACATAAACAGAACATAATCTACGTTTTTGCCATGCTATTTCTTTCTTAGTAGGATGATCAGACAGAAGAGAGTGATCTTTTGGGGACAAAACAGTGATGAAGAATAGACTTTTTGATCTGGACTGAGAATACCAGTTTCCTTTTTTTTTTGTTGTTCATGAGGATTTCCTTATCAAGGGCAAAGTGAGGAAAGAAGCAGAACAATGGAGGGCTGCAGACAGGGCAACAAGTTGGAAAAAAAGAAAAATGGGAAAATGAAGATGAAAATCCATCCATTTTTTCAATATAGGTTTTCTCTCAAAAGTTAAATATGAGACAATTTGACATTTAACAGAGAGATTGCGTTGCCCCTGTAGAGCCATGACACACATGAGGCACTTTATCTGTCAGCCACAGCCCAAGGGGACATGGGGTGTGAGAGGGGGTGGGTGCTTCTCCCGTGCAGCTCAGGCTGCAGCTGGCTCCCACCTCCTGACAATGTTTTGCTATCTCCAGGCTGCAGTGACAGATTTTAGCTTCCAACGCTTGGCTCTTCTATTGTTTGCTGGGTGTCTGGTGCCAAAGGGAAAGCTGTGGTGGCTGGTGCTGGGTGGGACCGCAGGACAAAAGACACCTGCCAGCAGGAGCATCCCAGTCCCACCATTTCCTCCCATCCATATGGGCCTCTCTGCCCTGTGGACTGGCTGTGGCACTGCTGGCAGGTGTTTGCAGCCCTCAGCATCTGCATGGAGCTGGTGTTTGCTGAGTTTTCTGGACTTTCAGCTCTCCCTGCTACCCCTGAACACGAGGGCATCAAGTCTCCCTTCCGTCTCTGGCACTGTCTGCCATCCTCTTTCCCTGGTGGGCTGTGGGGCAGCAGGGAGAGGCTGCTCAGGATGCAAGGGGAAGCCCCTCCTGGGATGGGGCAGATCTGCCCTTCTCCTCACCCTGCATCACCACCAACAAGCAGCACCATGGAGGGGGAAGTTATATAATGGCCATATCTATAACGACACCAAGCACGTACTTTCTGTTTTGGTCAGGTGTCATAACCCCCCCAAAAAATAAATAATTCTAAAGAAATTTAGTGTTAATGGAGCTAGTGGGAAAATAACTGTGCAAGTTGGTGAGGGAATTGTAGCATAAAATCCTAGTTTTTTTTTTTTTTCAAATTTGGAGTCACTTATGTTTGTATTGCTCTACATAAGAGAAATCTCTCCTAATTAACTGAATGCACTCAAATCAATTAGGCACTGTCCAGGTTTGAAAATGTCTTTGAAAGTCCATAGTATTTAATGAATTGATTGTTTGCCATCAAAATATTGAAAAAGGGGCCACAATTGGCTAGTTTGGATGGTGACTTTGAGGACTGTAATATTTATTGTTAGCTGAGAATTTGATACCTTAGTTTTACATTTTAAATATAAAATCTGTGCAACTATTTAAAACTTCTGATCTAAAAAAGAATAATTAACACCTGCCATGCAGGTCATTTTCCTAAATACTCAAAAACTCATAATCTCTATAGAACCTTCAGAAGTGGCTATAAACATGGGAAATAATTAAGCAATCACAACTGAAAAGAAACAATGTTACATTTTTATTGTTTGCGTTACTGATATTTTTAGGAGGACTCAGATATAAATACCCTAGCAAATATGACATTATAGCAAATTCTGTATCTAAAACAAGCACAAAAATCTTTCCAGATGTTTTCAATCTGGATTATTTTCAGATCTTTTGTTGCATCACAGAAATAAGAACACAGTGAAATAAATTAAGTTCAACACAGGGCCATAGAATTTCCACTGCTTCTTTTCTATATTCTCAATTGTTATATCTTTGTACATAAATAAAAGAGGGTTGAAGACCTATCCTTGGCCCTGAGGCAGAGTGCCGTGGTCTGGGGTATGTCCTCACTGCTTAGGGCTCACCCCTTCTAAAGGAGATTTTCCTGGGAGAGTGCTGGCAGGAGTAACCAGCTAAAGCCGAGAGAGAGGGCAGAGAGGGAGCTGGACCATCTGGCCTCTTACAGTCTGAGCTGTTGAACTAATAGCTGGATTCCTAATTTTGTCCACCTGCTCCATCATGCTCTCTTTTGATCAGAACGAAAAATATAACATTGCTGTCTTGTTTCTGAAACTACTTCTAGCAAAGGATGCTGTGAAGAAGGGTTATATGAGCAACCACAATTCGGTGTCTAAAATGCATGGGGAGCCTGCTACATTAGTACCAAGTAAAATTTATTTTATTCCTTTCTGTTTTTTTGAGCTGTTTCAGAGGTAAAAGTTCTTGAATGCATTAATGACATTGTAGAAACAGTCCTTCATGCAGTATATTTTATAGTTTCTATTATAACGTTTTCTACAGGGAATACTTGTTTTTCACCTCTTTTTAGCATTATCGTCATGTTTTTTGACATTTTAGGAATTCTAGGAATTTTTTCCACTTGATATTGTTGAAATTCTCCTTTTCATTCTCTTGCGGTCCTTCTCAGTGTTATTTTTGCACAGTAAGTACAGGAGCACTTGGACAATTGGCCCTGCAGGAAGTTGAATAGTGAATTGCACTACATAGATGATTGGGTTTTCTACTTTGTTTAGGTGCTATCTGGAGGAGAGTTTTACCAGTCTTCCTGAAATTTTACTGCTGTACAGCAACCTCTAAAAGCAGCCAAGTAAAAGATTATGCAAGTTTACACTTTTGTAGGAAACCTTGGCTTTTACATCAATATGAAATGAAATGTAGCCTTGTTACTTTGGGTGCTTTTATTTGGTTATAGTGTTAGAAATGCTTTACTCTTTGTTTACTGTAGTGCTGGAGAGACTTGTCTCCCTAGGTTCTGGGGAAAACTCATATCATATTAAAAATATTTTATTTAAACTGTGTTTGAATAAATAAGATTTTTGTAACATTTTGCTCATTAAAATGTAGCAATAAGTCTCTTTACTTGTCTTGAGATGCAAATGAATGTCAAAAGGATTTTTTCTTTGTAGCTGTTTTAATTTATAATCCTGACATATTCCCTACCATCATGACTGGAGTCAGTGGAACATTTGCATAACAGGAGAGGAAGACTTGTTGTACTGTTGCTTGTTCTTATTTGGAGTTGGAAGAATTTTCACAAAACAGCATTTGTATTTTGATTTTAGGGAAGCAAAATAAGAGCAAATGGAAAACATGTTCAGTGAATATAAAACATTTTTTAATGTTTTATTATCTTCAGAGTGTTGCTACTGAATGGCCACTGTTAGCAAAATTTTATTTTTATTTTGAAGAGATATGGGCTTCAGACTTTGGGAACTCCATGTTTATAGGCACAATAGAACCTGAACCAGTTGCATATAGTCCTTGCTTTCAGAAGGATTGGACAGCAAATCTTCTGTATTTGGGGACTTCACAATCACACCTTTGAGATCAGATGTTGCTTGTGCTCTAAGCATAGGCTGTGGTAGCAAGTTCTTTAAAGAATGGATGGCAAATACTTCTCCAGAGCAAAATGGTGCTGTGAGCATAGCGACAGTGAACATGTGCACTGGTGTATCCAGGCTAAAGCTGCATGAAAGAGGTAATGATAAGGGCAAAGGCAGTTTTAGCATATGCTAGCCACTGGATTACATAGTTTTATTTACTGTTTTTGTTAGCATGTGATAAAGCTTGTGCTGTTAATCTGACGTTTGCTGAGGATTTGGGGGTTTCAGCATACCACTCAGAATTATTCCTGCCATTTAACAGGAATTTCCTGGAAAATTGACAGATATCAGGTTTTCCTGTGCTGCCTTTTACACTTTCGGCCTTCATGCTGGAATTCAGCATGATGTGATATTAGTTGGTTATATTTAATGAGAAATTGTGGTATCAAAAAATTTATGAATGAAAGTAGGTACTTCTGAAAAAAAGAAGATGAAATCCTATATGCGAATCTTTAAAGATATTTTAAGCACTGGTAAAATGGATTCCCACAGTTTACTAGGCTATTTTTGTTGAGATTGCTGGATACAAGCTTGTTAAAACTTTTTATCGATTTGTAGAACTCTACCCCTTCTGTCGATGTTTCATTGATCCCTTTTCTCAAGAGAAAATTAAACTTAGGTAAAGTGCATGAACTGAAATGTATGGGCTTACATCTGATGTCAGAATTTTTACCATCTATGCATGTAGCAATAATTAAAATCATAATGCAAAAAAAAAAGGAGGTTCATCAACGTCTCAAATAAACATTATCTTCATGTAACTGGGTTAGACCATCAGTGATTTCTGGCTCAGTGACATCATGAACAGTTCTCTTGAGAGAAAATGCAGATCTCAGTCACTCAGCTAGAAGGGATGTTTAAGCCAGTGTAGAAATAATAAATTACTCTTGTTCTTCCTCTTTTTATTAGTTTTAAAATACTAAGTAAAGGGCATTCTGGCTAGAAATACAGTACTTGCTGCTCCCCAAATTGCTACACTTTGCCATAATTTTTGCTTTCTCATTGCTCTAAAAAGGCAGATTTCTTGTGGAAAGGTCTGAATTACTAGAATTCAATTTCACACCTCCAGAAGGAACGAAAAAAATAATCAAGATGATGAAAAGTTAGCATTTTAGGAAAACAATATGATACTTCCTCCTAATATGAAATTGATATATTTCACTTTGCATTTTAAACTATAAACCAAGGAAAGATTCCCACTCATTTTCAGCTCTGAATCTGTAGGCAGTGGAACCTTTAGGCTGTTTTCTTGCTAAAGTAAAATCTTTAGATTTTCTGTCGACTGGGGAACAGGAGAAATTTGACGCAATCGTCATAGCCTCAAGTAAGGAACATTTGAAGCATGTTTTGTATTTATCTCATAGATTGAAATCTCCTGGAAGAAAAATATTTCTTGCCTATCGTGCATGTCAATTCTATTCTAGTCTATTGTGCAGGAAAAGAAAATCTTTGTGAAAATGACTTTTTGTTGTATGCAGTAGACATGTGGAGCACTTTAATGTTTTTTACAATGCTGAATTCTGGCCCCAGCAGTGCAGAAGACTCAAGAGGTATAAAATGTGCTATCCACAGCCACAAAGGGTATGAATTCAGACTCTGTGGAGATGTTGCATGTCCTTTCTGGGGTGTGGGAAAGGAAACGGGAAACTGATGAAGCAACTGTGCCACCACGTTGGTATCCTCTGCTACATCGTTGGTATCTGTGGTACAGTGAAAACCCTTTAGTCTGTTAGAGTTCTTCAAGAGGCTGCCAGCTGGCTACTAGCTACCTGACAATGCCTGGTGTGAAATTGGCCTTTTTCCATGAAAACCTATTCCCTGTACTGCAGGGAGGCTGGCGCTAAGCACACAGCCCAAAGTATCAGGGAGGGCAGCTGTCTGTATTTCGCTGTGAGCCTGTCTGATATCAGCCATGAAAAGTAGTGCACTTGGTAGCCCTCAGCCTCCTCATGGCTACAGGGCATCAGCCGTCCAAGGCTAGCGATTGTCAGCATTCATTTTCACTCACTGTCTCTTGTGGATCGATGCAAGGAGGAGATGGGGAGGAAAGCCAGGAGCAAGGGATGGGGAGAGAATTGACTCCAGTCTTGCATTATCGCCGACAATACAGTCATGCAAGCTCTTTCCTGAAATAGGCAAACTCCATGTTAGAAAACAATTTGTTTCAGCTGAATTGGAAAGCTGTTCTGCAGTAGGAGCAGAGCAGCAAGTTTTCTTTTTCACCAGGGATCTCAGAGATATGAAAGGTCAATGTGCCGATTTTATGAACTTCAACAAAATACTGAATCTCAGCCCAGCTACTCCATTTGAAAAGTTTGGGTAAGCTCTTGGATAGGATGCCAAAAAATCTAGTAGACATTTTTTTTTCTTCTTGTGATGGTGTCTGCAAATCACTTTCAAGGCTTATCTACGTCAGCTCTTAAATCATGAAGCTGTGTTAATCCTGAGTTTTTTTAAGGGTATTGTATCCTCTATCTCATTTCAATTCCTTTCAACTATGAGTCAGACCTGAGACCTCCTTCTTACCCTCAGCATTTTAGTTTGCCTTCTAGGTTGAGGTGATTTTCTTCACAGAAAAATTAGTTTTGTGGGTTTCAAGTGACATATTTCTTGTGCTGTATTTTTTGAGAAGCTTCTGCATTGTGGCATTTCAGGAACGAAACAGAATTTTTTTTCCTCTGAAATTGGTGCGATAATAAAAGTGTAAAGGCAAGTGACTTTTTGTATCTGTGTTTATTTGCAATAAGCTACTTCCTTAAATTCAAGATCCTTCAATGTCTTCATTGTGTCTTCATCACATATTTAAACTTGAGAGTTACCAAGAATTCTTTGGGTTCTTATTTATCTTTTTTACTTTACTTTACCTACTACTTTAGCATTTATCTTTATTTCTGAGTATTTCTACAAAGAATTTCTACCACCATAGCTGGCCTGGTAGCTGGCATCCTTCTTCATGATGTGGGCATGATGTGATTGCTGCCAGCCTAAGAAAAGCTTCATCTACACTGCTTTTTTGTAAGACTAGTCTGAATGCGAAAGTAATTTTCCTCATTCTGGTAATTCTGTATTGACTATATTCTGACCACTCCTAACTACTTTGTTGCTCTTCAACCACCTGTTTCACAGTCATTTTTCTTTCAGAGAATAATTCTTTTTCCAGTCAGGTTTAGGCATTTTTATTTTGGCTGGTTTAGCTTCAGTGTTTTTACAGCTTAATTTATTTTGGCTTCCTACTTCTCTTTGTGCCATTTTAGAGACTGTACAAAACTGAATAATGATTTTGCATACTTCCTGACCTGTTTAATGGCACATTGTCAAAGCTGAGAAATTTCTGATCTAAATCCAGTTCACCTTTCAAGGTTTTAAGGTTCTTATTTTTCTGGCCAAAATTTTATGATCTTTCTTTTTGGCTATAATCTTAGAGGCAACCCATATATAAATTAGATCGATTTTCAATTTATTGTCAGTGGTTGTAATTAAGGAAATAAACATGAGAGATATGGACTTTATGTACTTTGGAGGCAGGTCTTACAAACACTGAGCCTTTGCAAGATTTCTTTTTTTATTCCTTGTTATTCGTAAATTTCCTAGAGTTATGAATATTGTTTCCATCCCTCATAGAAATGTCTCCTGTAGCTCTGAATCTTAACTTGATGCCTAGAGACCAATCTTTATAAAAACTGATTTGTAAAGTCTTTCTTACAGAGATGTCAGACACCCGAGTGGCTGACCTATTGTGTAGGCAAACTGAATGAAGGTACATTATTTTTCTGTGAGGTGTCACTTTTTTCTGTCCAATTCTTAAAATAATCTCATTCCAGTTGCTGAAGAGTCTTCCTTCTGCTTTCATAAAAGCAGTGGCTGTAGCTGAGTTACAGCAAAAGGCCAGCGAATGAACAGATATAGTTTCACCTTTTAGTGTCTGGAGAATAGAAGAGTCAGGGAATCTACTATTAAATAGCAAGTAGGGATGACTTTACCTCATGAAGCTTAAACCTGTATTTTAATAGGATCAAATTCTAATCCTAGGTCTGCATATTTATGGTTTGAAAGTTATTTGACTGTCTGCAAGCTATGGATTTTTTTTGCCAAAGAGCACCAGTCTTTATCTGGCTATGAAAGTTCTTTATGACTGTCATTAGTTTCTTGTGTCCTGTGCCTTTTTATTATGCCCTGTGGTGCAATAGAGAAACTTCTTCTTCCTTTTTTTGAACCAGAGACATTTCGACTAGAAAATTTCCACATAAATTCTTTTAGTATTTGACAATATAGAAGAACACACATTTAAAGCAGTAAGTTCCCAATAGTCTTAACACACCGGAGGAAGTATCAGCTGTTGTTGCAAGGGAAGCTGTTTTTGATATGCATTGGAATTACAGAAGGATCTGTAGGAAACTCGTAGTTAAAAAGCAGGGCAAAATAGAGACACTGAGGTATGTCACAGGGAGATCAACTTACTTTCTAGAGGCTCTGGGAAATTGGTGGATGCTCTGAAAATTCAGCTGTGACAACCCGGGCTATCCGGGGCTTGAGCCATGCTTTATTCCAAGTGTCACAGATCTGCTCTGCTGGGATCACCAGTTCAGACAACTTCTGTTTTTTGAATATAAGACAGTTCCTTACTACCAGAGTACTTGGATGTGGTTCTCCTTGGGGCTTCATGGATAACTTCTTTTGGACAGGTGAGTCATGGCTGCTTCAGAAAAGCCCAGCCCAAAGGCTAACTCCGATCCATTGCAATGTGTGCAATATGGAACTTTCAACTCAATTGAAAGAGACCCTAGAGGTCATCTAGTCCAATGTCCTACTCACAGCATGGCCAGCTTCAAAGTTTTAGGGCAAGATGTCACTAATCATTCTTATTGCTTTAAAACTGTAGCCTTTTAATATGTTCCGCCTAACCTTCTTTAGAACCCCTTCATTAAAGGGTTTAATTGTGCAAAATATAAAGAAATGTGTTCGTTTATTAAGCAGAAAGAAAAATGAACACAATATTGACATATTTTATTGTAGAAGAATGGTTCAGATAGAATTATTGTAAACATTTGTGTTGTCACCAGTTTAAAACAAAAGCTGGTCATTAAAATTTGACTATTTCTGAGACTCAGAGTGATTTGAAGTGAATTTACAGTTATTTAAGTGAGAAGTAGAAGTTAATGATTCAGTTTGGGGTTTTTTACTATACATTTCAGGAACACTAGGTATGTTTCAGAGTAATTTGTAATGCAATGATTTAGTTCTCTGAATTAAATTGTAACATGGCTTGTCTCCTTGAAACAGACGAAATACAGCAGATACTGCACTTGGAACTTACTATATTGTTTTATATTTGTTATTGATTGTTAATGTACATAAAGCGGAATAGTTTTCCCTCTAGCTAATATAGAAAAATAAGTGATTTTTAATTTAGGTTTTTGTTTTTATTTTCAGGGATTGGATTTTGCAGCCTTCACAGGACATATGTTTTTGGGTATCTGCCTTGTTGTTCTGGTCTCCTTTCCTTTTCTCAGACTTCTTTACTGGAACAAAAAATTTTACAATAAGGAGCCAAGTGAAATTGTTGGTAAGTGTGAGTGTGAAAAAAAAAGTATAATTGTTACACTGAATATGTACTAAATAGAAACTGAGTAGTGCTTACTACAATGTTGTCTTCAAATGGATGTGCCCACCCTCCTTTACTCTCTGAACATTAATTTTTCAACTAAAATTTCAGATTTTATTTTTAGTTGTGATATTTTCTGATTTTTAGAAGTGGATGTTTTTCTGGTGCTAAGATTGAGGTTTTGACATGAATTAATAAATATCTTACAAAATTTGCAGGAATATTTTGCATCATTTATTGTAGCCACAGGCATGAGTACCAGGATGTTCTGTGTTGCAACAGATAACATCTGCTCAAGGTGCTGAGTTCACAAACTAGATTTAGAAATACCCCGGGTTTCCTTTATGACAAACACAGTGCACTGATGCATTCTCTCACAGCTGGTTTTCTTCCGTTGAATTTTTCAGCAATCTTTTACTGGTCTGCATTCAGTGAAAGACATTTCATCAAAGTAGAACTTTTCAAGTCCTTTCTAGCTTGTCTCTGTGGCTCTTCCTACCCTAAATTTCCCTGGTGCATAATTTCTACAATTCAGTAGAACTAAATCTATGTCTTCTTATGTCACGCACGCACCTCAATAGTCTCTAGAAGTCTCATTAAAGTTGTTTCAATGACTGTCGACTGTGTCAGTCCCTTTTTCTCTTCATGCTTTTATGATTTTATATTCAGTCATTTTGAAGTTTTTATCCTTGTTCTAGGGCTTCTCTTTCAGTGATGAAATTTAATATTAACCCCCAAATGTTCACAATTTCTTTACGAGGTAAGAAATATTTCACTAAGTGTAATTTCTAGGAAGCTTTGTACAAAGACAGTTGAATATAACTGTTTCTTCTCTAGGACTGATGCTTGTTCCACTTTTGGCTGCAGAATAATTAAGATCCAGGCTTCCACTGACCATGCAACACACGTTTTAATGTGCTGTATGATGTCTCTGAACCTGTGTGTGTGGCATCTGTTTATCAAGGGGAGGACAACTTTTGATACGGTTGATATATCTTGGCTTCATTTGTAATCTCTGGAGAAAGATAAGTGCTTTTAAAGACTAATGGAGCTGTCTATGCTAGAACAGATATATTGCAGCTCTCAAAAGTTTACTTTTCTCTCATAAGGAGAGTCCAAGGTGACTAACTATGGCAGAGACCTTCCTGATAGGTACCTCATTTAGGCAAAAGAAATAGTATTTATAGTGCCTTGCCTTGTTCCAGGGAAAATTTGCTTTAGGATTAGGGTTTTATTAAAAGGCAAAAGTGACAGTCCTCTCCTCAGCAGATTATACCATGTGTCTCCAATCCCATTTGATAGAAAGGTCAGAGAAGAGATTTCCCTGCTTAGGAAGATCTTCTGAAGATTTTCATTTTGACTTCAGTGCCTATTCAGCACAAGGTGCACTCAGCTTACCTGTTTGTATCTCTAAAGGCCAAAATCTTTCCCAGAATTTAGATCACAAATATTTTTGAGGTCTTCTAGATATTACACTAGCTAAGAGTTTTCTAAGACACTTCAGGAGAAATTTCCTTTCTTCTATATGTCTGTTAAGTGTGAGGTAGCCATTTTCATCTTAAAACAGCTGAGGCTTCCTGCACCCTTAGAGGTCTTATTCAGAGAGCAAGAGAAATAAAGAAATTAACTCAGACCCTAACATACCCAGATTCTTTCCCTGTGACCCTACAAAGTAAGGTTTTTCAAAAAAGCCATCAAGAAAATTCATTCTGCCAACTGTAAGAAATATTGATCCTGACATAGGAGCATTATTTTATAAATGTATATTTTAGGCCATATAATGGCTACTTTTTTTCTTTTGACTATAAACTTTTGAAGCATAGGTTTGGATTTTTAAGAAATAAATTATGTATGAAAATTTTTAAAATTAATTTGAATAGTACAGTTTATTCACTGACATACTATTTTTGCCAGTGAAACACTGTATTAGTGAAACACTGGCTAGCATATTTCCCTAAATTAATTTCTTGGTAATCTTTGTTACTTGCACCTTAGTCTGTTCAGATATAGCAGTCTCCTAATCAGTGTACCATGTGCTCTTGCAATCAGCTGCTTGTCCATCGCTGCAAACCTAATCAGGAGCTGTTCAATTAGGGCAAGTGCTGAAGAGCCACTCTTTCTATTGAAAATTTCTGTGACGGGAAGAGAAAGAAAGAGACAAACACAGCTCCATTAGGAGATAGCTGTCATGGTTTGGATTTGCAGAATGGCCTCCAAGGTGCTTCCAGGGGTCCTTTAATCTCAGGTTTCAATGGTTTTATGATAACTTCAAATGGCTTGTTTGAAGCAGCTGTTTTAATCAACTCAATACCAGTCTTTCCTCACGTTGCCCTCAATTAGCAATTAAGCAAGTTATGTGAGATTTAATTGGTATTTTATTCTCCCCAGATTTCTTGTCCCTCTGCACCATGTGCTTTAAGCTTTTTTTTTCTGCTGCTTTAGGGTACACAGATTATTAAAATGGATTAGCATGAATTTTAAAACCAGAAATTGCTCTTATTATGAAGATACATTGTTATCTTAATTTCAATTCTGTATGTTACCAGTGTCTTTAATCCATTGGCTTTCAGACTGAGCTACAGCACCTCTGCAGCAATAAAAATACCTGTTCTTTCCCCAGGAACCACTATCTACCTGCAGTGGCTTTAAGCAGGGCAGCTAACAAAAGAAAAAGGACTCTGAAGAACTCATCCATGAGAGAGAAAATCTAATGTTTTTTAAGAATGAAGGGATTTTTGAGGACTTTTTTTTGAGCATGTCTTTCAGCTGATAAACCTGTTCCTTGTTCTGTGTGATGCAAGAAAAGATGCTAGGGCTAGAAGAGTAAGCTGAGAAGGTTTAAAAACTATGTATGTATCTACACTTTCACAAAAGAATATGTAAAGGAAATAATATCTGAGTGTAAGGGGAATTAAATTTACTCTTTCATCTCCCCCTCTGAAAACCAGAAACCAAAGTTTTTTCTTCCTTTAAGGGTTAACAATATATTAGTTAGTCCCTGAGAAGCATAACAATACACTGTTAAGTCTCAGCTATTAAGCTGTGGAGATGTGGACCTCAGTGTTTGGCAAGGTTGCTATCCCCATGAGAGTGGGTGGCACATGGGCTGGTGACAAGTATTATTATTGCCATTTTTGCCAGAGAGGTAGAGCTTTCTCCTAGCACAACTTCTTTGGCACCAGGTCCCCATTTCTCCCTTGTTGCTTGCTCTTTTTTCCTATTTTTTCACTGGCTGAGAGATCCACCCTTTAGGCAGTAGTGGTAATAGCAGGAGAGGAGGAAGCATGTTATTCCCTCTGGTGTAACTCACTGTCTGCAGCAGCTGGGAAAATACTGATGGTAATATGAGAGTCAGCATGTAAAGCTGACAACAGAAGGAATTTTCTAATTAATCATTGTCATATGTAAAGTGCTTAATGTGTGAAAAACACAGTGCTGTTTCCCACAATGGGAAATGTGGTAACCAGATGAGAGAACAAATCTGTTTCTTTCTTCCACGTGAAGCTCTACAGATGTTCTCAAAGAGAAGAAAAGGGAGAGGAGGAGGGGAAAAACTACTGTGATGACTTGCAAGAAAACTCCATTATTGTGTCAGACATTTTGAAATGCATTAAGCCCACATAAAATAATAATAATGTCTAGGGCCGCAAGGACACTGCAGGGACACTGAGGGACAGAGGGCACCCAGGATAAGGTGTAATGTAACATTAGTATATGTGCTGCTCAGGGTCAAAGAACAGTCCTCAGGCCTATTTTAGCTAGTAACATATTTGTAAATTTAGGAACCATTTCTTGCTAGAATCAGTGAGAGGTACATCAGTGACGTAGATGAATTAAGTAAATTGACAAATCACTGTCCTGAGGTGCATCTGTACCTATGTAGGTACTTTACTATCAGCCAGCAAAGCGTTATTGGTATTTAATGTGATGTTGGAAGTAGTGGCCTGTCCTCACTTGGAAGTTGGTTCAAGTGAGGAAAGTAGCAAGCAGATTATGAAGACAGTGATGTCTAAAGAAAGGAGTATTTCAAGATGTTCTCAAGAATTCACCTCTAAGCTCAGTCTGGGTGGAAGTTTTGCAAATATGCGCTGCACTCTACTGTACTCCCCCAAGATGCTAATTTCATCGGAATTTATGGGAAATATTTTTAACTCTTGAAGAACAATGTGGACAGTAAAATGTGGGGTTTTTGTGTGTTCTCTTTTTCTCTCTTCTCTGTAATCCAGTTGTATAGATTAACACTGAATAGTGAATAGTTAACATTTTAAGTCACCTTCTGTGGATGTTAGCATGCTGAAAAGGTGCAGCTTTCTTATGAATGCTCTTGGTATCTAAGATAATATCTTTCTTGTACATATTGTGTCTTTTATTTGAAAGAACTGTAACATTTTCAGTCTCAAACAAACTAGATAATGTCATTTCAGACACTGTGTTTGCTCCCTTTGGATAATATATCAGGATCCACCAGGGCCACGGCTTTATGTTTGAAAATGCAAATCAAAGGCTGTCTTTTATCATTTGCACCTTCTCTCCTGATGAGAGCTGTAGTTATTTACTTGCCACGGATAGAAGATTTTTATGTTTTTAAATATTTGAGATAATTTAATGCTTTAATTCCTGTATATATCCTTTGAACTGCTTTAGAGTTGATAGAATATTCCCCTGGGAAAGAGAAAAACATTGATCTGCCTCTTCTTGTCTTCAGATGATAAAAATAGTATTCTGACATTGCAAAACAAGGAGAATATGACAATCTCATATTACTTGCTTAGTGCATCGATAATGTAGCCATCACAAGAAGGCAGCTGTAATATTACTTTACCTGTCTTATGCAGAAAGAAGGTATAATATAGTGTCATTCTGAATCAATAGAGCAGCACTTGACAATTTATTACACACATTTGTCATGGAAGGAATGAGTACAGGAAAATCACTGGTGGGAGGTAAAAACTTAGGTAGTGCTAGCTCCTGTTTCTTTTCCAGCATTTGTGCCTCTGTGTTTTTGTATACAGACCTCAGCTGTAGAAGGATTGCACGGGTTTACAGTGGTTGGCAAGACATGGCCTTTCCATTAACAGTGTTTCAGTGAAGCTATGACAAAGTTTTTCACTTTACTTTGATGGTTCTGAAGTTCACAAGATCTTCCTAATATACAGAGCTTAAAAGAACTATTTAGTTCTATGTAACACATTAGCTGTGTTTATTTGCTGCAGAAAGCTTTCACTGTGATGGTGTTTCAAATGCAAGTGTAAGCTTGACAGATTTTTAATTGCTCTGCTGTGTTCAATGTATTAGTCACCATTTTTACTCCTAAACCATTGATAAAAGTTATGGTGAGTCTGAAGTATGCTTCATTATTTTGCTCTTCATTTTGTCCTGTTAAAAGCATTAGAAGAGGCATTATCCTTTGAAATATTTCAAAAGACAGTTGTCCTCTTGAGGCTGTAATTTTTCATGGTTCTTTTTTCCTTATTCTTGGGAATACCATCTCTAAGTGGTGGCTTGTGGCTCTTTTTCTGGTATTGAAAGGACATCAGCAGTAGTTATATTTTGTGCAGAATGTTTTGTGATTGGAATGTATCTATTTGCTTTTGAGCAGAGTATAGTAAATTTAAAAGTGGGGTTTTTTAAAGTGAGACTTGTAGTCTAATGGCAGACATCAGCAGAATTGGTTTTCATTGGCAAGTCTGGCAGTCTGAATTAAAATTATTTGATAGCATACCAGAATTATTTTTCTAGATTTCACACCTGAGAAAAATTTTCTGAAACAAACTACAGTAGAATTTTAGATAAATGCACACTCAAAATACTTGACATTTGACTTCCTTGTGCCATTCTTGGTGTAATAGAGTGAAGTATTTTAAACACATTAAGCAAGTGCTAATGAGCACACAGAGAACCTAAATACATTCAGCTTCCCGCTTTTAAAAGATGGGGAATTGCAGTAGAGGAAACTGAGGGGCAAACCCATAAGCATTAAAACAAGTTTGTGGATCTAAAGTCTGACTTACCCAAAGATGAGAAAAGAGCCCATGTCACCTGAGAGAGAGAGATATCCCACCTGTCACTCAGGAACAAACCAAACGAAGAGTGATATGTGTCTTTATCAACCATCCTGAAACGTTATGAGAAATCTAACCCTCCTTAATACTTGTGGATTACTCCATTTGAGTCCTATGTGACCATCATATACACACTAAATTGACTATTCCCTTATAAAAATAGGGTTAGGCTTGTAATGTTGTAGATTCTTTCCTGGGCCTGCTGTAACCTGCTCCAGCTTGCTTGGTAGATGACTCCTGGTGGGTAAATTTAGGTATGTGGCACCCTCTGAGCTTTGTGGTTTTCTGCCCAGGGTCCAGCTGCTCGGCTGCAAGGATGAAGATGTCCTATAATGCCTGTGCCATGGATGCAATCCCATCCTGGGTAACAGAGCTGGCATTAGGTGCCTTTATGAACAAAAGGGACCTCAGGTGTCAGGCTGAGTTGAAAAGCTTATATAAATTCTCTGTACTGCTTTACGCAGCATCGTGCACATTTCTTGTGTTCCATTGCATGTGTTTAGCTGAATAAGACAAAACATGTTTTGTTGCAATTTTGAAGACCCTTCAATGTTTATACCTAGGCTTACCTTTATCCACTATTGATCGACTGGACTATTCAAAGGAATAAAGACAAGAATATGTCGGGGTTGTTTGTTTGTTTGTTTTTCTAGATTTAGATCCTCATGCTTGGGTCCTGTTGTGGGGTGCTGCCTCTAGGAGAGAGGCATGAGTGTTTGAGCCGGAATATTCCTCAAGGCGAATTTTTTCTACTTATGGGTTTCACCTTTCAGATTTAGTTTCTGCTCCTATAAAATGGAGATGACACCATCTAATAATGCTTAGAGGATTGATTACATAATATGTGGGATTTAAAAATTACAAAAAGTTATAGATATTATTACTAATTAAGGTGGAATTCTTGATACTTAGTTTCCTTTACAGTTAATATTTAAACAGAAATATTCTCATTCTGAGAATTTGGCTAAGAAAAAGAATTGCTTTACTGAAAATAGTTAAGCTACAGTAGCATGTGGAGAAAAAAACTAAACGAATATTGGGACGAACGTGCTTTGAATGTTGTTAGATACAGCCCAACAGTGCAAACTTGTGTTGTTTGCAAAAAGATAATTTATGTAGTTAGTGCACGTGCAAGTTAAAAATTGTCATTTAATGATAGTTCTTATCATCTCATCGAGGTTGGTCATGCTCTTCTGAGTATCTTCAATTAACAAAACTGACCTTTTCAGATTCTGAGACTGGGAATTAATTACACTCAGTTTTTGAGGATGTCTTCTTTGGTATTGGCAGCTGGGTGGGAGGGAATGTGTGATTACTCAAGTGAAAATCAATCTCACTATTACATGTCAGATCGCGGTAATAATAGGCAGTTTTCAAATAAAGAATATTTTCTGAAATGCAGAAAATTTTTCTAAACTGTCACAGTCCAGGTCAGCAGCTGAAATTATGTTAAACTCAGTGTGTCCGGGATGTAATACTTGTGCTCTCCATGGCAAAATATGATCAATGACAAAATCAGAACAGATCAGCAGCATAGAGTTTACACTTATTTGATCCTATAACTAAGCCAAAAATTAATATTTTCTTGTTGGAAATGGAGTTTTTTCTATTTTCTTGTTGGAAATAATAATGCTAGGTGTATTGCTGTTGTGCCTCATGGGCTGTACATGGATGTACGACATTCACAAAGATTTCAGTATGATAAAGAGCTAAATTCTCTGACTGAGCTGCAGCTCTCTTGTTTTCTTGTGCTCCAGATCACTGCATACTGAACTTAGCTTTGCTTCTATCACTTTGGCCACTGGTACTACGGTTGCAGTCAAATGTTGACTTAGCTGCTTTAATGAGAAACTGCCGTGCTGCAGACTCACCATGTCAGTTACTAGCAATAGATCTGACAGTGGTTACATTGGATGGAAGCCTCATCCACCATAAAGCTAACCCTGCAAAAGCCCTGCGGACTGGTTTGGACAAGTGAGTGTAGAGAGCTCACTCTGGTGTAACATAACCATTAGATCTCATCTGAGGAGAGGACAGGAACTTATGGACGCAGAGAAAGAGAGTGTGAGACTGTCCTGTAATTCTATTCAGTGGCAGCCAAATGCTGCCCTTGTGCTGTCTTGGCCCTAATTTCAAAGCGATTGATAAGACTCTGTGGTTGCATTAAGCCCTTGTCCATGTGTAACACAGCGTGTCATAAAATATCAGATGTTCCCAAACTCTGGGCATTGCTGCCTAAATGGTTCTGCAGGTATGAAATGGGAGAAGTACAGCAAGGCCTCAAGGACTTTGGCCATGTTAATTGTTGTTGCTGACTTCAAGGTCCCGCATTATTATTCAAAAAAAGCCCTACTGCTAATAAATATGTATCACCTGATGCTACAATGGGCTATTAACAATAAGAGTGTGCATGAAAAAGAAATAGGAGAAACATTCTTTGGGATGACCTAGAAAACCTCTTCACAAATCATTACTGCAACAGGAGTTGCCATAAAAAAGATGTATCAACTGTTTTGATTTTCCAAGTACAGTTTGCTCTGAAGTAAACTCCACAGAAGGTCAGATCATCCTTGGGATGCTTAGAAAACTAATGACAGAAAAATCTAGCATGCACTTAACATATATAAAGGCACAATCAAAGCCATGTGAAGACACGCATATATTTTTTAACGTAAATCACAAAGCATCAGTCCAACTTTGCTCAACCTGGAGATGAGCCCCAGGGCATTGCAGATGTGGAACAGGAATCTGCAACACAACTCATGCTGCTTTCCACTTTGTGGATTTGTTTGTGACACAGATACAGTGATGATAGCTGCCTCTTTCTGAAGGAGAGAAGAGAGAGGTTCTCTCTATGAAAATAACTGTGGAGTACTTGCATCTCATTTAGGTGGTTGATTCAACTTCCCTCTATCAGCTAAATCCTTGGTGAAATTTCATTTGGAAAGCATGGGGAGAAATGTTATGGCAGGATGAACAGATGTCATCAGAAAAATTGTTGCAGGAAAGACAAACTTTAGGGAAGTAGAACGGCAAACTGGATGCTCATGCTTTGTGAGCATTTGCCAGAGAAAAAAACAAAACCGCACTCTTTCCCTTGGACTGATGACAGCTTCAAAGCAGCAGTCCAATTAACTCAAAAATCACATAAGAATGCAGTACAGAAAGGATTTTTCTTTCCCTCTGTGAGTGGAAAATTACTGCTGTTATATCTGTGTGTCACAAATGTTGATGCAAAAATAAATGATAGCCAGAAGTTATATGGATCCTTTGATAAGCAAGACCTATCCATATTGCAATATAATTTTGTGCCAGATTATGCTCCTGGCAAGAACCACTGAATATATTTTAAAGGAAAGTGGTAGATTCGGCATATTTTTGGTATCTGTGGTTCAGGTATGAATCCCCTTCTTGGAAGAAAATCTTTAGCTGAGCACTAGTTGTTTTAACTACCCAGGATGGTCACTGGGTTTTTGATAGTGTGAATTTATATTTCTGGTCTTACACTGTAAAATTGAGGCAAGCATTACCATTTTGACAGATGCGTGTGGATCTATAGACACAAACTATACAAAATGTATGTCAACTGCTGTTCAAATCCCCTTCTTCTGTGTCAACCATGCAGACTCTGGGCACACTTTTGCTATTAAATGTTTGAGCTTTGTCGAGTCTAATTCCTTCTCATGGTTAATCTTTAGAAGATTCACTCTGTATTATCATTATGAATACTTAGTTTCAAAGGAAAATGGGGAAATAA
This sequence comes from Falcunculus frontatus, assembly GCA_013398115.1. Classification (NCBI taxonomy): domain Eukaryota; kingdom Metazoa; phylum Chordata; class Aves; order Passeriformes; genus Falcunculus; species Falcunculus frontatus. The sequence continues at coordinate 753,066 of VZRV01005804.1, forward strand.
ACATATTTAGTACTTTCTTTGATAGCAGCTATCATCACCCTCTAGGGAGTCGCAGCATAAAATGTTGACATCACTGCCTACATCAAAATGTGTTTAAATTTTTCTTATGCAACTAAATATTTTTTTAAATAAATAATGATTATAGCTTGTTTACATGATAGAAGGAGTTCCACATCCATTTTCAGAACAAGAGCAATTTGATGATTGAACAGGGATCTTAAGATATAAGCCCTTGAATTCTTGACATATTGTCTTCAGTGACATGGAATTTGAGTGGAACAGAAAAGAAGGGTGAGGAAACAGCCTGTTGCTTCAACAGGAAGCATTTGCACAGACAGCTTCTGAATTAATATTCTGATTTTATTTCTTTAGTGATTTCCTGTAAAATTCAAAGGGTTCTTTTGGCATACCCAGTTTAACATCTTCTTGAACAGGAACACGTGTTGTTTGGTCATTCTCCAAGGCCTCAACACTACAGGGAAAACATAATCAAAAAAGATTGAAATTTCTGACAAGATTCTAGAGTCTGATTTCAGAATCAGTCTGTCTGAACTTCCACAGGATCAAATACCATCCAGGTCAGCATGAAAGTGATGGTCTCTCTGTTTACACATATTTTTAGTGCCTAAGAGTTAAATCCTCTTAGGAAACCTTTAAAATGCTATTAAACATTATTCCAGACAGTGCCAAATTTCACTTTTGCCTTACATAGATAAGATTGCTTGTATGAACATAGAGGGAATGGAAACATGGTGTCTATTCTGAATACCGTGAGGGAACAGTTGCTGTAATTCCTAACTGCACAGGGAACTAGTATCTGTTAACAGTATAATAATGTATACTGACAGTTTATTTTCTGTTGAAAAATGAATGTACTACAATTTTAGCCCTAAACCTTGTTGAAGGCCTTTGCAAATATTTGAAGACAATACTTCTTTTTCTTTGAAAAACGACTTTGTGGTTCATTTATTTAAAATTTTGAAAAATTTCTATTTATTTTTCATTCACTTCAGCTCCGCAAAATGAATGACAAAACCAGCTTCCTAAGTGGAAATTTGTTGGGAAACCATCCCAATAATTTTAACAGCTTTGAGTCCAGAGCACATGACGCATATTTTATTCATCTCTGGTTTCATACACATTGGACCTCACATTGAAGCAATTTTGCTTCTTTTCAGAGCTGAAACATGAGATCTATGTTTGGAGACTGACAGCTCAGCGCATTAACCCGGCCAGCAGAGAGGAGACTGCCGTGAAATGCCTCTTGATGCAGAAGGTGCTGACTCTGGAGATGCTCCTGAGGAAGAAGCTGAGGACGTTTCATAGGTAAGCAAGGACCAGCGTGTCCCACCTCCCCTTTCAGGGATCTTCAGTGGGACAAGACCTGCATTCCCAGTTCTGTCTTGATCAGATGGACATTGCAGCAGATAGGAAAAGCCACTCTCAGCCTCAGTAAAACACAAAGTATTTTAGGACAAAACTGATGTGACTGATTTAAGGCCTGGAAAATATATTTATCAATATGACCCAAAATTAAAGGTCTAGAAATTTCAGGCAGCTTTTGGTTTAAAAAGATCACAAATATATCATTATACTTTTCCTTACAGTTGTGGCTTCATCACAGTAAGATGCTGTAGTTTCTTTTTTCTTTTACTGAAAAATTCAAATTCTCTTCAGTGAATGGGTGAGATTCAAAAACATTTCACCAGTGAATTGCGTGTTTTACAATTATTTCATAATCAAAATTTCCATATGGACCTGAGTGCAGACATATTTTTATGTATAGAAAAGAAGTTTACATAAACTATGACTAAAAGAATAATGACCTTGTTTTATTTAGATTCTGGCAAAACCAAATGTTATGCCATGGAATTTGATGACTGAGAATAGCAGTGATAAATATTTTGAATGTTAATTGACTAAAGTGAGACTGGAATAATTAATTTTAATTAATAACCTTGTTAAAGAATTTGAGCAAGAAAATATAAATGTGATTTCTTAAACTATTCCAGTAATAAGATTGTTTACATAATTTTTGCTGGTATTGTGTATTTTTAATTGAGTGATGGTATTAATAATTCAAGACAAATAAGGCTGTTAAAATTTCCCCCTTTTCAAAAGATTTTAAGAGATTATCAGACTTTAAGATAGTCTAAAGAAGACCCTTCTGAAGTACAAATAAAAATTGTATATTTAATCTTGAAAATCAGGATTCCTCCAGCACAGCCCATTTACAGCGATGTAAAAGTTCATTAGCATTAACAACAGTGCTCCTGAACTGCAAAGCCCAAGGCTTTTTGCTGGAGGGCTGACTGCCCTGATAACACGGTAAAGTTACTCAGATCTTAAAAACTTCATTATAAAATGCAAATGTGAAACATATGTGTTCTGACTTGCTGATGTTAGCACACGACCCTTTCATTATCGCAGCGGGACACACACATCAGCTCCTGAAACTATTAAGGGAACTACATATTGCAGATAGCCAGATTCTATACTGAGGTCTGTACCCTGGAGTCCAGCTCCTTCCCAACCTGTGGCTTTCTTCATGAACAGAAGCAGTTGTGTATTAGTGGAGCCTGTTACAAAAGTGGAGTCTTAAGTGAATGTTCATGGGAATTTTGCTGCTGGATGTAAGAAGGCCACGACTCCCTTGTGGTATGAGTTACTCCACATGGGGAAAGAGGTGATCTATATGTGATGACAGGGATTAATTCCAACTCTCTTGTCAGAGCTCTGATTTCACTCTGGAAAAAAGTAGGTGTCATTTTCTTTCAGACAAATTTCACAAGAAGATAAAAACTGGGAAACAAATATCCAGGAACTCCAGAAAAAAGTAAGTAGATGGCAGTTTTTTTCAGTATTCCCATAAATGAAGCTATGCCTTTATATAGAGACAGTGCTTTAAATCTAATGGAAATTTAATAACTCTTCTGGATAGCAGAAAAGTTAGCAGCCAAGGTGGTTGGCTTCTCGATCAGACAAGGGTACTGAACCACATGACGATTTTGTTCGGTTTTGTACTTTTGTTCCTTAGAAAACTATGACTTAAAAAATCAATTAATGATTCAGCAGTGTTTTCTTAGAATTTTAATCCATAGCCAGAAAGGTTCAGGAGGTGTCAATAAGTTGTTTGTAGCCATGATGAATGATAATAGAGTACACTCCTCCTAATGTACCCAATTTTGATTCTAATTTAATGCACTTTGGTGACATTACTGCTTTTATTATTCAAGTAGGGATAAACCACTTGATAAATCCTGTTCTCTTAGCTGTGCACACATTAGCACTGCCTAAGTCTTTATGCTGGAACTGAAAAGATGTAAACTCTGCAGCAGGATTAATGTCTCCTAAATTTAATTACCTAAGTGTCACAATCTCTCTACCTCACTGGCATCACTAATGAATCAGACCTGTGTCTGAGATCTTAATTGGACTCCTTAGGCTGCAAGTCCTTGACTGGGAGAACCCTGTCTCAGGTGTCACACCAAACCAGAGCAAACCAAAAGATTTTCTTTACACCCATTTCGAGGCATTGCATAAGAGACAAACTTTTTAAAGAACAGAGACTTACTTGTGTTTCAGTAGAACTTTAAACTATGTGAAACAAGAGATGAACTCAGTCTGGGAGAAATTGATTCCCTGGGGTGGTACTGAAAGCAAAGCGAAGAAGAAAGCGCTGGGTCTAAGGGTTGAGGGCACAAGAAGATTGGCACAGGGAAGCAGGAGCTGGGCATGGAGGTGTACAAACTCCGTAGAGATAAAGGGCTTGGCATGTCCATGAGAGTTATACAGGAGGTGGGAAAGATTTGACCTCTAGAGTAGTTTACAGGTTTTCAAAGCACACCTGAAAAAAAAGGGTCATTTTGTCCCAGATCACAAAACCACAGAGTGCTCAGAATGCCCTCTGTGGTAGGAGTTGCATTTCAACCCTACTTCTACCTCTGGCATGAAGTTGTAGAGGGGGGTGACTGAATACAGCTGAATGTATGGAGCAGGTGCTAGATACTCGTATCTCTTAAAGCTTGTTGGACCACTCATCGTTTTGTATAGGTATGCATAAGATGCACACCTGTAAAAACTATTCAAGTAGTTCTGTCTTTTATGCTGAAGAGGAATATACAATACAGAAACAGCAGTTTGTGCTTCACACATGCTTTTCCGAACTCTATGCATAATACATAGCTTCTTCTTTAATACAATTACTAATTTTATTTTCCTGTCTGTCTCCAGCACAGAATAACAGACAAAATTCTTCTCATCAAATGTCTGACAGTGCTGGGATGTGTTATTCTTATGTTTTTTCTCAACTCATTTGTTCCAGGCATCTACCTAGATCTCGGTAAGTTTCCTGGTTTTGTTCTAAGTAAAACAAGCAACCTCCCTGAAAAAAACCCAGTCATATGTTTCTGAATCTGGATCTTTTCAGAAATACATTTTTCATATGTCCCTATCCTCACAATTCTACCAGGTCAAGCAGCAATTTCTCTGGGAACAGAAGAACAGGTTTTAAAAGTTCAGTCATGTCCCAGTTACCCCCAGAGGAATAACAGAGAGTGCTCATGACTTCATTTTCTGGACTTTCCAATACTAATGAGCTGGCTAAAAATTACAGAATGAGCAAATTTGACCTTGGCGTCATTTGCACTGTTTGAGTGAATGACCAAGATGCATTAGAGAGATCAGAAGACAATCACTCCATGGAAGAACAAAGAAGCAGTTTGGCATTATTTCTTAAGTACAGAAAGCTCTTTGTACAATTTACAGTCTGCATTACTTTATCACGATAATAATTCATTTCCCAAAATAAAAACTGGAGGACACTGTACATGGGTGAAATGAAAGTAGCTGTATGCATACTTTCTATATATATAGATGTATATGTGGATGTTTTTATACAGGTAGTTGTATATCTCTATGAGAAAAAGCTCCACCTATCCTGAAAACAGAACCAAATCAAATCTCATGTTTAACTGAAAGTCATAAAACCTACCTGTGCATTGACCAATAAAAAATGTAAAATTTTTTTTTTGGCTGCTGAGCTCTTCAAGATTATGGAATTTCAGATACATGTTTTTTTCCTGCAATCTGAATTTACACACTATGTACTTCTATCTCAGTGGCTGAAAGATGAAACAGTCTTGAAGAGGAATAGCTCATAAAGAATTACTTGTTAATCATATACACAGATATTACATCGACATTTATTTTTGCTGTGCAAAATATAGAGCCAGTTATAGCTCTGCAGTGGAGATCAGGTTGTAAGCAAGACCTTCCATATCTGCTGCTGACAGACTATTTGCCATGGAAATGGGCAATTCCAGCCCATGAAGATTATTGTCTGTTAAGAAGTTAAAAGATATACTGATGTATTATAACAGCAAAAGTGCTATGTTAGTAAGGTCTGGGAAAATGCAGAAGCTGAAAATATTTGAAGGCATTTGAAGTCACGGTGGCTGAGAACATAAGAAAGGCCTTCACATTGACAATTTAAGAAACCGATTTATACCCTTACTTTTCTGTCTCAAGCAAGTGGCACTGAACCATGTAGGACTCCTTGAATTAAGCCCAACATCTCTAAATGTTTTTGAAAAGTCAGACAGTCATGAAAGACTAAACAGCACTGGTTGTGTATGCTCCTGGTAAGGTATTTTTTCCAAACTGCAAAGGAGTTGGAGTCAATGCTAGAAGAAACACAGTAGCTATTGATCTTTTGTTTTTTGTCCTGCTTTATGCCAGTAAAATAAATGAAAACAAATGGAATGTTTGGCAGTGTAAGTTTCTGTTATTCAGTAGCTGAATAACAACCTTGAGAGTAAATAAGGGCTGTATGTGTTCTGTATAATTTCTCCCTGTTTTGCATTCATGGCAAACCTGTCAGATTAATGAATAAATGTTACCAGAGCATACACATAATTTCTAGTAAAAATTAATGGAATCTGTAAACTTCTACTATTAAGTTTACAGGTTCCATTAATTTACAGGGTCTCATTTTTGTTTCCTGAATTCCACTATCTTGATGATAGTTGTCACTTATTTATCATTACTAAAGTAGTGCTGCTGTGAGGCTCTATGGATTTTAGTCTTCCAAAGCATAAAAATGTATTTCCTAATATACACTACATCTTGTACTCTGTTGGCTTGGGTAAATTTGTTCAATATGTTTTTCTCATAAAAATGAAAGTAAATTGCAGTTCAGTGTTTAATTTTCTACCAGAATAATGGTTTATATAGAGGCTGAAGTGTTAGAAATTGATAACTTCAAATTGCATTTGGTAGAGAGAAAGATTTTAAAATTCTTTATCATTCCCAAGCCTTGATACAATTTTTTCATTATGAACTTGGAATCATCAATATAATTTGAAGGTACTGACATTTTAATTTAAATAATAAAATTTGCATACTTAGCTACCTTTTAAAATGCAGAACTCTTTCCTATTCAGTTTTCTTATGCCTGTTCATTAATTTATTTAGTGTAATTCTGTGAAATATCTATGTTAATAAAAGATTAGTACTGAGACTTTAAAAAAACAGATACTAAAATCTGTAAGACTCCTACAGTACTTTCATTTGACCCCATGTGATTTTGTTTTATTGATAAAGCATTGATAAAACATCTGAGAAAAGATGGCTAAGGATAAAAGTAAAGCCCCTTTGAGGATTGTACCTGGCTCCTATTTTGACTTTATCTTTTAAGCGGGAATGTCTAGGGCTTTGAACTATATTAATATGTCAGAAATTATTTAAAAAGTAATATAAAGTAAGATTTTTGTTGAAATTTTAAGCTAGATTTTTTGGAGAGAGGGTGTCCAAAGTGACTGGGTCATAAAAAATACGAAAATCAACTTATAGCTTAATTCCTTCTGCTTATGTGGGGAAGGTGCTTTCTCTCTGGTTTGGTTTTAGTCAGTTCAATGAGTTGCTGAGCTGCTGTGAAGTTTGTGCAGTTCCTTCTAGTATCCGCGAAGAGGGACCCATCATCTCCGCGGCCCTGCTTCTCTCAGTGCTTTCTGCATGCAATGCAGGCAGCCTGCTCTTGCAGATCCCCTCACTCTTGCTCCCTTCCACCTCTGGACACCTCTTTTCCAGGGCCAGGCTCATTAGTTTCCGAGACAGGGGAATGTCTTCTCCTCCTCTGAAAATTGCAACAAACTCTGTGAACAAGGTGAAAACCCAAGAATAAAGAGATGAGGTAGTTCCTGTTTCAGAGAGGAGATACTGCCTCAATTTTGGCTGCAGACTGCTGGAAGATGGGGTGGTATGCCAGAAGAAATACAATTGTGGTTTTGCCTTATTTGATTCCTGCCTTGCAGCCAACATTTTTCCTGTTGAAGACGTGACCCTTGCACAGGTGAACCTATGGCGTTACCATCCATGGCTTTTCTCATGTTCCTTGAATGAATTATCTAAGCAAGGAGACAGGGGGAGATTGTTTTGGGTTCACTGAATTCTTCTGTAATTAAGGACTGCCATTTGTTTGAGGTGTCTTGAGGGAGCTGTCATAGAATTTTTTGAGCTGTCTTTGAGCTCCCCTTGAGGGAGCTGTCTTGGAATTTTTTTTTACTTGTACAGAGGGATTATGTCCTTATGCTACTCTCTGAGCCCATTCTGTTATTTTTGGTGCCATGGACATCTGTGATCCTTCAGACATCGATGTTTAATCTAATTACCTTCATTTGCCCTCAAAATAATCTCTGGGGGTATCACTAATCAGTGGAGGTGATCAACAGCTGTGATTCAGCCTGGTTTCAGCTCTGGTGTGATTAATCAAAGCAGCGTTAGCAGACCCCCTCCAAATTTAGGAACTTATAAAAAAACTACGGTTTTATTCTTTCAACTAACATGATCACTGTGACCTTTCTGGGTAGTAGGACAAGAGGAACAATCAGCATTCTATGTCACTCCTGTCAAGCGAATATCCTAGATCTAAATTTCCCTCATCATTCTTACACTAAAGCTAAAATTCCTCAATATTTCCAAACAAAGCTTATCTTGTTTGATAAGACTTCTTTCTCTTGCAAAACTTTCTCTTGTCCTTTATATTGATGTGCTTTAACTTCTGACTGTGGACTTAGTCTGCAAATTCTGCTGCAGCCTCTCTCGGGGGTCTGAAGCACTTTTTGCAGAGTATATCTAGTTGTGCCCTGCAACATTGAAACATTTTAACACTGTGACTGAAATAGTGGAGAAGTAGGAAAATAACCGTTTTTGTTTAATGTAAACTGACTTCTGTTTGTTTGGTAGGCCATGTTGTGCAGACTTCGTTTTATTTCATTGCCAGAGCAAAGGAGAAATGTATTCACTTGCTGTAGATACAAAAGACTCTTGGTGTACTGTCACTCCTTTGAATGCCACTTGTGTTATTTATTGACTCATTTCCATAATTTGCAGAACAATTATTGAAATTCACATGAGAAATTAAATACCTTAATGGGTGTCTCGGTTTGAGGCAAATTTAGGAGGAAACATCTCCTCTAAAGAAAAGGCAGGTTTCAGCACTCCCTTCCCCCCCGATATGAAAGGAACTTTCTTGGAGGAAAGTGAAAAAACCTATTTATTTAACAAACGAAGTGCCAGTAGGGCACAGGAAAAATACGAGTAATTTCAGATAATAAACCTCCTCTCTGCAGAGAAAGCTGGTGAATTTAGAGTTCCCTCTGTAGCTGGCTGGGCCCCTCCCGAGGCCCAAGGCCAGGATGCGGCATCTCCGCAGCCTCCCTGCCGGTCCACAGGATCCGATGATCTGGTTCTCGGATCACAGCTCAGCCGAACAGTTCCAGAAAAATAAGTTACCAGAGGATTTTGGTATGCCGGGATGCAGCCCTGGGAAAACTTTTTGCTTCAGCTCACAAGCTGGCTGGCAGTAGGAATGTACTCGCTCCTGCTGCAAGCAGAGCCGAGCAACACAGGGGAGTTTGTGTGTCCTTGAACACAAACCGTGCTGAAAAATTCACCTGGCTTCCCCCTGCCTTTCCTCGGACCCAGCTTAAAGCCGCCAGACCCATTTCTGCACATAAAGCAGATGATAGGGGAATACGGTATCGTCATAAAGTCACCCCAAGACAATGGGAAGGGGCCTCAGTAGAACAGTCTCCTCCCTCAACTATGTCTACAGAATATTATGCAAATTATAGCAAAAATTTCATTTTAACTGGAGAGAGGATTCACATCTCAAATTCAGGAAAGTGGGTGGGATTTAAAGTTTCTCCTCTTTACTTGCTTTTGATTTTCATCCTGCTTGTGATTTTCGTGTTTCAGTGGACATGCTCAATTTTCAGCTTACACTGTAATTTACATAGATGAACCAATAGTAGACTTGAAACTGGTTGGCACTTGTCTGGTAGCTTGCTTAGTGAGGAAGAAGGGGCTGCACAGCTTCACAAATCTGCTTACATTTGTTACTTCATCACAGAATTTGTGACGTTTCATACCAATATTTACTTAGAAACAATGATGCCAGTTCTTTATTACTGCAGCCTACTAAGATTTTAACAACTAAATCCATTTATTTTCTGTAACATTTAAACTAGGAGCTCACTGCAGGAATGATTCTTGGCTAACAATGTTGAGACAAATCTGTAGGTCAGTACATGTGCGTGTAAAATCTTGCATGAGTTGCAGTGCTGTAACCAATGGCAGAAATCTTTAACTTAGGGATCTTTGACTAAATTATGTGATGCCGTAAACTAAAAATCTCCAGTATTCTACAAGTGAAATAAATGTAATCTCTGTGGTTTTGTTCTGAAGATGCATCCTAGGAAGCTGCTCAAGAAGTACTCTAATAAACTTCCCCAACTCCCTGCTCAAGCTTTTATGTGGGCCCTGGGAGAGACTATGTATGTACATTTGAACTTGTGCTAAGAGGTTTCTTTAGAATGCTGAAAGTGCTTTTAAACTTGGACCTCTCCCCCACAGCCCTGTGAGAAAGATCCTGCCTCACACTGTGCAGCAGAATTCCTCAGACACAGATTTATATATCCCCATAGGGGACCACAGGGCTGAGAAAGGTGTGGACAGATCCTATTAGCATGAGTGGGATGTTAATGTCAAAGGCTCTTAATTTTATACTTTAAAATTTCATTCTAGAACATTTTTCTCATCTCTTAACATTGATAAGTAGATTGAACTATGTTATGCCACTATTCTGTGTGATGGTGGAGTTGTATAAATATGACATTTGTTTACAAACAGTAAAACTACATTTGCAGAAATATACAAAACTGACTTTAAAAATTCAAGTGTTTGTCCCCATGGAGAGGAAGAAAAAAGGAAGTGTTTATATTTTCGCAATGTTTGGTTTCAGGTTAATTTGTTAAGATGAATGGTTCATTATATGGCTACTCAGTGTTACTGAGGATTTGTTTTATAAAATATCTGACAAAAAACATAGACCAGTTTAATAAGCTGAAGTATAATTTTTTAATGCTTAAGAAAACAAAAAATGCTGGTGAGACAGACAGCTACTAAGATATAAAAACCGGTGAACAAGCTAGATTTAAGAAAGCATAGGCCAGGTGCCAAGAATGACACCAAGTTTAGCACATATTTCACTTCCTATGTCACTATATCCTCATTGTGAAAAGTGCACATTTGGCCTTTAATTTGTCACCAAAGCTAACATTTATCTAGAAATTAGCTAGGTCTACGAAATGAATCAGTTTTAGCTGATGAAAGCTTGTAGGCATTGACTCCTAAGTAATGGCTCAAAGGATACTTTATTTTCAACTGCATTTAGAGCTGTCACAATGACTATTTTCTTTCCTTTGTCTCTGTTTTTTTCCCATTTGAATTTAAATTTTATTTCATTATTTTGGAAAGCTTTCTAACATGACTTGATAAACTAGGCAACCAGATGCAAAGCTTGGGAAGCAACATTTGTGGACCTTTTCTGTAGAGCTAAAAATACCATCCTGAATAATCTGTAGTTGCCTGGAAACTCCTTCACGTATTTCAGTAAAGTAAATGGCTTTGGCACCCAAAACATTTGGATTATGGATGCCTTCTCTGTACATGGTAGTAGGCTCCTGCTTTCAAAGTCTCCATAGTTGTCTTAAGCTTGTGATATTGTGGGGAAAAAAGGGGAATATCCCCTATATCTGGAGCTGAGAATTTATTGTCAGTTTAATTAAAAGTTTTATCAATGCAACCAAAGCAAGCAATTATTATTCATCTTATGATAATACTAACACCTAGAGTCTAAATTATCTGATGAGTACAAAACAAAACTCATTAACAATATGCAGTATGAACTGCTGTAAAAAACCAACCAACCAACCAACTTCTCCTCCCCGCCCCCAAACACCCAAACCAAAGTCCTCCACCCAAAACTCAAAGGAATAATCCCAGTGTCATCTCCCCCTTTTTCCTGATGTTAGGGTCACCCTTTGATGTTCTCCAGGGTGCTAAGGGTCACACATTTAGGCTGGAAGGAGTCACAACACAGTGCTGATAACTTGAGGGTTTTGCTGGGATGAGAAGAGATGAGCATGATAGGGGTGTCTTCTTCCTCTTTGCCAAGATGTGAATTATCGCTGGGTCGGGGGCTGTCCGTCTCAGAAGTGTTCCCCTGCTTAGTCGGCTCAGCGACCTTCCTGCAGACACGAATGTGTCAAGTCTTGGGCTGCCGATAATTGGGCGTCACTGGCTCCAAGCGCCACTGCGCAGCAGGCACGCCCAAATGAAGCTTGGGATGGCAAACCCCAAGACCCCTGAGAGCGAAGGAGGCGAGAGAGAGATATTCTGTGCGCAACCTAGACGTACTATCAGAAGGGAGAACAGAGATATCCGAGGCCAAGTGTAAGGTTCTTAGGTTAAGTATAGGCTCAAAAGGGGAGGAGTAAACAGGATTATCCAATAGGGAAAGACAACAGGGGAGGAACCTGGTTATGACAGACCAATCACTGAACAACAGGGGAGGGAACAACCCAAACTAACCAATAGGGTGTCGAACTGGAGAGAACTTTCTAGAACTGGGGGCAGAACTCAACTCAGGGGGCAAGGCCTTTAGATGGAGGAACCACCCCACAGACAGCCCATCAGACTCCTATTCATCCACCCATTGGATGGCGAGTGTGTGATGGGCAGCAGGCTGATTCTTTGCCGGCCGAGACAACCCAAAAGTGAATAGTGTTGGTGTTGATGGTTTCTTACTTCCTGTGCTTGAGTCCATTTGAGCCTATTTTTATATATTTTCTGAAGACTTACACTTTACTTTTTCAAATTTGGTTTTCAGCTCTACATTGTACCTGATTTAATCATATGAGGTGTGTTGTATGTATGTTATATGCTTTTTTTCTTGTGCTTTTTGTTACCCCTAAAATGGGTTTTGACCATCTCATAGGTTTACTCTGCCATCTATAACTAACCACTGCTGAGTTACTGATAAACCTGGACTCTTTTTTATCATCTTATGTGTTTCTTTCAGTTGCGGTTGCTCATGGACTCATCTGTGGCAATTTCTTTCTTCCCTTGCCATTTTCCATTAGTGCTCCACCTATATGAAGCTCTAATGCTGCTTTCTATGACTAAAGTAGTTTCTTTGGTTGCTGATCTGACAATGGTAAACAAAGTAATGTGTTGTAGCATCTGACAAGAGCATCCAGTCCAATGTAGAAGGACATAATAAGATTTAGAGCCAAGATTTTAAGCCGTCCTCTTTGAAAGTCATCAGGCCTTTCTGGAGACTCTTCCAGATCCTTGCATGTATGCTTGCTGGAGCTGCATTGCAGCCCTTTTTCCTGGGTGTCATCAGCTACAATTGCCAGTGGAGTTTGATATATTTCTCCTCATTTAGTGTTAACCTCCCTGCTTGTGCTTCATCCATTTACTCTGTTGTCTGTTGTGGCATGTGGTGGTGTTGGTTTAGATGGTCTAGCACTTTTACACCGAGGTCAAGAAGAGCTCTGCATGGGACTGACCTGCTGGCCTCTGATATGTAGCACAGAGACTTGATTGTACAATGAAAATGCAAACTGTTTTTTTTAAATGAGAATGGACATAACTGCATCTGAGAGACTTCATGCATCTTTGATTCACTGTCATGTTGAAAAAATTCCTGGTAGAGTGTACATCAACATGAGTTAAAAATAAATTTGACAATAGTTTTTTAATAGTGAGAATGTTGGAATGGAACTAAATCAATGCAGTCATCATTGACTTGGACTCAGAAAGTCTGGCCCAGATGTTAGTTATTCATCCCTGTCAGCGTAACACTTTGCTTGTGAAAATACAAGAGATCTGCTTTCCATGATCCTTGCAGTCCTAATTTATTTTAGGAGAGTTTTCAAAAAATTCTGCGTTGAAATTTCACACTTGTCTTTACAAACAAGCAATTATGCATGTACAATAGCCCCTGTCCATGCAGCTGCCCATACACTTGCTGAGAAAAAACAAAGAGCCATTAACAGTTGTATCGGCTAGTGCAGCCTTTGATCTTTATTGCTCACTTCTAGAGAAGCCGACCTTTCCTTTATCTTGATATTTGCAGCTCCTCAAATTATTTTTTTTTCACAAGAGTCAATAAGGCTATGGAAATAGAGTGTGTTTGTTTGCAGTGACCTTTCCTGCGAGTACTCTGTAATTTTTCAGGCTTACGGATTGGTGCGATATAGACAGGTATATATCTGTCAGCTCATCTCTGGAGATGGAGTGCCCAGCTATAGCGGTGTCTAACCAGAGTGTCCTTCTTACAGTGTTCTGTTTTGAATGCCATCCCATCTCACCTATGAAATTGTGTTTGGAGAGTTAATGAAGTTAGATATTGGCATTAAAATACAGTGGTGAATATGATTTCACATTCTGACTTCATGCTATTACAGCTATTTAACAAAGTCCAGCATATCCTTTCCTAAGGCACATGTGCTGATCTGGGATTACAGAGCAGTTAGTTCTTTACCTCCTTGTTTTATGCAATGCTTCTGTTTTTTACTGCTATAATTACCCTGTATCAGCATAGGATCCTGCTTCTTTTGCCTTGCATGGGGTTATAGCTTCCACCATTTTTTCCCCATATTCTTTTATTCCTCTTGTGTTGTACCAAGTATTTATTGGTGTGGTGCAAGTCTTGGACTGTCACCATCACTGTTCTGTCCCTGAAGGAGTTACCTTAAACTATGGTGCTAAAAATAGCACAGAACAGAAAATGATTTTATGAAGCTAAGCCTGTGAAAAGAGACTGCTCAAAAGACCAGCAAGTTGCTTTGTGAGAAGGTAACTTTATACTAAAAGAAAATGATACTAAAGATAAAAGAGCACCTATCAATGGACAGCAAGTACTACTTAGAAACATTCAGCAAGATTTTAGAATATATATTTTCAGGGATGCCTGATAAAATAAAATAAAATAGAATAAAGAACAAACAAAAAAACCCAACAAAAAAAAATCCAAAGCAAAACACGGAACATTTTCATTCACACTCGGAACTACTGATAAAACATATTCTATGAGTAGAGCAAGCACTACTGGAAGTATGTAATTGATTTAACTTTTTCACCTCAATATTTTTATAGGCTTGTGTAAGAGGATGATCAAACATATACTACATATACTACAGTTACACCATAATACATGAAGGACTGGCCAAATTCCCCCCCCCCCCAAACTCCCCGCCAGGAGGTTTAAGCAGAAGAAAAAAGGGACACTTCCTGTGTCTCCACTGGCTTAAATATGGAAATTTCGAGAAGCGTGACTGGTCAAGAGATCTGTTCATCAGACTTAGGGTCAACCCACGACAGGTTTTCGAAGTTTACAAAAAGTTGCTGTGGCCTTTATGACAAATAAAGAGTTTTAAAGAGGACAGAAAATGAAAATCATACTTAGAGAAAAACATATAAAAAATCAGTATGCCCCTCCCATTGTTTGCAGATAGGAACACTATATTTTCATCTGGAAGAAGCTGGTCTAGATGGTTTTAAAAAAACCTTATTTCTCAACCACTATAAATCGGTAACCCTGAATATCGCGTTGTCTGAATCATCGTTGTGCTGTTAACATCTTCTCACTCTTTCGTGTCCTACCCACTACTGCTACCACAAACAGCTTGCTCTCTGCCCTTTGGGAAAGCCTGGTATTTACACAAAGACTTGACCTCTTTAATCATCTTTGAGATAAATATCCTGGATTCTTCACATTTTTCCTCAAAAGCCAGCTCTTCAGACTGTTGATTATGCTTCCTTCTCTGCCTCAGATTTCCCAATGGGTATGCATCTTACAGTATATATTCTCAGGGTTTACCAGGGATAAGGAGAGCAGAGGTTGCTTCACAGAATTTACTATTTATAGCCCTGGTTCTGTATTTCAGTGAGGAATGAGATTTAGTTGTGATACACTGTGTATGTCAAGTCTTTTCTGTGGAACTATTCGGCACCCAGTTGCTTCCCACCCTGGATTTTTACAGTTTTATCCTTTCCGACCTAAATGTATTATCTTGCACTGTCTTGAGCAGCATGCTGTTTTGCTCAGGCCAGCACTGAGATCATGCAATGTTATCCTGACTTTGGTTTTCGGTTCAAATGTCTCAAGTGCCATTTCAGTTTCTAGAAAAATGAAATTTTTGTGTACGCTCAGCCTTCATAAATGCATTACCCCAAATTCTGTACATATAAAGTGAACATACAGCGTCCACATTTTCACTTTGTTTGGAGGAAGCTTGTTGTACTTCTATGCCTCTGACCTGACCTAGCTGTTATACTTCTATGCCTACTACCTGTTATGAGGTAGTAGGTCAGACACAATTACTTTTGCTGAGGAATGCAAATTCTTCTTAAAGAGCATTTGAAAGGCCTACAAATTACACAGTAATTTTTCTCCTTCATTTCTTTTTTTTTCTCCTGCCTGCCTTCAAATTCTAGGCTTCTGTTTGATTCTATTAGATTGTTTCATATTTTCAAATTCTTCTGCTTGATTATTTTAAAATAAGGGTTTTTTTGAGTAGGATTGCAATTGTGTTCTGCTCGTCATGAGCTAAGTATTATTCCAAACGTGGTTTTCCCTACTGGGTATGAGAAAAGCAAAGCACTCGAGCGATTACTGCTGTACTTTTTTTCTGGCACCAGGCAGAAGACATGGAAATCTTTTATTTTGAAGACTGCATTATAAATTTGCAAGATGCATTTTATAATAAAATTTAATTTTCTTTTTCCTAAAATAAATAGAAACAGTCACCCTCTTCAACAGACAGAAATAGAATTTAGATTCAGTTTCTCTCCAAGTTCTCTTTCCAGGACATCAATTGTCAGAGGCAGTAAAAGATAGTAAAGGAAGTGGTCTGTGGAACTGTAAATGGGCTTTGTTTTCACTAGAGTAATGAGAAGTTATTTAAAAAAAAAAATTTCTATTTCTTTTCCTCATGGACCTCTTTTGTGGTCCAGGAAGCTAGAAAAAAAATGAACAGAGAAGTCAGTCTTTAATGTATCCTAGTACTTTCAAAATTCTTCAAGTGAATAAAAAATGCCAAGAAATCCTCTCCTCTCCTCTCCTCTCCTCTCCTCTCCAACCCCCCCCGACCCTCCCCTCTCCGACGCTCTCCTCTCCAACCCTCTGCTCTCTGGCCCTCTCCGACCCTCTCTGACCTTCTCCTCTCCGACCCTCTCCTCTCCAGTTTCCTTTCCTGAGTATCTTCTAGAGCAGGTAGCCACTGAGTTTTCAAGGTCCGGGGCATGCAGCCAGCCCTTTGGGAGCTGCAGAATCCTTCACTACTCCTGAATACCTCAAGGTTTCTCTGTGATCCAAACCCATTCAAACCCATTGATTATTGGTGTAACCCAACTCTGTCTTACTTGCCCTTTTTTTTTTTTTTTTAATATATTTTATTTTAATTTAAAAGCAGAAACCATTCATCCTGTGGTGTCTGTGAACTTTTCCTGTTACAGTTAGAGCAAAAATATGGCAAAAATCTTTGAAAATCACAATACTGCAACTTACATGCTGGTAGCATATGACAAGTCTGTGAAGTGTAAAGCATTGTTCTCTCTTTCTCTCATGCAGGCTGGATTGCCATGTTGGGAGCCCTTTGGCTGCTAGTGCTAGCAGACATCCATGATTTTGAGATGATATTGCACAGAGTTGAGTGGGCAACCCTCCTTTTCTTTGCAGCATTGTTTGTTCTCATGGAGGTAATATTCTCTGATTCTAAAGCCTGAAGAATTTCAAACAATTTCAAATGTGAATTATGTTCCTGGAGAGAGGCCTCCTGATGGTTCAATCCCACTGGAATATTGTTGATCAAGTGTAGTTATGGTAATACAGAGCAGAATTACAGAGTGTGAAAGTTAGCTGGACCTCTTTCATATTTAAATTTTCATTATAAAATTGGTCTCACTCTCTTTATTCTGTGTTTGTTGAAAGTATCTCACACAATCATTTTCCTATAATTTAAATTTCAGTTTCTGGGTTTATTGTTGGTCTATGTATGCAGATATTTTATATGTATTTGTTTGTTTACAATTATTTATACAAATTATAGGAAAAATAAAAGATATCTCACGGGAGTGTGATTCGAAAGGAAAATAACACTAAATTTCAGTTTGCAATGCCAATTTAAAAGATATTCAGCTCTGGAAATGCCTGGATATCTTGCTATGTATTTTCTGTGTGTTTGTCTGCTTGACAGCAGTCCATCCATGTTTGTATACCCTTTTATTCCCTATTTGATGCTTTTGTATAGCTTGAGAGTATTTATTTTTACCCCAAACATTTGGATAGTTTTTTGTGTGGATACTCACATTAACTTTTTAATTAGGCTTCTAGAATGCTGACTATTTTTCAGTTGTTAATTGTTGGGTTTAAATTATGTAATAATGTTGTAGAAACATGACTGACAATACCCAAGTGACCACTGACACTGCCATGGTTAGTGAATTGTCTGAGTGAGAAGCCTGGGAAAAACCTGTGATAACAAATTTGCTCATACAGCCTCTTTTCTCCCCTCTCCCCTCCCAATAATTGCAAAGATTCCAGGAATTTGGAAATTGGAATCTATTAAAAAAAATCACCAGCAGTAAAAGGGACAACGTTTGAAGCAAATAGAAACAAGAACCGATCCAACTAACTCTAATTAAAGCCAAAGCAGAAGTCAGAATCTGGTAACCTCTGAGAAGATGAGTGGAAACTGATTATTATTATGAAGTCTAAAATTCATCAGGAAATATTGATTTATTGTATGCTCATGAGAACAGGCAATTTTTAGTTCTCCATTTTATCAGGTTCTGTATAACCTTGCATTTTCTAGCTCTTATAGGGAATCAATGCTGAAGCCATGTTTATTTTACCTACTGCTGCTGTAACAGTTTATTAGTTGTATATACTGATGTATTTATTGTTTGAACTTGGATGGACTGGCTGTGATTTGAGTGCTGTGTGACTGCACAATACCGAAGTAAAATACACAGGAATTTATTTGCCATTTACTGCCAGACTTTGGATACAACTATTATAATTCACTGAACTCCATTTTTATGATTTCTCAGGTCACCAGTGAATAGTTTTCTAATGAAAGAATATTTTTCCTGGCTCCCTAGAATAACAGCAGTTTAAGGTTATGAAAGAAACTCTTCCAGATAATCAAGAAAAGAAAAGCAAGATGTTAAATTCTTCACCACAAGGAATGAGAAAATGTTCTATGTATATCATCACTGCTAATTTTTATCTGGATCTATTGGATTAGTAGGTGATAGTCCTTTCCAAGGCATTTTTCTTTCCTTTAAGTTACCAGTGCCAGGAAGAAACTGGTCAAAACAAAAATATACATTTAAGTAAAAGAAATCTTTCCATGGTCTAGGGCATCCAGCAATTGTCAGCTCATATTGCTCACCCTTGGTGATCCTTCAGCTTGGGTAGTTCCCAGTCTGAAGCTGTTTCCTACTGCTATAAATGTTCTCTTTCCTATTACAAGGCACTATTTCCCATTTAAAAATCTGTGTAGGACTTAGGCTGAAAGTCATTTTGGAAAATGTGATTTGAGTTCCAGACATTTTGGAAAATGTGATTTGAGTTCCTGAACCACAGGGGAACTCTTGGAGGTTCTGCCTTTGGGGGTTCATCAGTCCAATCTGGTGCATCTTTAACAATGAAAAACTTGGAAATTCTTTGGAGCTCTCTTGCTTTCTATTGTGTCGCCTAGGTAATTAATCTTTACTACTGTGTTTTTGGTCTTTAGTCACAAGTGGCTGTTACATGGTATGAAAATCTTTCTGCTTCTTCTGTCTCTGTAAAAGAAGTCTCTATGCCTCTCAGGATTACAGTTCTTTGTTCATTTTTATAATAGAAATGGACATAATACCTTCAGGCAGAGTTTATTTACAACAGTCATCATGACTTACTGTCCACAAGAGGATTAATGAAAATTTTTATGCATAAGTTAGATTTTGTTTTCAAATGGCACATGATTTTTTTCTGCAGTAAAGCTCCGTTGTGAACTGCCACACAGGACCTAGTATGCTTGGAGACAGCAATTAGTGCAATAATGCTTACTCCTTTTAGAAGACACAGGAATATCCAGGAGACCCTCTATGCATTTTACATGCAGGGGAGGACAGTGGCAGGGTACTAATTGCTGATGTGCACTTAGATGCTGGCAGGAGAGTGGCCTGGAGATCACAGAGACATCCTAAAATTGTTTATGTGATTAGTACTGTCACCATCTCTAACAAGATGGGCTATCTGCAGACTGTCTTGCAGGAGTGATGTGTGTGTCCTGAATATCTCTTTTTCTTGAGTTCCAGAATGAATTTTGAGTGTTATTCAAAAGTAATACCTTCTGTTAGTAGATAATTAATAAGGCAGCAATATTAATTGAATATAAATCTGGGCTCTAATTGCTGACAACTAGCTGTTTGAAAGTTTATTTTGAAGTGTGAACACAAAGCAATGATACAAAAACTCTTGCCATTCATTAAGAATGTTGCTTTTATATGCATTTAAAAAGTCACTGTCATAACCTTTGTGTTGATAAAGCAACACAAATACCTTAGAAAGAAAATGGTAACTTGAAATCACCAACAAGACTTTATTTCTTAGAAAACTTTCTTCTGGGAAGCCAAAGTAATGGAAAAATGTTCTCTTTTTTTGAAGTGTAAGGGGTATGTGCCTGTATTTAAAAGTTTTGCTGCTTGTTTTCTGAATGCTGTGTCTTTAATTGTGGATAAAGCTTTTCTTGTTCAATGTATTGTTAAAAAAAAATAAATTCTGGGCCAAATTTACTATGTGGTGATACCCAAACCACTATCATTCAGCTGATGTCCAGTCGAGCTGCAGGTACAGGAATTGCCAGTCTGAATGAAAGCACCTTAGTCACTGACAAGACAGTGTCCTATACCACACCACTCGATGACTATTAGGATCTTTGTCTGCATCTGTCATGGAATTTGACAGCATGCGCGTTGAATGGGTTTTTTTTCCCACTGCAGTCTTTGAAAGGCTCTGTCTGACTGCCAGGGGTGAGGGTTATATGGAGCTGTGTTGTGTGAATATTGACTCCTGCAGCTCTGTGAGGGACTGATGTCAGTAAGTGAGGTATTGCAGCTGACCGATTCTTTTACTTGACAGAAAAAATGAAAGCAAGCCAACCAGCGCGGGCTAGGCTAAACAAAAAATGATGTGATTTTCTCCCCTGAGAAACTGAGAAGTCATAAAATAGGTATACCTTATTAAACCTGAAAATAGTACTTCATTCTTCATGCCCACAAGAAAAGAAAACAAAACCAAAGTGAATTAAAGGCTTGCACTCATGAGTTAAAATCACCCTTTTACCCTGTGGGTCGAGGGAATAGGTCACTGTCCTTGGGTGTGAAGACTCAGTCTGTATTCTGTGTGCCCGAGGAGAGATCAAAGTCAGCACCACTAGGCTGAAGTCTTCCTATGCCTTTTTATCCATGGTAGCACCACGGGGTGCTATCTAAATGTGCTGTACAAATGAGAGTGGTTCTCACAGGGAGGACAGAGCACTCTGATCCAGGCTGTCCTGTGGTCCAGTGCTTACAGGGCTCACCTCCTTAGTTCACGTACCTAACTTGGGCATTGGAGAGCTGGATTTCCTGCCTTTCAGATGCTGCTGCCTCTGTGCCAATTCCCATTCACCCAAGATCTCTGTCCTGGTTTTAGCAGATGGATACTGGTTTTGGTAGTTTTGTTGTAGTTTTTTGGGGCTTTTTTGAATGGGTCTGAGAAAGGCACAAAACAGAAACATAATTTGTTTTCCTGTTTCTTCATCTGAGACAGAGCATGAGATGCCCGATTTTGTCAGGCCTTTGAAACACATGAAATACTTCTATCTATATTGTGGGTTTGGGGAAGTTGGTTTAAAATCAGTTGTGTTCAGGTTTTCAGAAGACACATATCCACTGAATAATGTCATCTTTAAATTTCAGCCGTTCTCTGATCCTGTGTCCCATGTTTTTGAGTAATCCTATGAGGCATTTCATTGCAACTAACTCACTTCTGCAAATACAGTCACCAATTTCTGCTGTGTCTTTTCTTGCCTAAAATTACTTCTGTAGAAGCTACATGAGTTGAATATCAATATTTTGTAAATGGGAAGAAATGATTGCATTTTCTTACATCCAGTGAAAAAAAAAGTGAGTACATCATGCATTTCATTAGTTGAAATCAATGTCTTTTTTTTTTCCCAGGCTTTGGCTCATCTGCACTTAATAGACTATATAGGAGAGCAGACAGCTTTGTTAATAAAGGTATGTTTAAAATATTTGTAACTTTTTAACGGGTAAGAAAAATAGTTTTACTCCAGTAGAACAATAAATAATACTTTTATTTTGAATTTGATGTTAATGATTGTGTTCTTGCTTCAGCAGTATCAAGAAAGCATGTCATACTTTGGCATGGATGATATTTAATATGTATATATCTGTCCACAGCCAGAATAAACATAGCCATAAATGCAATAGAGAAGCTTTTTCTGTCGTCAAAAAACTCCAAAAATGCAAAGGTGAAAAAAGTATAAACAGCTAAAGGTCAAAATTCACAGTTGCAGAGTGTATTTCTTGTGTGAAAGCTGAGTATTAGAAATATCAATCTTTGTACTTCTATTTGTTCAAGTTTTCTTGGAAGAAGATCTGTAATTGTGTTACTAAATGTTAGGCTAGTTTATCTAAGATGCCTTTCCTATCTCAGAGCCTAAAGGAATGATAAATGTCAATAAATTAAAGCTGAAAAGAACATGCAATTATGCCGTGGGGGACACACAGAGCAACACTGATCTCAAAGTTATAATTTTCTCTCTCTCAATTCCAGGTAGTTCCTGAGGATCAGCGCTTGGCAGTGGCCATCATTTTAGTGCTCTGGGTGTCTGCTTTGGCCTCCTCTGTGATTGACAACATCCCCTTTACAGCTACAATGGTAAGGTCTGTGCAACACTGCACATCCTCCTCCTCCAGGTGCTGGCAAGGGAGATGAGCTTACTGATTACAATTTGCTGTTTGGTATTTTTTTTCCCCTGACCTCTACTGTGCTGTAGTTTACTTTATCCTCTGAGATTGAATCAATATTAGAAACTAGCTTATGCTGTCAAGGTATCTAGCTGGCCGTTGCTGCAGGTGGCTGTGGGACCACAGGCACTGTTTTGGCTTCATTATTGCACTTTCCCCTCTTATATCCACATACATACTTGAAAAATAAAATCGTCTTCTTGATGGAAACTGTAACTATCCATCCAGTGCTATCAATATTTTTCCTCTATGTGCTGAGTAGTTATACTAATGTTTTTTAACATCCAAACCTTTTATTGCTACCTAACTTATGTAATTAGTTTAAAAAACACCAAATTATGTTAAGCATAACAAACGCTTGTCAGCAGCTGAGCTTTAATATCAGAAAAGCATCAAATGATAACAAATTAGGGCATGCTCAGATAGGTTTATTTAATCAAGTTCTTGGTTTAAATTGTGATCATTCATTGTACTGTACTATTGTTTCATTGTTATGGCTCTTTCTCAGCTAAGTATATTTTTTCTTTACCTTTTTTTTGTCCATTACTGGATGTTCATGTCCACTCTTAACCTGTGCCAAGGTTTAAGACATTTCTTACAGGGCATATAACAAACCAGGCAGATTTTTAACTACGCTATAAATATATTTTAATATGGTATTTTGCTTTGATTACCATGGTGTTTCCTGTGAAATTATATTTATTTAACCACAACAGACTGCAAACAATAGGCATTAAAGGAAAGATTGGTTTGGGATGAGTCACCTCCCAGCAAATGCTTGAGGACTATTAAGCAATAATGCAGAAAACTTCACTTAGAAGATTTTTGCTTCATATCCAGCTAGTCTATGAAAGTTGGCTTGGAGCAATACCGAACAGCACCTACATGCATATCAAGCAAAAGAGTATGTTTTGGGAAAAGGGACTGAAATGCAAGAATCCTTTGGGATGCCTGAAGACCATTTCTTTTGTATCTTTGAGGGTGGCAAATACAGATGGACAGGATGGGATTCTTGTCATCATTTTAAGCTATTTCAAATTTATATTTTTCTATATTTTTCTGTTCTGGGATGAACCTAAGAGACTGCTGTAATTTTTTCATTTTTTTAAATAGGCATAGAGAAGAGACAGGAATTAAAATGCAGGCATATTTTCACCTACGTAAAAGCAGTCATCAGCTGAGGTGTTAAGACGTTAATGTGCTATTTGGTAAACTAAAGCTGAGATTCACCTAGTTCAGCGAATAAGCTTGCACTTTAGTCTTCTTCATTCTGCATTAGAAAATCCTTACAGAGGGTTCCTAAGTAACTAAGTGCCAAGATCTTTAATCTTACATTTAAAACTCTTTTTCTTTCTTTGGTACTTTGTTCCTACTGTTAAAACAAGCAGTATTTAGTTTTGGAAGGCTATTTTTCTGTATACGTGTCAAAGTTATGAACTTCTGATGAGGCGTATTAAATATATTGAGCCCAAATCTTTTGTAGAATGACTTTTCACTAATCAGGGATTTCTGTATATGAGTTTGGTTTGACATTTCCTAGCGATATAGGAGTATGGGGCACCTGCTATGATGTAGCCACAAATGATCCTGTCCTTTCTCGGGAGAAGGTTCCAGCTTCACAAATGAGCCTGCACTCATAATAATGAAAGACAGATGTGCTGAATCCCTCCAGGTCTCCTTAAGTCTCCTTTAGTGGTCAACCAATGTCATGACAACGGATCAATCTCTCTTGCATTTTTCGTTAGCCATAGCTTTGATGAACCTGGTACTGGGTAGGGATGGGGAATCCATCAAATTCCTTCAATTTATTGAACCCAGAGATACAAAAATCTGGGCACTTTCATAGACACCAGCTGTATTCTCTGACTGAGGGAAGAGTGTTTGGAGGATGACATCACAGACCTCTGCCTATAGAGGCTTTGCCACTGACCAATAGGAGTTAAAGGAAACCAGTCTCATGGAGTAATGTCTTGTTTGATTTGTACATGAATTCCTTAAATATCATGCAGAGGTGATGAAAGGTCTGGTGGCAGTTCACAAGGAAGCTAACGGTGCCTTTTCTGCACGAGAAAGACCATGATTTTTGTCACATATTCCAGGGATGAGGCAGTCTTGCCAGTCCCAGTTCTTCTGGTTGTGAGCCCCCAGCTGACTGTGGAAAAATGTGAAGCTCCAACTCTTTCAGTTTTCTGTTATGCGTAGTGTTTTGACCCAGGAACTACTTAAGAAATGGAAGAAATACAAAATTCCATTAGAGCCTGAGTCTTAGGTGCACAGCTGAAGGGAATCAAACCAGAAAAACCTGCAGATAGCTTTGTAACGGTGATGTTCTGTTTCCTTTAAAAAATCAAGATGATATATGGTTGTCCAAAATTTCCTTTCAGTTTCTGTGTTTGTACCAGTGAGATAATCTGATTCATAATGACTTGCTTTGTGTATAGAAAAAAAAAAAAAGAAAAAATATGAATGCCTAATTAATGGATCTTGAGTCAAAAAGTTTCACTTTATCTGTGTTTGGATAAATTTGACTGCTTCCTGTAAAATTTCAGATTTGACAGCAATAAAATTTATGGCTGACTTAACAGTCAGTTAATTCACCTTAAGAGGATGTGAAAAGTGGAAACTAAAGATTGATATTTTAGAAAGGGAATTAGAATATGAGTATATCTGAACCAGCACTACACAGAATTCCAGGAAATAAACTATTGTATGAATTGAAGTAATGAAAACCAATAAGGAAAATGGTTTCCTAGAAGAAATTCTAGGCATTTTCAAGAGATTCTATGTATCTGTGTAGGCAAATTAGGATTCTTCCTTGTCCTAATGCACAACACATTATCTGCAGTCTTAAGAACAAAACATAAATATTTTCAGTTATTTTAAAGTGGGTATATTTTAAAGGGCAAAATATTCGTGTGTTTAAACAGAGTGAATGTGTCGATGATTTTCAGCAGCCTTCAGCAACATGGAGGAGACTTCTCTCTTACTGAAAAATTCTGAAACTACAAAAATCAGATCAGTGTATTATTTGAAGTGCCTTACCTTGAAAATATATTTTCAGTGCAACACAGTTGTTGGTCAAATTCTTCTCTGCTCTAGACAAGGGTAAATCTGGTGTAACCCAAAATCAAAAGTATCAGTACCATATGGAATTCATGTACGGAAGTTGCTAAACTGAAAACTCTGTGAAGAGGGCCGAACACAGCACATATTTTTTGCTACAGAGGATGCTGTATAGGAGAATTGCCTACAAGAAACAATGGAATGAGTTTCTGTGTGCACTTAGCTCATCATAGGTTGAGTACTTTTATTGTTTCTGTCTTGCCAAAATTCTGTTTTTGTTAAATTAAATTGTACATTGGAACTGCATGAAGACAAAACAGTTTTTGAAATATCTTCTAATTTCTTATTTCAATTAATTTTTCCTGTATGCAAAGATAATGAACTGGCCCAAAACAAGATGAGGGGGTTGAAAATTGCCCAATGAACTGTAATCCCAGGACTTTTCCCTTCCCTTTAAATGGGACAGTGAAGATCCAGCTTCCTAATTAAATAGATGTCTGCATAAGTGAGTGTTTATTGCATTTCTTTGCATAAGCATGCCTGGCAACTGTGATATCTATCTGCAAGTGATAGGAAAATCAATCATTTCTTGTCACCTAGTAAAAGATGTACTGTAAAAAAGTACTGTAGAATTATAGAATAACTATTTCACTTGGAAGAGACCTACAACAATCATCCAGTACAACTGCCTGAGCAAATCAGGACTGACCAAAAATTTAAGCCTGTTATTAAGGGCATTGTCCAAACGACTCTTAAACCCTGACAGGCTTGGGGCACTGACCATCTCTCTAGGAACATTTTTACAGTGTTTGACCACCCTCTCAGTAAAGAAGTGCTTCCTAATGTTCCGTCTGAATGTGCTATGATACAGCTCTGAGCCATTGCTCTGTATTCTGTCACTGGATCTCAGGAGAAGAGCTCAGCCCATCCATCTCTACTTCCCCTCCTCAGAAAGCTGTAGAGAGTGATTGGAATCACCCCCTCAGCCCTCTTATCTCCAAACTTGACCAACTCGAAGTCCTCAGCTGCTCCTCATAAGGACATGCCTTCCAGCCCTGTCATCAGCTTTGTTGCCCTCCTCTGGACACGCTCAAGGACTTTCATGTAGTCCCTCAAGAGGGTTAACAGCACCTCCCAGTTTAGCATCATCAGCAAACTTGTTAATGATGCATTCAGCTCCTGTTTTTGGATTGTTGATAAATACTTTGGACAGAACTGGCCCTAGAACCCTGAGGAACATCACTGGTGCCTGGTCACCAGTCAGCTGTAACCCCATTCACTGCAACACTTTGGGCTCTGCCCTCCAGCCAGGTCTTCACTCAGTGCACTGTGAACCTCCTCATCCCAGAGCTGGACAGCTTGTCTGTGCTGTGAGAAACAATATCAAAAGCCTTCCTAGAATCTAGAAAAACTACATTTACTACATTCCCTTCATCCATGAGGAGGGTGACTTTATCATAGAAGGTTATCAAATTAGTTAAATAGGACTTTCCCGCTGTGAACCCCTGTTGGCTGTGCCTGATGATTGTATTGCTCTTCAAATGCCTTTCAATAGTGCCCAGTATGATCTTTCCTATATTTTTTCCAGGATCTGAGGTTAGACTAACAGGTTTGTGGTTCTCTGGGTTGTTCTTCATGCCCTTTCTGTAAACTGGAATAACACTGACAAGCTGCCAGCCAGCAGGGACCTTCCCGGGTTCCCAAGACCTTTAGTAGATTATCAAGAAGGGTTCTGCCAAAACATCTGCAGGCTTCTTCAGTACTCTGGGATGAATTCCATCATGCTCCCTGGACTTGTGAACATTCAGCTGATACAACTGGTCCTTTTACAGTTTCAGTGTCCCAAATTTTGAGTTTGAGAAATACTTTGTGGGAAACTCTGTGAACTCGAACTGTATGTAAAATGCTGTGTTGCCAGCAGCAAATCTAATCTATGTTGCCAGCTGCAAATCTAATATATATACATACACCTGGGAGTTGCTTAAAAAACACCCAGATGATGTTCTATCATGAAAAATTCATAAACCAGGAGCTTGGCTATTGTATTTCTCACATTTAAATTTTTGAATGGCAAGGGGTTTTTTCATGTTGCATATCCAGCTTTTTTTGTCTGCAGAATAAATGTATTGATGCTCTACTGATGCTCTATGTGTCATTCTGTTAAACCTCTGATATTTTTCTTCCTTTTTCAACAGGCTAAACTCTCAATGAAATTCTTCGACAGGCAGACTTATAATTTTTAAGGCCTGGACTTTCCTAGTATTGTCATTTAAATAGCTATGAATTTCTGCCCTTAGAATTTTAGGTGACATGATGTTATTACCAGCATGCTCTTTAGTTTAATTGACATGTTTTGTCAGCTATGTATGCTGAAGCCATCTGTTTATATTTTTCTTTTGTTACCAGAAGTAAAAAGACGGCCACAGTAAATCCCTGTTTTACCTGAGTTTAAATACTATTTCCTCAATATAGAGCAACAAACAATTTCCATGAACCATCTGGCTGACAAGGTGACTTAGTCTCTGACAGGTCTTAGTTAGAAAGTAAATAATTTTTGGCCCACTGGTTATTGCCTCTAAAACTATCGGATGCTTTTCTTTTGCAGTGCTGAATGTTTCATATGTATCTCATGTTCTTAATGCCAGCTTTGTTTTTGAATTTTCATTGCCTTCTGGCCGTCCAGAGTTTTCTATGATGTCCTGAATTCCACTGCTTGATAAAAGTGTAAGACTAGGCTGTAGCTGCCTTCAGAGGCAGAGCATTCATCAACAGTTTGGGAAGCTACAAAGAGTTTGTTTTCTATTAATGCATATTCTCTGCAGTTTTCACAGAAGACATCCTTGCCACATGCAGTTCTTAGCAAAGTGTGTACTGTGGAGTGCCATGGTGTAGAGCAGCAATGAATCCCTAAAATAACAGCGTGAATTGCTGTTTAATAGACATTTTGCACAAATAGATGAACCGGACAGTGTCATAAGAGCATGGAATACCTTAGGTTGGAAGACCTTAAAGATCATCTGGTTCCAACCCTCCTGCTGTGGGAACGGACACCTTCCACTAGACCAAGTTGTTCAAAGCCCTATCTAACCTGGTCTTGAACACTTTGTTCATGTTGATGACGAAAGTGTTAAATGGCACCAGTCCCAATATCAATCCCTGAGGAATGACACTTGTCGATGGGCTCCACTTGGACATTGAGCCATTGACCACAACTCTTTAAGTATGGCCATCCAGTCAATTCCTTATCCACCAAGTGGTCTGTCCATCAGATCCATGCCTCTCTGACTTGGGAGAAGGCTGTCAAATTTGCCAGGCATAATTTGTACTTAGTGAAGCCATGCTGGATGTCATCAGCCGCTTCCTTGTTTTCCATTTTCCTTAGCATACTTTCCAGGAGGATCTGCTCTATGACCTTGCCAGGTACCGAGGTGAGACTGGTTGGCCTATAGTTTTCCAGGTCTTTTTCCCTTCTTAAAAATGAGGGTTATGTTTCCCCTTTTCCAGTCATTGGGAACTTCATTGTACTGCCATGACTTCTCAAATACGATGCATTGAGGCTTAGTTACTTCCTCAGCTGGTTCCCTCAGGACCTGAAGATATACCTCATCGGGTCCCAAGGACTTGGGCACCTTCTGTTTCCTTGAATGGTCTCAAAGTTAATCTTTTCCCACAGCAGGTGATTCTTCATTCCCCCAGTCCCTACCTTTGCCTTCTGTGACTTGAGCAGTGTGGCTGGAATAGTTGCTGGTGAAGACTGAGACAGAAAAGTTATTGAGTACCTCAGCCATTTTCACATATCCCGGATAACTATTCCTTCTGGAAAGGACCCACATTTTCCCTAGTCTTCCTTTTATCACTAAGGTACCTACAGCAACTTTTCTTGTTGCTCTTGATGTCCCTGGCCAGGTTTAATTCTGTCAGGGTTTTAGCTTTCCTAACCTGATTGTTACAATCTCTCTTGTATTACTGCTTGCACAATCTCTCTGTATTACCCCCAGGATACCTGTCCTTGTAAGCCGCTTTTTTTCTCTGTTTGAGTTTGTCCAGGAGATCCTTTTTCATCCATGTCGGCCTCCTGGCATTTTTGACTGATTTCTTCTTTGTCAGGATGTGCTTCTGAGCTTGGAGGAGGTGATCCTCGAATATTAACCAGAGTTTTTGGGCCACTCTTGACCTGCTGAATTCTATTGCACTGCACAGCTATAGGACCTGGTAACTTGCTTAAGTTACTCTTCTTGCACAACGAAGGGTGTGTGCGATTACTTGTACAAGTGTTATCTTTGGAAAGCAGAAATAGCTGAGAGGGTTTCGCTCTGTGAGTCTGCTGCCATCCCAGAAGGAGATGCTTGCTGATAAAGCAGTACCAGTGCCCCTCCTCTGGTCTCCTCTCTATGTATCTGATGCACTGGTGGAGTGTGGGGCATTATTTGCTCTGCATTCAGAGCTGTCTGGCAACAGCTTTAGGACTGACCTCAACAACAAGACCTGTTGAAACACCAAATAGTTTTAAAATAAATATAACTTAATTCTGGATTGCGTAACATGTTCTAGCTGTGACAATTTGAGAGAAATAAAGTTTGTGATGAGAAACGAAATCTTTCTTTACTGTTTCATGCAAAACCAGACAAGATGTTGGGTATGCCGAGCCTTCTTTAGGCCTTAAAATAGAAATAGACATCTTCAGGCAATGTAAAATTCAAGAATAATTGTTTAGAAATTAGCTTATCTAGGCTAACCAATAAGAGGATTTAAGAGGGATGAGTAGCACCACTGGTGGGAGGAATGAGAAAAGGGTTGTAATTCTTCATAAAACCTATATATGCTCCATACCAAAAGAACACACACAGTCAATAAATGTGAGCATCACTCAGCCATCAAAGTTAAAGCATTTTTCAGGGAGCAGAAGAGATCATACCCCTTGAGGGTGAACTGTGAAATGAATTAAAATGACAAATTGGAGGATTAAATGTCATAACTCTATTCACTAGTGAAACTCCTAGACTCTGAGAAAGCATTAATTTTTAGACATATCACAGTTATTTTCTCAAATCTCTTCCTGCTTCATGTCTTACTGTTCCACATCTGCTTATTTTTTCTCTTTCCCTTTTGGTCCCATAAACCTCTGTACACGTTAAAAATAGAAGAATAATACTGTCACGTCTCCCCTTCCCAATAACATTCCCTCTTCAGATACTGGTTACACCATTATTTCAAACCAAGTGGTTACAAAATTATGTTGAACTCAAACCATTTTTCCGAAGTAAGGTGTAGTTGTTTAGCTTTGAAGAATGTTACTGGCTGAGAACTGGTGCTAGATCTGGCTAGAAAGCCTGCCTGCTGTATTTTTGGGCTCTATACCAATTGCCTAATGAAGTCTATTATGCCTTCCTACAAATCTTATTTCACTTTTCAGGGGTTTTTTTCTTTTCTTTTATTTGCTAAAGCAATTACATGAAATTCATAAAATAGCCCATTCTGGTTTTGGCTGGCATAGAATTAGTTTTCTTAGTAATAGCTGCTACAGTGCTGTGCTTTGGATTTACTATAAGAATAATCTTGCTAACACACTGATGTTTTGGTTGTTGCTAAGTAGTGCTTATCCTCAGTTGAGACTGTTCAGTTTCCCATGCCATGGAGCAGGAGCACAAGAAACTGGAGGGTGTGTGAGGGGGCATAACCTGGACAGCTGACCCAAACTGGCCGAAGGGATATTCCATACCACAGAATGTCACACTCAATATATAAACTGTGGGGTGTTGTCCAGTTGTCACCAATAGCTTCTGGGGGATGGGCTGGGCAATAGGTAGTGAGCAATTGTATTATGAATCATTTATTTATCTTCAATTTTATTCCTTTCGCTGTCTCTCATTTTCATTAATATTATTATTAATATAATCATAATTTTGTTTACTATCAGGGTAGTTATTAATTATTGTTATAATTTTTTTTCAATAATTAAACTATTTTTATCTCAAACCATAAGGTTTAATGTTTTTTCCTGATTCTCCTCTCCCCCTAATGGGAGGTGTGGGGGAGTATGAGATGGGAACTGCATGGTGCTTAGTTGCTGGCTGGCATTAAACCGTTTGCAAATATTTCCCAGTGAACTAAATCCACATTCTCTGGTAAATGTAATGTTGAAATAAGAAGTAAAATAACTCTGATCGGATTATGAATTCAGAAGCCTGCCAAATGGAGTTTTCTCAATTTTCCCTGACAGATCAGATACTTTTGATTACAAAAAGGATTTGTAATTTTTTGGTTACTGTTTCATGATCTACAGACATCTTCACTGTGAAGGTCCTGGCATCTTTAATCGTCATCTCCAGCAAGAAGAGGAGATAATCTCTGTCCTTTAGCTTTCAGGAAATGAAAGGGATGTTGATTTATAGTCACTGTCAATTCCCTGCAGACCTAGAAGGGTCTCAAGGAAGGCACTCAAAACCTAGAGGCAGCCTCAGTTTTGTTAGCAGTACTTGGGTCAGGCTTGGCCTAATGTCAGTAGCTTCTTCTCAACTATCGAACTAGCACAGTCAGTGGGCAAAAGTGACCATAGATCAAGCATATGATGCAAAGAAACTACTTAAGAAAAACAACATCAAGAACAAAAACATTCCCTCCCCCTCCTCCCCCGCGTCACTCTTTGGACTTACTGGTGGTTTAAGTTGTTTCCTTTAATGAACTTTACTTACGCTGTGCTGATGGTTGGAAAATATCTTCTGATTCTCTCTCTTTTCTTCTTGAACCACAGATTCCTGTACTTCTCAATCTGAGTAAAGATCCAGATGTTAACTTGCCTATGAAACCATTAATCTTCTCATTGGCCATGGGTGCATGCCTTGGAGGTAAGAGTTTATGTGAGAAAGCTGACATAAGGTAGCAGCTATGCAATTATGGGATGTATAAACTGGCACAATAGGTTCAATCAGTTTACTATGCAAGGCATATGGAGGGCCTGATTCAGCTCCTTTGACTTCAAAGCACTCCTGGATGAGGATCCCAGTCAGTTGCTGCTGCTACAATAGGATTTTTGCAGTGTGTGTTTGAAGTCTGTATCTGCATAATCTACAGACACACAAAGAAACAGTCCAGATGGTGCTTATAGGGTTCTGATCTTTTGTGAGGGAAAAGACAAAGATACATTTGGCTTTCAGAACAGAAAGCCATCATTGCTCATTGAAAAGATGCAGAAAATGTATAATAGCTGAGATCTGAATGCTTGATTCAAAATCTGCTGAAGTCACTGGAAGGTTTTCTGGCTGATTTACAGAAATAATTTGAGTATCCACTTGCTGACCTATTTATCACTCCTTATCATAAGGAAAATGCTTTTGAAGTCCTTGGAAAATGTACCTTTAATAATGAAACTAACAGACCTTCTTCTAGCGCCCATCTTGGTGTTAACTGGGATTTTGTGTATCGTCAGTATATTAGCACAAAACAAGGAGATGTTTTCATGACTGTTTTTATTTTTTTTTAAATTAAAAGTACAGCATATAGGTACTGTAGGCCCTGGATTTT
Organism: Falcunculus frontatus; assembly: GCA_013398115.1. Taxonomy (NCBI): domain Eukaryota; kingdom Metazoa; phylum Chordata; class Aves; order Passeriformes; genus Falcunculus; species Falcunculus frontatus. The sequence continues at coordinate 786,087 of VZRV01005804.1, forward strand.
CTCTCTATTTGTTATTAGAATAAGAGAGAATAGCAATCCAGTAGTTTTTAAATTAATACTTTCAAGGATTTTTATACATTTTGGAAATGGCTTGTGAAGATTTTACAATATAATGTTTCCAAGTAGCAAGTCCACTAAGTGCCATTAAAATGTGTAAGTTTTTATTGAGAAATAAAGTTAGTATTATCATTTTACTACTTAGAATTTTAATGGTATTATGTTGTCTTGACTGTGTTTTGATCCCTAAATATTTAGGTAGTTAAGTTATATAAAATTAAAATTATTAGCACATTTTTCACCATAGATCCCCCCCTTCTTCCCCTCCATGCCCCTCCAAATGGTTCCTGTGACTCCACAGGGGTAACTAAAACCAGTTTTCTGTGCAATACAAGTTCAGGTTTGTTTAGTTAGTTAAGTGATTTCAAGTACGAGTGACTTTAATACCTGGCAATGATTATAGTGATATAATTTACAGATTGAATTTTAAGAGCATGTTGCAAAGACAAGACAATTTATATCAGACACCAGTTCTTCATCTGAGGAATATCTCTTTGTGCTCATTGTTACTCATCATTATATTGTGACTTTAATCTGTTCCTCTTTAAAACCAGTGATTGGAATAATCAGCATATCTTCATATAGATGTGTGCCATAAAAATATTGTCTTTCTTCACATTTTGATAGGACTCAGAGTTCTTAGAGGTCTTTTTCAGCATAAATGACACTATGATTCTGTGAATTTGTAGATCCCTGAACATACTCTCATTTCATTAAATTTTCAGATTAAAGAAAAAGCGTAAAGAATATAAAGTTAATCAGATTACGCCGACATATTCTGAGTGGGAAGCATTTTACCAGCCTTGGAGCCTTTACCAGTCTCAGCTGATTCTCCTAAACTATCAGTTATTATCTTAATCCAAATTCCTTTAATTTGATTTGTTGAAGGGCTGCCTGGATTTTAAGAGGATTCTGTATCTATGCAGTATGAAACAAAAGTAAAAATGTAAACATTAACAAGAGAATGATTTGAATTAAAGAGATTAGAGATTGATAGGAGGTGCCTAGGTGTTCAGATGTGCTCCATACAAATATTTGGATAAAAGATTAGATCATTATTAGCAAAAGCTTAAACTCTCCCCACTATTCTCTACTAGGATAAAGCTGAGCATACGCTGGGTTATACTGGCAAAGGTCTTCTAAGGAGTGTTAGCCTGAAATTTAAGATGCTTCTGATTTTCCATTGTCCAAAAGCTAATGGGCAGGAGCCTATTGTTGTAGAATAAGAAGTATGTAAATGCTTTAGCTTTAAAAGATGCAGCCTTGAAAATTGGGGGAAAAGGGCCTTTTCTTTCTTAAAAAAAGAAATGTTGATGGTCCTTAAAGATTATTTCCACAAGAGAATTCTCATAATCTCTGAAGTGTGTGAAGGAATCCTCAAGGTAGGCTAATGCAATTGTGGAAGCAGTAGATGACAATGATGCCATTACTGCCTGGTGCTTAGGGCAAAAGATTGGATCTTATCTTGTCACTGCTTTTGCAACCAAGGGAACTTGGCAAACAAGATATTTTGAAGAAGAGTCTTATGAAATAATACATTACAACTGCAAATTTTAGGGTTAGCTGTTTACTAAGTACTGCAGAACTTCATTTTTGGTAATTTGATAATATTTCTGGAGTTCAGGGTAAATACTGCTAATGTGTCTGTAAAAGGAGCCCCACATTTGTGTCTGTGTTGGAAAATGCCATTCATTTTCTCCTAAAAAATTTCCAATGGTTGCAATTACTTTTTTTCCTATTGCTACAAAGTGCACAGGCAGCTACATGTTTGGAAGATGATAGGGTGAGAAAAGGCAGTAATTTTCCTTCATTGCTTTAGCTGTTGTCCTGGAAATGAAAGAAGGATGGAGTCAGTCTCAAATAAGATGAAAAGGCCTTTGACAGTATAACTGCCACACTGTTGTCACTGTCTCCCAAAAGAGAGCTGCTGCTGCTGCATTTCTGTCTTTCATGGCCTTGTGCTCAGACAAAAGGAGTGCAGGAATATTGCATAGATGCTCCTTGTTCTGTGAAATGTGTCTCTGAAGGTGAGAAGGGATGAAAAATCCTGTCTCTTAACCAAGAAAGCCAAGGACTGTGATGACCATGACCAGTTCCTGGTGAGAGTGTCACAATTTTGAATTCTTTGGATATTCCTCTGAGTTAGCCTGTTCTTTTTGGCAGAAATTTTCTTGTTCAGGTCAGGTCAATCTTATGCAGTTAAGAAATAAACTTGATAATTTTCCAGGGAATCTGGTTCTGGAAATTTAGATCTACATTTGCCCCAGCTATCTTTAAGAACTTGTGTGTTAGGAGTCTGGCTGCCCCAGCCTCCACTTTTGGTGATGGAGATACTGGAATGTCCAAAGTGTTTATTCATCCACTGACATTGGCAGATGATCTCTGCAGCGCCCACTGGACCTCTCATGGGACTGAGAGGGGTTCCCAAAGACAGGTCTTATAAATCCAGGCTTTTGGGCCTTTTGATTAATCAAGGCTTCTGGATGCTGAACCACCCTATTAATTCACATCTATCTGGGCATTAGTGGTCAGGCTGACTAAGTATCTGGAAAAATTGTGTTGCTCATGGAGGTTTTTTTATGTTATCTGCCAGTATTTCAATTACGTGTTAACAATGAACATGTAACAACATGAAGGCAAAGAAAACAGAAAATATAAAAGGTATTGAAGGAAGTAAAGAAAGAGGAAACTTTTGAGTGTTCTGATGAATCTGTATCTGTGTTATTTTTGCATGAGAGGGCACTGACTAAAGCTTCATTCATTAATGTTTTGTATTCTAGTACTTGATGGAATTATAACACTTTGGAGACTGAGTTTTATGTAGACTTTCTGATAGTGTCTAGGGAATGCTGCCCTGAAATTCTGGAGAGCAAATGAAGGTTGCTAGCTACAACAATTTCAGAACAAGAGGAACTTTAATTGCACTTTTTATATTGGCTCATGACTTTTAAAACAGCATAAAATAAGGATTCAACTTAAATTGAGTAAGTGTACAGTCAGAAATTCACCTGTTCAATTGTGTAGAACTGGACTATTTACTGAGCTGAAGAGGTTATAGCTAAGATATTATTTGAAGGGTTTTTCTACATCTGACATTTAAAGAACTGACATTTATTTGCCTTTTATCTCTTTCTCTTGGTTTTTTTTTTTATTTTCATGATTTATAAACAGTATGCTTTTGAAAAAAGAAAGAAAAATATCAAATTAAGTTTTGAAAGTTCCTACCTTCTGAGATCTCAGTTGCTAGCATAGAAAAGTGCAAAAACTCTGCTGCAGTGACTTTTAATGTAGTCCAGAGCGGATATTTTTTACAATGTATAGTTTTGCACTATTTTCTCTCTCTGTGTGTTTTCCTGAAGGACAACACCTGAAAGTCATCACTGTTACAATTCTGCAGAAATAGGCAGTTTCTAGGATGCATTCAGTTGTGCTACTCCGGCCACACAACTCGGTTGCAGGCTCTTTGTCAAGACAGGAGGTAGGAAGAGAGGATTGCTGGCACTTTTCTTCTAACCTTACAGGATCAAAACCCAGGTGTGAATAAAATTCATTATCCACAGGACATTGTGCTAATTACAGCTATTACAGCTATCCCACACTGTAGCTAAACAGTGGGATTTCTCTCAGTAGTCCAGTACTGTAGCTATTTTGCCTCTCAGCAGCCCTCCTTAGGTCCCTGGTGCGGATGGGGCCTTGCACAGTGGAGTATCACTGATTTATTATTCCTGCTGATTCTGCTCAATAAAATCCTAAACTAGTTTTAGAGCTTCAGACACACTGAAGGTATAAAGCTAAAATTATTGTTTATATTCATAAAACACCCCTCCTTCTCTGCAATATGAGGAAAAGTTACGTTGTTCAGAAAGCATAAAATGTATTAAATATATGATAGTTAACATTATGAAAAACTGTAGCTACTTTTCAGTTCTTTTATAGTTACAATACATCAAATTTGTATAACACTTTTCAATTTTAAAAATTAATAAAGTCTACCAAAATTGAATGATGGTGTGAAAATATAGCTGTTATTTTAGAGGAGCACTGTTCAGCTTTGGTTTTGAACTTTACTGTTGTATAAAATGTGTAATTGAAACTGCAGGAAAATTTTTTGGTGGAGACAATATACATACCTGAGCTTGATTTTTACCAGGACATGAATATTGAAATTTCCTATTGGTTCTAAAAGAGTCTTTTAATGATAAGAAATCCTGGGGCTTATTTCTATGTCTTATGGGCAAGACAGTCCAGATTCAGATAAATTTTTTTTTTATCGATGTAAAACTCAATCCAAATCAAAGAGTGGTATTGTAGGGAATGAGAGCAATCTTTCAAAAGGCAAAGAATGTTGCTGCTCTTGATTTCGAAATGCGGGCAAATCAAATTGTGGAATTTAGGAAATATCTCACAGCTTTTCTTTAAAGACCCCAGGGCAGTCTTTGGCAGCATTATACCTTTAAATTTACACATCTAGAAGCATATTTTTTACATGTCTTCCACTAATATCTGATTTACTTTCTGAGTGTATTTTGCCTTGTTTCTATGATATTTGCATTGATGGAAATTAATTCAACAGTGGCTGCTGTCCATTAAATGGCACTACTCTTTTCTTGCTATTAAGGAAGAGCTCATTCAGATGTTAATGGAAAGTTTTTGGATTTTGTTGTAGCATGAAAAACACTGGATATAAACATGAGGACTCTTCTCCCTCAATTGATACTTGAGAGCCCGAACTGTCCTCTTGCTGTTTTCTGTAACAGCCATAATCTGTAACCTTCTGTAAAAATCCAATTGCTGTTTTCCTTAGCTCTTTCATGACATTCAAGCTCTGGGTTATCTTCATGCTTTTTCAGTGTGAAGTTCTCAAAGCCCAGCAGTGCTGAAAAGTCCTTGGTGTGAGATCCAGGCTTGTTTCCAGACTCCCTGCAACTAAAGTATATTCTCTAATCTTTAAGATTGGCAAAGATTGTCCTCTGTGGTATGGAAGATATACAGAAGAAAGTTTTGAGCCTAAAATGTTAAACCAGCCAAAACTAAGTGTGTCCATTTGACGTACATATCTTTGTCTGGATGACGGCAAGATCAGAGACCGATTTGGTTTTAGGATACTGAGCTAATATGGAAAATAACCCCCATATTGAAACCAGTATACTTTTTTCAGCAAGGAGATTTTTCTAAGTTTGGAAAGAGTTACCTTGGCAGACATGCATATATAGATGTATGTATGTCATTAAGGGTGAAGTGTGAAGTATATGGGGTAAAGGATGCTGTTTCAGCTGCACTGATGAGGATTTATAGTTTGGATGGTAAGTTAAATTTTAGAATGGAAATAAGACAGCTATGTGTAGTATATAATATTGATTTAGACAATAAATTTATACCAAACACAAAAATCACTTGATTATAATGCTAGCATTACTGGCAGCTTTGAAATGCTTCTATTAATGGTTTTCAATCCATGTAAAATAACTTCACGCTATAAAGTTCTGCAAATTAGAGATAGGATAATGATCAGACATGGCATTTGGGCTCCTACAAAGTATATGTGGGGATATGTTTAATTTTCTTTATTTGCTTTGTGCATTTCTTTATCATAAATGACAGAAGGTTCTTTCCAGAAGCCTTAGCCACTTCTGTTTTCAGAATTATATGTAATAGGCAAACTGATTATGTTGTATCGGTGAGTTGCTGCAGTATGAGAATACAGACTAAGAACAGCTGTCAGCAGAAGAGGTACATTCAGTTCGAAGGTAGCACTTGGACTATCAGACAGAACAAGGCAGGGAAGCTACAGCAAGATTCAAAACACTGAAGTGCAGAATATAATACTGGATTATCTACTTTTCTTCCTCTGCAGACACTTTCCAAGCAATATCCCCTCTTCTGCAACTTGAGGAGAAAAAATCTTGATTTGCAATATTCATATTGATTTGTATTGACAAATCAGACACTCTGTATGGCACTAAGGAAAGTTTTAATCATACTGTAGATATTATTTATATAGCTATTAATAAATCTATTTAGAATGGTTATCTTCAAAGTACATTACGGTAAAGTTGAATAATGTACTCTTATACCAGCTTTCTGTATATGAAACAGTTTTTCAATATTTGGTTGCCATTAACATCATATGTGGCAAAGCTGTGAAATTGAGTTGATATAATTTTACTCTTTGAATCTAAAAAATCAGAGATGAAATATGTGCAGCATTAAAAATATGAAATATGTGCAGCATTAAAAACATTTAATGAAACCTACTTGAATATGTGTCTCAGGGCATAGGGGAATGGTGTGTCAGACTGCTGATACTATCCATCATTATAATACTTTATTTTACACTTGCATTGGGTAGGTTGACTTTGAGGAGGCTTTAGTGGTCACTTCAGGTTTTATGTGTTTTTTACAGATGTCTGGATTTTATAGAATTTTATGGATTTCTTTAGGTCATTAAAGTAACAAATGCAGGATGTTCAGCAACTCACCTTATTTATTTCACACTTCTGGTAGAAAAATGACAAATTTAAATGTCACCTTTTCCTCTCATAGCAAAAAGGAAACAATGAGCATTGACTAGTGCAATGCTTATACAACTATCCTGCTGGTGGTGTTGCAGTGGTGAGAAACAGTGGTAAATTTCACCTCATTAAAAGCATTGGGTTGAATGCAGTTCAGTGAACTTTTTTGATAAATGAATGAAAACTTTCATTCATTTTTCTTTCATTTTTTTCCCTTTAATGTCCATGTTTATGCATTTATATAGAAATATACCATTCAAAATGTTTCCAAATCAGTAAAATAAACATTTTGGTATCATAAGAGTTCATTTTATCACAAATAACAATATTAAACGAGTTCATGCATGCCTATGACTTGATATTCCTTTTAGGGAATGTTAAAGGTTCAATTGGCCTTGATTCTCTTCTTCATTGACTGCAAAGTTTGATTATCTTGCTTATTAATTTTTACACATTAAAAAATATTAAGATATTCATGTCTTGCCCGTTATTAGAAGACATTCAAGACTTGTGGACATTTAACAGATGAATATAAATGCGGGATTTTTTTAATGAGGCAAATCTGTATTACTTTTTTGTGAAACTAAAAATTTATGAAAACTATGAAGGCCATCTTCTGTAGGGCTAATCAAAACCAGAACTGGTCAGTGTTCACTTTGGCAGACAGATTTGTTACATTTGCTCAGCCTATGCTTTAAATAGAGAAATGGAATATGCTATGGAAAGGAAGCCAGGCGCATCGGTCTACCTTTATTTAACAAGGTAAATTATATGGTATAATTTAGGATTTTCTTTTAAAAATGGATTGGAAGCAAGGAGCTGGCTTCCTTCAGTAAGTTTTGCTTTGATACCGTAATGGAATGGGTCATTACAGCAAAAAGCAGGGCTGAGAATCCTCACCCTAAAATTATTCATGACTCTGCAGAAAACCCCTTATTTCACAAAGAGAATCCTTGTCTGGACAAAGCGGAACAGCTGTCTTGTGTAAAACTGGGCCTGTCATAGATGCTTGTTAAAGGCTGGGGAAAAGCTGTTGTCAGGGCTTCTGCTGGCACGAAAATAGGGTAGTCATTTTACTTCTGCATTAGCTGACCAGAGATACAGGAGAGAGACAATGCAAAAGCCTCTTGATTAAGCACACGTATAGCTTGGTCTCGGCTGTCAGAGCAAGTGGAAGGGAAATGGTCTGTAATTCTCATAGCAAACCAAACTTTTCTGTTAGCCATCCACTTGGTTGTTACCCAAGGTGTTATCTCCTTTATATTCAGGGAAGTTACTGTTTATGAAGGCTGCTTGTGCTCGGCCAAACAGCTTTATTAGTGATAATCCCTTTCCTTTGATTTCTCAGTGCTTTCAGTAATAAACACTAATCCTGCCAGGCACTTTGAGGTGATTCTCCAGGCAAACATATTAACACAGCAAACACAAGGCTTAGGCTTGCTCTTGAGGGGGCAATACCAAAGGGACTCCTGAGAGCTAACAGCATTTAGATAAAATACATATAATAGATATAATAATGTGCTGCTGACAAGTAAAAATCAACAGCTGGGAATGAGTCTTGAAGTGAGAGGACACACGATATTGATTCAAACTCTCTCTTTTTTCTTGCTATGATTCTAATCTGATTTCCCAGCCCCTTCTTTCGGTAAGCCTAATCGGCTCTCCCAGCATTGATTTTCAGTGCATTGCAGGTTATAGTGACTTGGGCAAACTCTGTTTACTGAGGAATAGGCCGTCTGGACCCACGAGAGGTGCATTGTGTGTGGTGTGCAGGGTCTGGGCTCAGATTTGGCAGTCTCTGAAGGAGTGATGCAGCAAGGGGCAAGAGCTGAATACCAGGTTGTGAAGAAGTAGCTACAGATAGAAGACTGGAAGAAGCAGGATTGGTGGATAGTGCAGGTATCAAATCAGGCTTGCCAAATCTTGTCAACATCTTCCTGCTTGTAGGTCTAAGTTAGCTGGGGATGAAAAGGAATTTTTTAATGTGTGGGACTTGGATATTTCTTGATAGATTTATTTTTAACTAAAACTCTTAAATACACTTGGAGCTGATTTCACATTCCCTAAAGATATTCAAAGTTATTTACCTTGAGAAATATTAGAGAGAAACTTTTGTATCACCTTTTCTAGACAGAAACAGTAGAAGACCTTCTACTTTGTTTCTGAAATGATTGTGCAAAACTAGGGCAGCTTCATGGAAAAACGATTATGATCTGTGAGGATTCGTCTGTCGTTTCTGTGTAGCATAAGCAGCTAATTAGAATTATTTTTTTCCTTAAGAAAAAGGTCTCTCTTGTTTTCATGCTTATGAACTATTAAGCATAGTTAATATTGACAGCAGTGCATGTTGTATCAAGAAGAGGAAAAACAGATATTCAGAATAAAACGTATTACTTACTTCATGGATATCACACACTATTGACATTAGAAATATAACATTTAATTCGTTGTAGTAAATCCGGTTTCTCGGTAACCATCTGCCTTGTGATAAATGGTGAGTAGGAGTCAACAACAAAGTTACAATAGGAGTCATCAAAACAGGTTGTTTATTGCAATGTTGTTGTTTGATACAGTTGACCCATGTATTATTTTGTTTTGAGCATACAAACAAGCGAGCAGAAGTCTTTTTAAGCTGAATTGTTCTTAAGACTGCAGAGGATGTGAAGATGAAGTCAAGATTGGGTGAAGCCTTAAAAAATGCTTATTCTTAATACGCATCCATCAGAACGAATTTAATGTATAGGTTTCTGTGTACATTAACCTAGTCTTGAGTTTTCCATGATTCAGAGGGTCACAGTGTTGCTGTCTCACTACTGAGTTAAACCTCTGCTGTGGAGACAGATGCTCCTGGGAGGTGAGACAAAAGTTTGTATCTGTTGTTAATTTGAGTGCAGTTCTTTGAAGCCTGCTGAGCCAGTTCCTAATTAAACTGCACACTCGCTCCAAACAAATGAAAGAGAAATGCTGCTCCTCGCAGATAACATTTAAGGTGACGATTTCTGCTCGAGTGAAATCTACTTGGGGAAATCAATTCACTGCTGAAGCAGAAAACTCTTTCCATAATACTTCATTATGTGAAGGCATTACTGTAGCCCATATAGTATAGGAGAGCTTGTGCTGTTTGGAGATCTTGACTGTATCTAGTCAGAGCCATGGGACAAGCGCAGTTTCAGTCTCATTTCTTTAATTTGAAGCCAGAGCTGTATTCCTTGTCTGCAGTAACATTATTCTGAGAGTGATGACTAGTTGTGCTACACACAGAGCAGAAATCTCTTATGAAATGTTTGGATGTTGTAGACTAGTGATTAGTTTGGAACTGAAAATTCCTGAAGTGTTCCTGCCTGACTCCTCTAATAACATCAGCTATATTCCTTTGTTCTGTTTTCACATTAAGCCGCACACCATGTGTCTTGGCTTTCTCGTGGCAGTACCTACCAGGAAAGCTGTTGTTCCAAGTTCAGTTTTGTATTTTAAAATATGTGTTAAAGTAATTAAGATATACTTTGAGGCAAAGAGAGAGCAAGAGAAATGAGCTGTGGTGTTCCTAATGACCAGTGTTAGACACTATTTTTTAAAAGTTTCTGTTCCTCTAATGACATTAGTCATCCTTTTTTCTCTACACCTAAAGCTCGTGTGGGGGTGATTTTTTGCATATGATAAGCTGAGGTTACAAACAGTCCTTGGTGTCTCACATGGATGATCACAATAGTTTTATGATCAATAAGGATTCACCCTTGTATTGATGTGCAGTTTCACCAACAACAGCAGAACTCCTCAGAGACAGGCAGGACCTCTGTGCTGAGCTCCAGCTCCCTTGCAATGTCAAAACCTTAAAAACAGAGCAAGTACGAAGCAGGTCATCCAGCATAGCTCCTAGGAGAACAGAAAAAAAAGATATTAAAAAAAAACATAGAGGGAGAATTAAAGATATGAAATAAAATTTGGGACTAGAGGCAGTGGGAGTGGAATGCTTTTCTCATTTCTAGAAATCTCCAAGATTTCTGCGTCTTCCTTTTTCCATAGTGGCATCTGCTTGGGAGCTGTTTGAGGCTGCTGACGAGAAAATAAAACCAGTCTATTGTTCTTGAGAGGTGTTGCTTAGGCCACTCATGTGGGATAATAGATACTTTTGTTCAGATCTCTACTCCAGGATGAAAATCTCAGTTGGCTGACTAATGTGTGTTGATAATAATTGACCATCCTGTAATAAATAAGAATCATGCATTTTCTTTGGACTCAACTGGAAAGATCTTACCCATACCAGGGCTTTTTATTGGAAAGCTTTGGCTTTCATGAAATCAAGTTAAAATAATAATAAAAAGGTCCTGAGTGACTTTTGGGGTTTAGTTTTTTTCTCAAAGTTGTTGCTCTGTCACTAGAATGACCATTCAAAACCATCTGAATTACAGCACTTCATTTTATTTGAATTTAAGAGTGTTCTATGATTTTTAGGAATATTTTTAGACATCTTCTAATTTTGTGTGCACTTTCAGGTGCAGATGGCCATAACAGTACCATGTGTGAATACTTGGGGGAATAATTCTTCTGCCTTTATTCTGAGATACTTTTTGGTACACTGATCTCTGGATGACCCAAAACATTTAGTAAATCAAAACAATTAACTGGAACATTGATTAAATTATGATCTGTTTCTCTCAAAGTCAGGCCAGAAGAGTTTCCATGGAGCTAAAATTTTTAACAGAACCAAAGTAAGAAGAGTAACTACGTGCCAATGGGAGGAAATGAAGGCTTGTGCTTAGAATAATGGATTGTAAATGTAGTTATGTATGGCAAAAGAGATGACTTGCCAAAGTATAAAAAAAAATTATCTTAGATTGTTACCTCCTTTGTTCAAAACTTCAATTAAAGAACAGCATGTAGGAGTCACTGTCACTTCCTGAGTCGTGCCTTAGATCAGAAACGTTTGCAGAAGCCATCTGCTTTGTGGAAGTCAAGCATGCAGCATGTATAAGTCTGAGGTATGACTCATGGAAATGATATCGAAAATGGGTTGGTCTTTCTGAGCTCTGAATACCTGATTTCTATACGTTGCCAGATTGTTGAAAGTGTAGAGAAAATGAAGAAATAAATTAATTTCTGAAAGAGGCTTGGGAGGAGTGAGGATAGATGCACATTATAAATGTGGCAAATTATTTTTCTTTGGTGTATTCCTCTCCTATGGGGGCTTGTATAAGGTGATTTGATGAAGTTCACTGAGTGAAATTATGTTCCCTTATTTATTGAAAAACCATGGTGATTAGTTAATCAACATCTGTGATCCTTTTGCCTTAGGAGAGAGATGTGAAACAGATCCAGTCCCCTCTGTTGTCACTCTTACTGTGTTTTAAATTTCTATTAAAAATCCCCCAAGCAAATCTTGCAAATTAATTAATTTATCTATAAAGAAAACACTACATTGTCAATGTCAAGTTAGCGTAAGGAAAAAAGGCATCCATTATTCTTAGCATCCTCAAAGTATCTCATCTTTTCCCCTCATCTGATGGCACCTTCTAGTTATGCAAAACTAAAAATCAGCAAGTTTGTCTGAATTCAGGTCTCTGGTGTTATTTTGACAATGTTATTGGAGCTATGTTCCTTCCCTATTTTTCTGGCTTTAGCAGAACCAGAGAATAATATCAGGCTTATATTTCAAAGCATGAAGCTGTTTATAGGATGTGGAGATACTGACTGTATGTTTCTTTCCAAGCTTATACAACAGAAACTGATTTTTCATTTGTAACAAGTACATCTTAGAACTTTAACACAGAATAAACAGAGGAAGAGTATGAAAGAAAGCACAACTATAAACTGGTCTTTGTTTTCTGAAATGCAGGTAATGGAACGTTGATTGGAGCATCTGCAAATGTTGTTTGTGCTGGAATTGCTGAACAGCATGGTTATGGCTTCTCTTTCATGGAGTTCTTCAGGTACAATTTTAAACTTCCCACATTAAATCTGATTTTATTTCTCTAGGCAAACAATGAATCTTCTAAGGAGAAAAATCTAGAGAAAGGGTCTATAAAACAGATTTGTGTTCCTAATTTGGTTTTGGCAACTGAAATGCAGGTAGAAGACAGATCACTTTATTTTTGTATAATGTTGATAGAATACATGAAGCTGGTGGGAGCACAGTGGAACTCCAGGAGAAACAAAGCCTCCGAAATTCCTGCTTTGATCACCCTCAATCTTTAGCTTAGTAGAAATTGTAAATTGTTGCCTTATTGTTAAATGCAGTTTAAACCTAGTTTCTCATCCTCACATTTTCATGGATGTTCTATCATCAGGAAAAACTGGAATGCCCTAATTTAGACTGGGTTGATTTTTACTCCATGATCCCACAAGTAAACTATTTACCAAAAAGCAATGACTTCTTTTGACCAACCGCTTAGGAACTATGAATGAAAGTGTGGCGAGCAGCCAGTAATAACTTAAGTTGTTGCTTAATAATTGTTTAATTAATAATTAATAGATTTTTTTAATAGTGGAATTTTCTTTGCAGGTCATTCATCAGCAGGTTTTTAACACACAAGGTGTACTTAATGCATACAACAGTTTAATGTTTTTCCAAATACTTCCAGTTTTTGAGACTGTGGTTGAAAGATGTAAGTGGAAACTGGCAAAAAGAGGACTAAACACAAAGTGAAAGTTTAAAGTGTAGTTGATTTAGCTAAAACATAATTCCTTCCTTCTTTTTTCTGCATATTTAGGGCAAGGGATACTATTAAGCTCACACCAATTTATTTTTTCTCTTTATTTTGCTTTACATTGTTTATTATAATTTCTCAGCTCTATCAGTTTTCTTCTAAACTGTTTACCTCAAAGCCCTCAAATCTGTGTTATTAATATGGTTAATCATACAGGATTTTCTGTAGCCAAGATAATGATAACCCTGAAAATAAAGGCGGTCTGAAGTGCTGCTGCTAAAATTCAAGCTACGACGATGTGCTACTCAAAGCACAGTTTAGTTCTTCACCCATAGTTTTCTGATCATGTGTTTCAGAAAGACAGATGTCTATCAAATCAAAGTCTTGGGTGTCAGGACCTTTGAGACTGCAGAACAGTCTTATGTAGTACATAGTGATAGCTAACAGACTTCATGGAAGTCAAGCCCTTACACAAAAAAGTGATGATACAGCAATAATGGGCTTGTGAACCACTCTGTTAATTTTTCACAGATTTTCACCTCGTCATTTGGAGATTTAACTTGCATGCAGTATTAACAGTGTGTCCTCTATGTAGATTTTGTAATGAAATCTTCTTAAAACTTCTATGACACTGACTGAAGATGTAAAGCCTGTCTAGTCTCTTCAGCAGTGTTTACTGGAATGTATTCTTTGTTAAGACTGATGACAGTACACAGATGCTCTGAAATTGCCTTCTATACATATGCTTTTGGTGGAAGTGATTACTGGGGAAGATTGTAGCCACTGTGAGCAAAGATGTGAGAACTGAATCCATAGTGGTCTCAGAAAGATAGCAATGGATATTAACTAGCAGGAAGAACATAAAAGCCCACTTTTGCTGGCTGCCTTTTAATCACTGAGCAGGCAGATCATGTGCTTCTTCACAATTTATGTTACAAAAATACTCATTTCAGTCAAATGTTCACAAATTCAATATATTTTGAGGCTTCTCCAGGCAGCAAGGGGTATTACGTGTATCCCTTGAGGATTTTGATTTTGCTTAATTTTATTTATGAAGGTTGCCTCAAAGTATAAAGTGAATTTTCTGCATTTCTTCCCTGTTTGCCCAGGATGATTCAGTAGGTTTCACACCCTCATTGAGGGTCCTCTGCAGTGCTTCTCCCAGTACAGACACAGATTGTTAATCTCTCATTTTTCAAACCCTTGTGAGTCAACAGAGAAAAATCATGGATACAATGTGTGGGGGGATGATGACCCTCTGCTGACTGACTTTTGTTAAGATGTCTTTATTGCAGCCTGAGCTGGTGTTCTGTCTTCCCCAAGTTTCTCTGTACACTTGCCACATCTGTCTCAAGTGGTGCCTAGGGTCATACAGCAGAGTTTGCTACTTCCAATACACTTCCTTCCTAGCTGCATGCTAAGCCAAATTATGAAAATGTGTTTAAGGGGGGCCTTTGCTGGAAGCAGCTTTTTTGAAAACCATGTTTTGACAGAGTGGTCTGTAAGAGGAATTCTGGACAGGGTTGATAAGCACATCTGGTGAGTACACCTCAATGCAACAGAGTGGGAGATTCTGTGGAAGCTGTGGGTTCCTCACGGCAAGAGGCACCATGATGACTCTCTGTGCAGGGAAAGAAAGACATAAAGCAGGCTCCTTGCTCTGTAAGAGGGCCGATGGGCTCATGACCTTTCCTCTGTGTGTCTTTGTGCAGTGGCACTTGGTGCGGTTCGAGGTTCCTCTTCTCTTTTTAAGAAGGTAGCAGAGGCAACCCACCAGATGTGTTGTGCAGTGCTGTTCTGCTGCCCAGCCAGAGCCAGAGGTGGCTAGGTGTGATAACTTGCCTAGAATGCTGTGGTCTTACCAGCTTGATGTGCTTCTCTCTGGAGTACCTTCATCAGAAGAAATCCTGTGCTCGGGAGGTGCGTGACCCTATGACCACGAACGCTACAGTCTTTCAGAAATCTCTCTAGCCCCCTGGGGAACCTTTCCCTCAGAACAACAACTAATTGCTTCTTTCCCTGGATCAAGAGTCCCACTGCCTCAAGAACCTGGTCCTCCACAGATGGATGTAAGGGGAAGACAGGTCTGGTGTCCCATTCTCACCATCCGAGCAACTCAGGCCCAAGTGCTGTGCCTGTAAGCTGGTTCCAGAAGCATGGCATTTAGGTGGGAAAGATTATATTGAGAAAGAAGAGAGAAAGGAATAGGGCTCCCTCTCTGTGTTGAAGAACCTTAAAGCAGCCTGGTGTTCAGAGTACACTGCTGGCTGAGGAGATACCAGGTCACATCCGTGCATGCCTTGCTGGGAATTTGCTGGCAAGTGTCACCAAATATCTTACTCAGAATGCATTCGGATCTTGTTCCCTTCTCTGACATTATCCATCAACACATGTAGAAACCATTTCTGTCTGATCAGTGCTCACAAGGGAAAGAGCAAGATTGCCTATGAAAAAAGATACTTTGGTTGCTATGAATTCTACCTTTTTGATTATTCATTATGTTCCACTGAAATAAAAAGATTCACATGTCGCTTAGAATATACAATATTGTAATAAGTTTACTTTATCACCATGAAAATATTTTTGTCTTTGAATCTGTTAAAGGTGGTGGTAGAACCACAAAAATGGTCTTCTACTGCTGTATCAGCAGCAGAAAGAAGAATAGGGGACATATGAGCCTCACTGAACGGGGAGAGGACCTGCTGACAAAAGATGTGGAAAAGGCAGAAGTTCTCAATGTGATCAGCTGCCCAAAGCCCTGCTGGAGACCAGTCATTAATGCTGCTCCCTAGGGTTCTTGTGAGCCCCAGTGGGGCTTCCAAGCTCAGCCACTTAGGGATTCAGCTTTTAACCAGCCCCAGAAATCTGAAGGCAAATAATGAATGACTGCCATTGGATGATTCATTTGGAATAACTCAGATTCAAAAGGAAAGAATTGTTCAATGTTAGGACAAAACCAAAATTTAAAGTCCTAGGAAGAGCAAGCTCAGAATAACAATTTCCTTAAAGATGCTCTTGCATTTTTGGAATCAGTACTGACAAATTATGCTCTTTGTCCATCTTGAAAACTTCCTCATCAAAATCTATTTATGTGTTCTAATCATTCCTCCTGAAAAAGAAAAATAAAGATGTACCCTAATATTTCCTTATCCTCCTAGTAATTTAGAAGGCCAGAGGTGAACATGATATTCCAGGCACAGTCCTCTTATGTTTTTCACATTTAAAAAATATAAGATTTTATACAGAATGTGGAGCTATTTCCCTTTCCTTTGTTAATATCAAATTCCTGTTCAAGTTGCTATTCTAGGTAATATCAAATTCCTGATCTAGTTGCTATTCAGTGTAAATCTAAGTCTCTTTCAGTTTTCGTGTTACTTACATGAGTGTGATTATATCTGTTCTCCCCTCAATTTCTTGTACTTTTCCTACATTGTGGACACAAAGACAAGTATTTAAGTGGTAGAAATAGAAAGAATTGTGAGTCTGTGGGGCTTGGAAAAAAGGAGATAAAGGGCAGTGGAACATTTGGAACATAAAGGGCAGACCACATTTGTACGTGGTCAAGAGTAAACGTTAGAGCAAGCAAACATCAGAGCAAACGAATGATCGTTATGCCTCTAGACAGAAGTGCAACTATTTTCATAGTTTGACCCTGCAGAAAACATCAGATATGTTCATAATATGAAGGTAATTGCTCAGAGACAGCATTTATGAGTAAGCAGAAGGCAGAGAAAGATAATCTTCCTATTATGATTTCAGTCTAACTATCAAAGGAAGATTACACAAAAATAAGATCTTAACATAAAGGAAAACCCCAAATGCAGGACAGTACTTTTTCTCTTGCAAATGGTCAGATAAAGACATTGCAGTCTTGTTGCCTGGATGAATTCTAGAGGTTAACATAATGATTTTGTATCAATTCAGACTGTAAAATAATCAACAGAGCTTTATTTTTCTGAAGGAATAAGATAAAAGAAATAACATTGCAGATGTCTCTTTTAATCTATAAGCTGCATTCCATAATATTTTTTTTAATTTTTACTAACATATGTCTGAGTTTGTTTATTGCAATATAGCATTCTACTAGGTCAGACCACCTTGTGGAACATGAAAATGATACAGAGAAATCTTTTTGTTAGCAATGAAAAATTTGATTCCAGCTCCATAACGTAAGAAGTTCTCATTGCTGTAGGGGCTTTAATTATCTTTTTGTACTTGCTAATACAATTTACAACTTAACTTTAATTTTGTCTGTGAGACAGGCATTTACATAACCTTTTAAGGTACATAGTATTTTAAACATAAAGTAACTTATGTTCCTTAATCCTATTGTAATTCAATACCAATCACCCCTCTGTGTCCATGATGTGTGATGTGAATAGAAAAAAAGAATCACAGATAAATGATGAACCTATTTCACAAAAATATAAAGTGGTTATAATGGGAAATACTACAATTTTATTTCAAACAAATTTTGGCTGACTGTGCCTATATCACAGTGCTGGTTATGGGAAGAATTTATTGGATAACTCTGTGTAATGAGATAAGAATGTGGGAGAAATGATTTAACACATGGGGAAGTCAGTCTGCCCAGAGGAACAGGCTACGGGCCTAAGAGCCTAATGTAGAGTTTCAGTGGTAAGGTTGGCTGGATATGATCCTGTAGGAATTGTGCATATTTTCACATTTTGCATTTTTCTGCCATTGCCCTCCCTTCATAGGCAGAGCTGAATTAATATTCTCTATCTTCTCTGGGAGTAAGAATAATCTGGAAGTGTCAAAAATACTGGTTTCTGATAATAGCTTAGGAAAAACATTGGTTTTATCATAGGATTTGTTTTGTGAGGTATTCACAGCAAAAATAATTTCAGTAGGATATCCTATTTATCTGTGTTTGAGAGCCCTCAGATGCAAAGTCTGTGAAACAGTACTTCCCATGAGAACTGTCATTCATGTACGTGGGAGGACAAATGGGATATTCTTTGCTACCTCCTGTGTGTCCTATTTACACAACTTATTGAAAATTATGCTTTAAAAAAACATATAAATGTCTCTACTGGATTATGTGTTAGACAGCTATAGTACTTTTCATTCCTGATAATTTAGTGTCTTTTTCTTCTATTTTCTTGCTATTAGCACCACACTATGCCACAATTATGCTGTTGCTCTTTCAAAGCTGATTCTGATCAGAATAAAACCAACCCTACATTTTGGGTATGAATTTTGGTGATGGAGACTTCTGTTGAGCAATGTGGTATCAAAATACCCATACTCAATTCACCTGTGGGCTTTCTGATCAACTGTGCAGCTCCAGAAGATCGATTTTGGGGACGTTCAAAGTGCCTAAAGAAGATTCAGTGAACTGTTGAGTAAAGGTTTAATGATTATGTTGCAAGAATTATCTCAATCTTACTTCCCACTACTCTTCTGATCAATAAGGAGCAGTAAGTGGTCATGGGTTAAATGTTGGTACTTGACATGATAACAGAGTTCCTGTGTTCAAATAAGTGCAAATGCAGCATTTGAGTAAGGCACTCTCAACAAACATGCATTAATACATGGGCAAGTTTCAGTTTTTCACAACTTTTTCTTCATAAAATTTGTATATTTAAAAATCTGCATCTCTTAGTTTTACTAAAGCTTGTTTTTACATTTATCTTCATTTCTTTATGTGTATAAGAAAAGTATTAGAAGGGTTTTTTAGGAGCTGATTTTAATAATAAATTTCAAATGCAATTGCATATGAAAATCTCTAATTATCAGATTTAGGGAACTGAGTTTAACAAATGTAATCTAGATTTTAACATCCTATTCACTATTATGATAGAAAGGACAAAACAATTTTCAGCTGATCACTCAACTCAGTAGAAAGGTAGTTCAGTATGTATTTATCTTAAATTATTAGGTTCTAAACTGGTTTTGTTAAGAAAAATGCCAGTTTCCTTTGAGCTATCCAACAACAATCATTGCAATATTTTAAAGTGTCAGTGTTGATCTAATGACTGATCTCAAACATTATATTGACGCGTGGCAGCTGAATAAAGTAAATGCTGCTTATTTTAAGTACTTTCATAGCTTTCGTCAAACCCCGTGAAAATAAGTATTCCTGCAACAGAGGTGCACTCCATTTTAAGAATATTTCCTGAGTTGTGGGTGGTTTGGTTTTTTAAAATATTTCTTCTGATTTTATTTAAGTGGAAATATGGATGAATATGGATTTACCTTTTTTATTTTTAGAAAAAAGGGAGAAAAGTAGTATTTTGAGCCTTCAAGTAAGAGGATATTTCCTTTTCCAATTTGAAACATGATTTATCTGTACCATGAAGTTTTCATGGAACTTAAAATGTTCCTATGTCTTCTGAGTAGAACTAATAACTTTGAATTGTTTGGCCTGTGGACATACAAGTATTACTTTTTTTCTTCTCTTATTGCCGAGAAGTCTTTTGGAGTAGCAAATTAGTTTCCAGTAAAGAAAGATGGGATTTAAATACCTGTCATCTCACTCATCTTAAAATAAGGCTATGTGATTCAGGTATTGAAATTTTAGTATGGTTTTAGCCTTTTAATTCTGTGAAATGTGTGTGTTTCACCCTCTAAGATTTTGGAAAAGGACATTTAAAATGCATTTGCAATGATCCAGTGTTTTGTTGGGCTCCATAGGAAGCAGTGATCCTTCAGATGTGTTGCTTTAATATTATGGGTAAGGGCACAGAAGTAGTATTAAATCATAGGATCATAGAAACAAACATAGAAAGATTCAGAATGGAAGAGAACTTCCCCTTTCTAAAGTCACAGACACTGTTGGCTGCCTTTGGTGCTGGGTTTCCCATGGGTTTATCTGAAGATCACCCCTCCAGAGCCTTCCTTGCCAAGCTGCTCCTTGGCTGCTCTGTCCCCAGTTGTTGTTGTTGCAAGGGCTTTTCTTCCCCCTGGGCAGGATTTGGCATTTGTCCATGTTGAGGTTTAAAAAGTTCTGTTTTTTCCAATGCTTATGTTTGACCAAGTCCTGCAGGACAGTGGAATTACCTTCTACCTTTTCAACCAATGTGAGATTATAGTCTAGTTAAATTCCAGGGCAGCTTTGCACAGCTGTTTTGGTATGGTAATATTCAATATTAGTATTCAAAATGGTGCCAATATAAGAAAAACACTGTTTGCAAGTATCTATTTGTGTTGAAATGGCAATTTTGGTTCAGTCTCATGTGTAACTCTTCTCACTTGCTCTGTGTTGATCTCATTTAAAATTAAATAAACCCAAACCCTAAGTATACCTCAAAAACTTTTTAAGAAATAGATATGACTACAAAACATTGACATCTGTTAATTAGGTGAGGTTTTGAGCAAGGAAACAAATAATGGTAAAGTGTGATATATGCAATAAATTTACATAGCTTAAGGTATATATATATATAAAGTAAAATGTTCAATTTGTATAATATTTCTCATTCAAAACATTATTAATTGAACAATGGCTCCTAAAATCCTCAGTTTTGAGTCTTTCATATTGAAGATTTCAAGACTGGTTTAAAAGTGACTATAAATTGTATTGTTTGTGCATGTATGTATCAATGAAACACACAAAGAAATTGAATTAAAATTTTATTGACATACGTTATGAATTCAAGTCAGTAACAGCCAAGAATGAATCCTAGTACCTC
This sequence comes from Falcunculus frontatus, assembly GCA_013398115.1. Taxonomy (NCBI): domain Eukaryota; kingdom Metazoa; phylum Chordata; class Aves; order Passeriformes; genus Falcunculus; species Falcunculus frontatus. The sequence goes on from VZRV01005804.1 coordinate 806,958, forward strand.
AGGTGAATGAAATAACTGTAACCCCATATCATCGAGATACTTGACTGTGGAATTACTATCAGATAGAAAGATTCCATTTTTTAGAGGGAAAAATAAAAGGCAGCAAGCTGGAGAGTAAACACAAACAGCATAAACCATGTGAGTCTAAGAACCACATCAACTTTTCTGGTGTTAAAAAATATTCTTATTTTAAATCCAGAAGTGTTGCATGCCATTTAGGACGTCTCATATGTAATTTCTACATTGCCTTTTTGGATTTCAGAGTATCTTTCACAAACATAAAGCTACTGTTTATAGACTCCTATGAATACAAAATATTAGATATGAAATTCAGACTATCTTCTGATATAAATTGTTATGAAAAAATAAAGAGAAAAGTGCAAACCACGCCTGGCATTCCAAAATCTGCTATTTTGCATATGTACTAACTCTCCAAAACCTGTATATTAAACTTTGCTTGTGTGGGTTTCAAGAAGGTGTAAACTGGTGTAAACTGTAAATGGGACAGTGATGGTCTATGAAGAAGGCTGGGGTGGTTTTTTTTTGCAAATCAGTGGTTCTTTGGAAGTTAGAATCGTTGAGTTATTCAGAAATTCATAAATTTGAAAGGTTAAACTCAGGAGCGTTAAATGACGAGTTTTAAAGAATACTGGTCTGCCATACAAGTAAGTAATGAATGAAATTCTAAATGTTGCATGGATGCCAATTACTCACATTTCTGGTGTATTTGCTGGTATACCTTTTTTTCTCCTGAGCAATAATATATGTATACATAATATGTATTAAATTATCCATCCAATTCTTGCAGGTATTTTCAGTCTACTGGCATTACATCACTAAATTAAGTAAGAAAAATAAATAGATACATGAAAATAGAGTATAGAAAGAAAAACTGTTTTGGATTACACTGAAACCAGATGAGAATTTAATTTTTCTTGTTGAAATGCAGAATATTGACTCTAGTTTATTTTGAAAAGCATATTTGCACCCAGTATGGATGGAAGAATTAGATCTCTTACTTGGGAATTTATGATCTGACTAGTGCTCCTACTGATATACAGCTTATAGGAGTGATCATGTTTATGGAGTATTCTGTTAGAAATTGTATGCCATGGATCTTATAAGTCACAAACCATATAACACAATTTAACACTTTAAAACAAATCAATGAACAGCAAGGAGAGTGGTAAATGTAATATATATCTGTATTTTCTTAACATGGACCATAACCCTTTCTTGGTCACCTTTCCAAAGTACAGGCTACCAACTGAATCAATACCTAATAACTTCCCAACAGCACTTGCAATGAAAATAATTTTGAGAGTAATGATTTCTAGATATTTTTGGAAGTGTCAGAAAGCAGATATTCTGCTATGTTTGTGCAGTGAGACTTTTACAGAAACTATTATACGCAAAGGATTTCAAGGTATCTTGGATTATATCTTCCTTTGTGGAAGAAAAATCATAAAATTCTCCCCCAGTTCATCTGTACCAGATATGTCATTAAGCTGGTACAACCTGTCGGGATAGGAGTGAACTTTCAAGACTTTATATTAATGTATTGTATTTTACAATGTTAATCTCCACTGAAGAAATTTGCCTGGAGAGCATTATATTCCAAGCTTTGTATTTAAATTACACAGGATGGATTTTTCTCTGTGTACATGTTTATAGTGATATTGAGTACAGAGGGAGCCTGGAACTCCTACACAGGTAAAATTTGGCAAGGTGAACCCCTTTCTTGTCTATTGCAACCACCATTTTCTAATTTTTCTTCATGATCAGGACATATGGCAAGGGGAAGCTAGAGAGCTGGAAGGGAAAAGTTGTGTTAAAGAAACTGGGAGTTGTGCTGAGGCATTCTGGAAACATGAAGGGGCAGCCTTCATGCAGTTCTTCTTGAAAATACTAGTCCTATCTTTTTCCTGAGAGTAGAAAAGGCAAGGACATAAAACCAGTGTATTTTGTCTCATCTTAACCGAGACTAATCTAAAGTATTTTGAAGAGATATTATCACATTTTTAATAACACAACAATATATTCATTTTCTTGGCTAACTTCTGGCCAATGCTACCAACTTATAAATATGTAAAGGCTTTCTTTAAGTTCCAGCAGAGTTAGTGACTACTTTCTTCTTGTTCTGTCTTCTCCAATACTCTGTGGTACTCCTGTTGCCAAAACTTATCACCAGGTTCCATGCAAATAGAAAAAAAATCCATTCCTATCATGAAATTTGGCTTATTTCTGCTTATAGAAAACAAAAATGTTATATTGGCTTAATAGAAAACACTATGAACTTCTCTGGTTCATATTTTGAAATGATAGCCAGCTGCATATCTAGAAAGAAGAATAAAATTGTGATATTTTGAGTCCTACAAAAACAGCTCGACTTTACTAGAAGTGGCTTAAAGGTCTGTGGTGCAGATGTGAGGTAACACATCACCCCCAGGTCCTTGAACCTGAGACTCCCAGTTTGATAAATAGATTGGTATGTGCTATATTTCCAATCTGGCATTTCTATCTGCATTTCCCTCTCATAGGAACTGGATGGGGTGGAGGGAGAAGAGGTGAAGAGGCAGAAGAAAGGATGAGAGAGGCCATTGTGCATTCAGGCCTTATTTCAGATTGAATCTGGTACTTGGTTGACCCAATTAGAGGGTCACACTGATCATGCTCTTGGAGCAAGGCTTTTTTTACTGATTTAATACCCAGCTTCTTAGTCTTCACCCATACATGTCTTGACCATCTAGTCTACTGCCAGTGTGTTAAAATTAATGATTTTTTTACATAGAGGTGAATATTGAAATATATGAACTAAATCAGATGTGCATCAGGATGGAATGATTCCTGTAGCTAACCCACAGTTAGCTTGCTCTGTGCATTTGTGTTTTAACATGCATAAGAGATCATATTTATTGGCTTTTTGTTAGAGTGGTCCTGAATAAAAAAAGTTTTTTTCTAAAATGGAGATGTAAACTGTATCTGTGAGGAAGTTCATTCTTGCCTTGGCTTGACATTTAAAAAAAAAAAATTAAATCCTGTATTTCTAGTTCCCATAACTGACTTTTAGCGTGTGAAGAGGATATACAAGTTTTCTGAAATAAATTCCTCTTTCAAGTTGAAGAGCTATAATTACATAAGTGATTATTGTAATAAAAAATATATTATTTATTTATTTGTAGAGTTTTTTTGTTTAGGCTGCTCAAATGTTTTCACTTTCCTTTTTCTAATAATCTGTAAAGAAGGGTAAAGAGAAGAAGTTTTACTTCATATAGGTGGGTGAGATAGGTTTTGGGAAGTACTTTGTGAAACTTTCACACGATATTTTTTTTTAAATGAACAGATGTGGTGGTTTAATATTTTAATGAAACTTTTCTTGAAATATCTCTAAAGCCCAGGATTTTATAGCAGATATGACTTATGCTGAAAGGTGGATTTGAAAATCAGAATGTCTGCCCCAAAGAGTAGTGTAGGGCTTCTTCAGTGTCTCTTTAAATAGTAGTCATGTAAATCTGGAAAAATGAATTAATAGAAAAATCTGCAGAAAACAATTTTTCATTGAGAGGTGATGAAATTTGAATAAAAACCTCTTTCTTTGCTGACATGTCTGGCCATGAGGATTCATATTTTACCACTACTAATATGGGCTGAAATCATAGCTGAGAATATTCACCTTTCTATCAAGCTTTTAAAAGGCAAGTAAATTACCTCATTTTTCATTTCACTGCGTTTAATTTCCACCAGATCCTCTAAAACTTGTTTGAGTGTTCTGTATCTAAATGCACAGAATTTCATGGTTAGATAAAAGATATAATTAAAATAGGTGATATCCAGTTTTAGGGGCTTCTGGAGTGAAAATAAAAAGCTCTGTAGTTGGTTAAACTTCTACAGTAGAAGGTAGGAGTTAATTTGTAGCCTTTTTGCTTTTGCATTGAGGTAAATATGCTTTTTTTAAATGCTAAAAGGCACAAACTGAAGGTCATATGTACAATCATGCTGTTAGGCTTGTCATGATTGTGATTAAATTTTTTTTTTAATGGAGCCTATTAAATCAGAAAGCAGTTAAAAGAGGTCAGTGCATTATTCTCCAAGATAATTCATCAATGTCAGCAGTGCTAACGAGAATGTGGGCCATGTGTCAGGAGCTATTGTGTCCATGTCTCTGCTCCTGTTGTGGTCTGGCATTCATGTTTCATTGCAGATCTTTAAATAAAAGGTTTGATGGTGCCTTACCTGAACCATAAGTAAGTCTCTGTGAGAAGAAAGGAGTGTCTGCAGCCTCTCTTGAGTGACTCCACTCTCATGATCACGCCGGCTGATATTGCCGCCTTGTTTTGCTAGCCAAGATTAGAGGTATATTTCTCGCAACAAAAGAAGTAGAACTGAAATAGTTTTTGCTGATTTCTTCCACCACATCTTTGAGTTAACAATTGTGTTCAATTTCTTTTTGTTACCATCTCAATACATCCAGGAGGTGGAAAAGAAAAGGCTTTTGATAGATGCGTTTGCCAACTGACCTGGGTGTTGTGTGGTAGCTCTATGTCATACAAGAGGGAAAAATCTAATGCAGAGTCTTAATCTTAGTTAATTTTTCTAGAAAATATTTATGAAAAAGAGATGTTTGCCACAAATGTGGGAAGCTACTGATACATTTTAAACTACAGAGGTAAACCATTATAAGAAATGGAACAGATACATTAAAAAAAATAGAAGTCCATGCTCTTATAAGTATAGTTTTCTAAAATGTGCAAATTACTTCTGAAATCACGTTAGCTGTTGTGCTCCAACTAGTCCAGACTGGCTTTCTTTTTCACTGGAACTCTCTTTTGGGCATGAGATAATCTTGGTTTGCCTGTAATCGGGGTACAAGTTGTTTTCCCTCCATGGTATTTGTTATTCTATGGCTCATCCATTTCTACTGCTTGAGGCAACACTTCAGTGATTTACAAAGCCCTTTTTTCTCTCTATGACTTTCTGGGAGGAAATACTTCTGTGTTTGGGCCTTATAGGCAGTACTGTCCTGTAGGTTAAAAGGTATGCTCACAGGCAACTAAACAATCTGGCTGTTGGTGTCTTGTTAGTTGGTCTTGAGTGGTGTCTGGTTCAAAGGTGTTTAATTATATTGGGATTAGCTGTGGGGTTGCAAAGTGTGAGAGCTGTGTTTGCTGTTCTTCAGGCTGTCAGTCACATGGCCATTTAGGTCAGCGCAAAAGCCCACCCATAAAGAAGAAAAATACAAGCTAATAATAATCATTATAAATATTACAAGTTTTCTGTGTATAGACTTGTGCATGGGACAGGATTTCCTAGAATTTTTCTTGTCTTTTTACACCAGTTTCACAGCTGTTTGTATTTAATAACTTTTATGTGCTCAAGTTTTTTTCATGTATTTTCCAATTTCTCTGTCAGAAAGACAGTGGCTACTACACATGCTTCTCTTGATGTTACCCTTTTCTTTACCCTTTTGTTTTATTCCTGCAGGTCCTTCTGGGGAGGTTCTAAATTGATGCCTTGTGCCTAAATCCTTGCCTTTTGAAAACCAAATGCAGAAGCTGTATTGAAACACTGTTACTTAGTTTGTTAAATTTCTGTGAAAATTTGCATTATTAAAGTGCAGGCTGGACTCTTTGAAAAAGTTAATTTGATTGCTGCCCCTGCTATTCATGGAAACCATGTTTACGGATTTTTTTTTTTTATTGTGACAGAGAATTAACGTGTCTTGAAGGGGATTCACTTTGAAATATACTGAATTACATTTTTACTTCTCCTAGTGTAGCAAGGAGCTTTCTAATACTGGAAAGTGTGCTTTTCTCAGCAAGAGCAGAGGTTTGTCTGTAACTATAGTGATAAATGAAATATTAAAAGAAAGAAGGTGGGCAATGTAGTTATGAATAATCAAACCAGGGAGAGAGAAAAGAAAACTGAGACCATTCCAAACCAGCAAAGGCCAAACCCCAATAAGATTTAAAAAAACCCAACAACAACAACAACAAAAACAACAACAACAAAAAAAAAATCAGAAGAATTGATTTATATTTCTTAAATACAATATATCAGTGAGGACTGTTTATAGTAGAGGCTATTTGCGGTAACTGGGAGAACAGTCAAATACAGGTCTTTTCCTCTGCTTTTTCTGCTTCGGTGAGAGCTCATTGTTACCAGTGGTATCTTTTACTTAAATTTGGAAGACTTGGGATTGTTGTTGATATTGATATTTCCATGTGCTATTTCCGTTGATTATTGCAGCCAGCATGTGGTCATTAGCATATTAATAAAACGTAGTATTTTCTACATTTTCATAAATAAAATTAATGACACTAAAAGCAGATTAGATTATTCTCTTTTTTAGACCTATCACCATATGGATTATTTGTCTTAGTGGCTAATGTGATGAGAAACACAGCAGTATTCTCTTATATACACAGTCTGTCACATTTTGTTACTTAAATGTTATATGTTTTAAAAATTGTTTTTATTTATTACATATACAGGAGGAAAGTAGGGTCTTTTGGATCTCTAGGCTTTCATTTTGAAGTTAAAGCCTGCCACCTACAAATTGTGCCTGTTTGACAAGAAAGGTTTTCTTTTTGAACGTTTTGCAGTAATATCATTTTGACAGATTGATTGTGTAAGTCTTCATGTTGCTCTAATAACTCCTTTTTAATGGGAGAACTTTAATTGATGTCAAACTCAAAAGTTCAGTGACAGATAAAGTGTCTTCTCTTAGTTAAGAGGTTAAAAATAATTGACACTTTTACATGCACAGAATAAACTGCCATAAAAATATTAATTTCTATGTCTATTCTGATAGGAAGAGATAGAAACAAGTTCAAAATGAGTGGTCAACTTTTCCATAAGTTTTGAGATAGTGAGTAGTATTCTATTAATAAATACAATAAACAGCCATTACTGAAATAATTAAGAAAAGCGTGGTAAGCCAGTGCTTTTCATAATTACTGTTGCAGGTGGGGTAGAATTACAGGTTTTGAAATCTCTAAGTTTTCTGATTATGCAGAAATTTCAAAAATACTTTTCAGGAAAGCAGCTAATTTCTGAACTATTTTAGTGTAGAAAAAAAGACTAAATTTCTTTTTTTAATGCAGATGACTATTAAAAAAATCCAACCTTTGCTAAAATACACTGCTACCTCATTTGCAATGTGCTTTTCTAACATTGAGAACGTCTGGCTGGGGGAGCCCTGGAGAGGGGTGAAGTGGGATCCTGGGCTGCGAGTGGAAGGGAGCTCCAGGAAGGCTGTACAGGGACAGTGTGGTCTGTGAGTGCCCCCAGGGCCTTGGCAATATGAAGTGTAATTGAGAATCAGACAATTTCCCAACATGAGCAGGTGTATACGGGGTCGTAAGACACAGCACAAAAGTCTGCACACCTAAACTCATAAGTGTGAACTGTATGATAATATTTTAAAAGGGGTTAACCTTGTTAGTGGCTTTTTAGGTCACCTTTGGGGTGAACTTTCACCTCACAGAAGTTACAGATTTTTCCTGTGATGGTGGTACTCCAGAACTTTCTGCATTTTCCTCATAAACAGCAAGACAACTGTTTGAAATAGGATTCTTGACTTGAAATGTGACTCATCACACCCGAGGTCATCCATGTAATTCAGCCTGTTCATTTGTATTCCTTTGGCATTCAGTGGAGAGAAAAGGGAAGTCTTGTCCTGATGTTTTGAAGGGATATCCTGAGATGGGGAGAATTAGAGTCTTTTTTTCAGGTGACCAAAACCAACTCTATGCTGCTGTGTCCTAAAGCTAAATAATGCATATTGTACCTTAAGTAATGCATATATATATATATATAGTTAATTTTTAGCATCTCTTAAATAAGGGTTGCGCTGTAGCACATATACAAAAGAAATACTGATACATGACACTTTATTTTTACTACTTCCTGATTCATGGGAGTAAAAGGGTAAAAAAATCAATTTATGTTGACAAATTTTAATGGTATTTCTACGCAAATGTGGATATGTCTATGAAAACCATAGTAAATGAGAATAATTATGCATTAATATAATGTATGTAATTAAAAGTTAGTATTTAAAATTTTAAATTAACACTTCAGTTGAAAAACAAGTAAATCAAACCCAAATCAATTTTGAAATAATTTAGTCTTCCCTAACGCAGTCTTCAATTATTGGCCAATTCAAGCACTAAATGTTCTTGGTATTTTTCATTCCAGGAAAGGGTAGAACAAAACGTGAATGAATGCACTATTTTAATATGATTTTTATTCTGGCCAAGCTTCATGAAACAAAAGTATCTTGATTCTCAATACAGCATTTTACCAGAAGATGAGCTTCAGCTTGAATTACAATACCTGATTTGATAAGAGAGAATTGTCTAAGCTCCCATCCGAGCTCCTGGTGAGGATGTAAGGCTTTATTCACTTGCCTAAACACACATACATAACTAATCCTGTATCCAGGACTTTATTTATCTGATAGATATGGCATAGGATACATAGACCCAGGCCATCCTGAAACGGCAGGTGGGCGTTGAGTGGGACAGTCTTCACGTCTCCAATGGTGCTGCATACCTTCATTTAGGCAACTGATAGGAGCATCTCCCAGTAGAACCAAGGGAATCTGATCTGTGATTTCTTTCAACCTGCAGCAGACACACTGCTTACTATGTTGCCCAAATTTTCCACCTTCTGCTGTGCACTTTTGGCAAAAAACCTCTTTCACATATAGTTCTCATCTACGTGTGCCTGAACCTGGAGCTGAATCCCAGGATAAGTTTCTCATCAGGCATACACTGTTATTGTGCAAAAATTCTTCAAAGGAAAATGCAAAAGAGGAAATAAGCAATAACTAGGACAGAAACATATTATTAGAAATTTTGTACACTGAAACAATATGTACACTGAAATAATATATGCACTGAAAATTTAAGACACTGCAACCCATTCATCTACCCTCCTTGGTCTCTACTTTCTTTTCTTGTCCTTTACTGTCTCTCTATTCATATCTCTTCCCTTGTTATTTCCAGCCCAGTGGGACGTAGCCTTTTCCTCCCCTACACAGACGTGTCAGAATAACGAGACAGGCAGGGACAATGCCACAGCACTACCCAAGCTCCTGAGTGGCTGCTAGGTCAATGGTCACGACTTTTCATCAGGATCTTCCTGAGCCAGGTTCGAATCTATAATTCATCTGGCTATATAAATCAAAGGGACTTTAAATGGTAACCTCATTCTTTAGCCAACCACACACTGTTTTGGAGCCATTGGTGGTCTTGTTATGATTTTTTGTATTTCAGATGTCAGGTGGCAGAGCCAGTTGCTCTGGTGAGCAGAGGACAGAGGTGAGGGCTCTGTTCTCAGGAAGGAAGGGTGGGGATGGGACGAGAAGGAGCCATGGCGGCTCTCCTTCCCTTTTATTGCTTTCTCTCCGTGTACTCTTTCCCTCTTAACCCTGGAATGACCATAGAAAGGTAGTTCACAGTGAAGTGTAATCATGTGCTGAACACAATCTGATTCCCTGGGAAAATGGGGATTTGAAAGGGACTCTGCTACTGTGCCTTATTGGTACCTTCTCGGTGGAGGTTGTGCATGGAAAGGTGCCCAGACATTGTATTTCACTTTACATAAAAAATATATGTGCAGGAAGCAGGCATCATTTATCCAGTACATTTAGGAGACAAAAGTGGAAGGACAGTGATTTTTTTTTGCATTCCCAGATGTAAAGTATATTTAGTTAACAAACTACCTGTCAGCCATTTAGTCTGCTGGAAATAACTCATAGCAAAAGTTATGTTTGCTTCACCTTAAAATTCTCATTCCAGGGAAAGTTTTGAATATATTTGGACACTTCTGTTGTCACATAACAGATTTACAATTAAGTTCTGTATTTATTATTATTTATTAAAATTAAAAGCTCATGATGGTACATACAGCAAATTTCAAATTCGATGACAATAACTTTTGTAAGAATCAAGCATTGTTGACAGACATAATGGTCGAATCTGATCATGTACGAAAGGGAAATCTTAAAGTATTATTGACTAGGGGGAATTTTTCCTTCACAAGAAATACAAAATTAGTTGTTTATGTTTATGGCTCACGGAGACACCTGTGGTTACAGAGGAATTCTTCTCAATGAGAATCCTAATAATCTTACAAGTTTTACCCTGAATTTCCTTTCTAATGGTTCTGTGACTGGCTTCCTACATCCTTTGTTCAATTCCTAAAGAAGTGGTCTATAATTTTCCTTAGATGAGGATCATCTAGTCAGTTATACCCCAGACATGGACCTACTGTTAACAAATTTCACCATTAAATATGACTATTTATGTATAACATATTTGATTGAAAGCCACTGAAATTTTTTGGTTAGCAGAAATAAATTCCTGTTGAAAATGATATACTATTTTGAAATGAAAATATTCTCATTTCTATGTGTATGCTGATACTTTTAATAAATAACAGAATTCATAGAAGCATGATTTGTGTCAGAAAGGAACACATTCTACCTTTGTATGCATACAGCTACGTATTCCAGCAGCAAAGCTGTTAGGGATTTAATGACATTTAACATTAAAATTATCAAAACCTTCTTGGTGCAAGAATAGAAAATCACATATTATCTGTTTATTTCTCAGGGTCTTTGTGATGTAAAGTGTGATCTTTTGCTTTTATTAAACACAGCATAACTAGAAATATTTCCATAAATTTTCAAAATTGATGAAAAAAATGTCTGAATCTCAAATTGGAAGAATTTGAAATTAACAGCAAGTCCACTCAACAAAAACTCTGCTGGAAGTCGAATGTAAATCTGAAATCTTATATTCTGTTCTCATGACCTTATTTATATAGATTACATGATATAACTTGTCTTCATAACTCAAATTCATACTAACAAACAAAAAAAAAAAGAACCAGATCCCATGGCTGTCCAGTAATATGCCTAATTTTAAGCATTAAAATCAAAAAGAGGCAGATGGGTTAAATACTTGGCTAAACTGGAGCAAAAAATACAAATCAATGGATTTAAAAAAATTTGTTTCCTACACAGTGTGCTGGTCACATCAGTGAGATATTTTCTTTGGTAGGTTTTGCATAAAGCTTGCATTTTTCTAATAATGCTTGGAGGAATATTTTTGCTTTGCAGCCTCTTCAAATGGCCTCTCAAAATGCTGTACAAGAAAAAGGAGACTGTTAGTCAATAAGAGGAGCATTTTGTTTCCTCAGGTAGTAGTTTCCTTGTATGTCATGGCTGCAGTTGTAAGTGCTGACTCTTAATAAAATAAATCTTAAATTTGCAGTTTGGCATATACAATTTACGATGTTTGTCCGTTTAGCCAGTTTTGGAGTTTTTTTAGATTTTCTTAACATTTGCTTCAGCTGGAAAGGTTTCCACATGCCAGTGTTCACAAAGTATGTTTTACTGTCTAGATGTTGAGCTATTTTGGATTACAAAAATAGTAATCTGAAATGAAAACATCTGTTCTTTCTAGAATCTTTGACAATAACTCCTGTTTACATGATGAGCTTTGAAGGAGAAAATATCCTTAGAGAATCCAATGGAGATATTAATATATCAACTTTGTTTTATTATTTCAGTAAGGCATCTCATTTCTTAAAACATTGTATTTAATTAAAAGCAAAGTCCTTATTTATATTTTCTTAGCTAGAAATAAAACAGGATCATTTTGCTAGCAAGAAATTAATAAATAGTTAAAAATATTTTTATTAATACAGAAGAGGATTTATTTTTCATTAACATTTGATTCAGGAAGTGTAATGACGAAGTGATTAAGATTGGAACTAGCTTTCCATTTAACAGCTGATTTTTGTAACTGTCCTAATATACCCATACTTACTTGAACTGGCCTAGAACCTGCTAAACTATATAAAGATGCAAATAATTTAGCAGTCCAAGGAAAATATGCCAGAATTGCGTGGTCTTCATGCAATTCAAGGGCCACACAGATTTATCATGAAAGATCAGGGAGTATCCATTTCATATTAAGAACATGAAAATTCCTGATTTGTAGAGTTGTAAAATGAAGACATCCTTGCATAAAGGAAAACCCAAATATCCAAGTCTGAAAGGCTTAAAAGGGTTGTTTACTGCTCTAGAGATGAGTGATGAATGGGACAGCTTTGCAAGTAAGTCTTAGATAGCAGTGGGGGCACTCGGATGTGGTGACAGTGGGAGAGAATACACTGGTCTGGCTTGTCTTTCAATTTTGCTGCCTTAAAAAGGTAATTTTTTACGAAGAGACAGCCTCTGCTTTATGCATCTTTATCCAAACTCACAGTGGAGGGAGGGATAGATTTAACTATTAAAAAACTGGGTAAATCAACATAATAACCTCCAATTTTAACTTTGTCAGTCTATTTAAACAATTTTAAAAAATTCATTCTGCGTTCTCCTCAGGAGTTTTTTGCTATCTCTAAAATGCTCCTTATTTTAGCAAACACAGGTGTCAGGGCAGGATGAAAGAGACACCTCTGCAGTTTCCATTTGCTGCATTGGCTGGATCTCCACTGACTGCAGTGAGATCTTAGCCATCTCCCATGAGTTGTCTTCCTAGTGGGCACCTGGTTTTAGGTGAATGAATCTGGAGCTGAATCCCACAGCTCAGGACATGTCAGGGAACTTTGGTGTAATGCAGATGTTCCTGACCTTGAACAGTTGCAGCAGTGTAATCACAATTTCCTGGCTAATGAAGTGGAATGCACTGAGCTCCATGATGCTGGGACTAGACTGCTGCGGGTACCTCTGCTTGCAGAATTAACAGGGCTAGCTCAGACCTGTCCACACCATCTACATTGATAATCTGTGATCTGTGGTGTAACTGTGACCCCCCAGGAAAAAACAAAACCCACCATTAATGGCAGTCACAGCAGAATATGGAAAACCAGCAAGCCTGTGTTCCAAAGGTAACCCAAAACTCAGCACGTCTACACCATCTGATCATCTTCAGAGAAGACAGAACAAACCCTCAGACTGGCAAAATACCTGTTTTTGTTTCATGAGCCCTCAGTGTGGGAGGTGGTTGAGTTTAGCATTTTGGGGTAAAGGCTGTTACGACTCCCAGTAAGCCTCAGGCTCTAAGTGGACTGATGAATGATGGGGATGAGGGCCCATGAACTGGACTGGCTGAAACACAGAGATGGAACGTGCTCTGGATGGGGGGGGACACCATTTCATTCTTTGTGCTGAGATCCTCACCTCTTAACCTTGTTTCTGAGTTAGATGGGAATAACAGAGACTGAACTGAAGAGGACTGTGATTGCTGAAAATATACTTTGGTGGCCTAATCTGTCTCAGTTGAAGCTAATGGGCATTCTTCAAAGAATCTGAGGAAGGGCAGAACTAGGCCAGACCATGCCCTTTAGATAAACTCCGATTTTGCTCACGCCTCTTTAAAGGTTGGGCATTTATGTAGAAAATAAGAGTCCTTCTAATTATTCTGTTGAACAAGAAACTATATTTCCTATGCATTTTAATGATGTTTCCAGAATCCCCTGTGCATTTGTTTTATCTCTACCTGTGAAAGGACACATTTTTTCTTAATGCAAACATTGGAGTGTCACTGTAGGCACTGTTGGATTATGTACAGAGCTTGTGAGATGGCTCAGTAGTGTGGTGTAAGCCAGGAGGTAATACAAGAATTCTAATGCAAGAAATTGTCTTCTGCCAGATGGAGCTGTACCTTGCTGATAGGTGTTTACAAGGCTGCTTATAGAACAGCAAATGGCTCTTGGGCCTCTTGTCTAGCTTTGGGACTAAAATGACCTGGTTAATCTAACCATATTTGCATCTGTTAGTTGCTGATACCACCTTTTTTTTCCCTTTCAATGTTTTTTTAATTTAAATGGAATTCACAGAAACATACATTACCATATAAGTTGCAGGTGTATAAACTCATATAACAGAAGGTCATATCCCCAGGCTGTAGGAGCTATCTATCAGTTCCTCAGGCTAGCATGATGTTTTGTAGCTAAATTGCTCTTGATTGCTGGGATCGTGAACTGAAATAGTCAAGGAAAAATCTTTCAGTATTGCAAAATATTTTTTTGTTCTTTTGAAACTAATTCAGTTTTTGAAGTCCAGTGTGTTTCTTCTGGTAAGCACTTCATTTGGAAATATACCGTGCTTTGGTTTATGCCAGTCTAGTACAAGGCATAGGTACTGTGCAGGTAGTGTCATGAGGATTGCATTAATGTGCATGCCCTCAACCCCAAGCTGCCTACTCCACCCGGGTCTGCTGTGCTGAGTTGTGCACTTGCTGATACCATAGATGCAATTTCTTGTCAAGGCCCAGCACAGTTAAAAAGCAAGGCAGAGTAAAACACTGATCAAAAACATGGTACCTGACCAGCTAACTTGTAGTCTGGGTATAAGATTGTTCAGTAGTAATGAATACAAAGAAAAGGCTAATTTAGGCTACTAAGGTGAGGTGTTTAACCTGTTCTCTACTTCCTGTGGTAGGGAAAAGATGAGTGGCCTGTGGTGTGGAAAGTTTTGGTGGGGGCACTGAACTGGGACATACCATTCCTAAAGCATGACAACCAGTTCTGTAGTGAAAGATGATACACTACAAATGATCATGGAGATGTGCAAGAAAACATCTGTGAATGGCAAACAGAAAACCAGATTTCTTTCTCTAAGAAAAGTGCGGAGGAATCTGGTACGGATAAGTAGTGGTATTGATCGCAAATGGGGGATCCTGTGTTGGAGCAGTTTCCTTTCTGTTTTTTGCTTGTTATCATTCATATCCAGCTGTAGCTCTTTTTATACCTTCTTCTTACCTCCTTTGCATTTCAACCATATATAAAGTGTTTCACATACATCAGACATCTGGAAATTTTTTTTGCTCTCTTTATTTTGCTTTGAAATCAGTTCTGCCTAGCACTGCAGGTGGCTTCCCTTCAGTCAGGAATAATTGACCTTTTGTGATTTGTGTCTGCATGTGTGAGAACTCCACTGTCATCCTGTGCTTGTTCTCTTCGGGGTAGAGATGTTGCTGCATGTTTTAGGGACATAGCAAGCACAAGGTTTGTAGAAAGAAGTAAACTCTTTCATCAAATGACTTACTGAGTGTGGAAGAAGAAAATGTGTGAGTTGATCTGAAGATAGGGGCCTCAGTGCTTATGTATATGTGCTTATCTCTTTGTGATAGCTGCATAGATTGCTGCTGAGTTCAGAGTGCCTTAGTTTTGAACACCCTGAGTTCAGTGATGTTAGTCCAGCTGAGAGAGAAACACAAAGAAGCGTAATACTGGATTGCAAAGGAGATGTCTGGTACTATCAGTTGTGCCAGGGGCAAAATGAAGTGGAAGAATACTGTAAAAATGACTTTACAGGCAATTTGGGGGATGCCTACCAGTGCTAGGAAGCTTTTTGGGAGTAAGCTACTAATTTGAAATATAACAAATGGTGATGAGGGCTAACATCAGGATGCAGCTGGAAACATTGCACTGTGAATAAACAGTGTAAATAGACTAGATTTACATTACTAGTCTATGTAAGCTGACAGTGCTTGTGCTTTTGTGAGAAGAGAACTGTGAAGGAATACAAAGAGAATCCTGCAATGATCAAACTTTTGGAGGTGGAGAATAATCTTTGGTATTTCTTGAAGACAAAGTAAACATCATTAAGAGATGGAGGTAGGAGAGCCATAAGCTAGCATTTTAGTTATGTGAATAGTCAGAAAAGAACACTTAAGCAGAGCTAATCTGCAAGAGCTTTAGAAGTAACTTGAAATGTGAGTCCAAACTGACTATACTGATACATGAGGATAAGGAGTGATAGCGCTATGAGAAAAGGAAATAAATGGAAACATTTGCAGGGGTAAAAAAAGGAGAATGGTGCTGGCTGGCATGTAGAGTAAACTGATAGCTAGACATCAGTAAAGACCTGGCAGAGGAGTGCACTGAACTTTGATTTGGAGAGAGTGAGGTTAGATTAATTGGAGGGAACAAGATCAACGAATTGTCTGCACAGGAGTCATTGCTGCATTGCAAGTAGTCTGTGGTGAAATTATTCCGAGTGAGAGGCAAGGGAAGTGGGAGAAGAGGGTCAAGAACAGCATCTCTTTGGCAAGTGAATAGAGATCAGTGGAGAGCTGGAAGATGAAGAGGCCTCCAAGGCCAAGAATAGTACAGGCAGATATGTCAAAACCAATGACTTGCTGGGAGGAAGAGAAAGGAACATTGCTTCTAGTTTCACTTAAGAGGTCAGTGGAGGGGACTCCAGTGAGAGTGATTTTGTTGGCAATAAAATGAAATGTTCTATTATTATCAAGTCTTTTTAAAGTTTGTGTTGCTGGCAGAAGGAAAAAAAAGGAGGGCCAAGCTGAGGCTTGAAATGAAATTTCTTGGTTGTAGTAGTTTACATTACAGCTTATTGAGGAAAATCTTTTTTTTTGCTATATATATACTAACATGGAGGAAAACTACATGACCTGCATTAGATTGTGGAGCTGACCCCACCAGATGCTGTGAATATTGCACAAGATTTATGCTATTTACAAGGAGAAATAGGCAGAAGGTAATGTATAACTTTTTCATTGGACCCGCGGGGCTTTTTTACTTACAGCATGAACTAATTTCCTTTCTCTGCCAGAAATGCATGTACATTTCTCTGCCAGAAATGCATGTACAAGAAGCTTTATATCTGGTATACTGACATTCAAAAAAAATTGGTTAAATCTTCAATCACTTCTCCTGTTTACATGGCCTTCGGTGTTGTCCCAGTGTCCTATTCAGAGTGCAGATACATCTCCTCAGTTAAATGGTTGCTAAGATTATCCCATGTTTCCAATATTGTACCGCAAATCTGAGTACATTCTTCTGACACAAAGCATATTTAGTCAGTGTATATTCTGAAGTGCTAGCAATTAGTATGTCAATGCATAGAAGAATTTGAAACACTAAATATGCGCTGAAGCTTATCATTAAATAAATTACTTCAGGGACACACGTGCAAGTTGTTTATTTCCATTGTAACTACCAGAGCACAGTACATTTGGTGCAAACTAATAACATAGTTGCCTTTAGAAAAAGTCTTCAAATACATTTTCCATCCTTAATAATTTCAACCAATACATACAAACAGTTCACTTGTTCTTTATAATTTGGCAGATATTATTCTTCATCATAAGAATAATTGGAGTTTTCAGGTATAAGGTACACTGATGGAATGTTAATTTTTGGCTTTGTGAGATATCTGAACAGTATTTAGAATGCGTAACTGCTCAGAATAGGAACTGCACGCAGAAGTATTATCACTTTGAGCCATAATTATACATTATTCCCTACTCAAGTAATGTTTTCATGTTCAATAGGTATACATCTGAGTAGTAAACTGATTAAAACCTTGAAGACTTTGAACTTTGTTAGAGATTATTCATTAAGTCGTGCAGCTTTTAAAATGTTTCAGTAAATGGAACTTCACTTTTCCACTGCCTTTTGAAGTCTGAAGTATGTACTATGGAGGCATCAACAGCAGCGCACGAATTAAATCATGTTGAAATTTAAAATTATATTGTGATAATAATTTTTTCTTTTTTTAATAATGGAACTTTAGTTTTTCCACATAACAATTCCTTAGCATTTACATGAAATTTCAAAATTTATGCTAATTCATGCCAAATTTTAACTTCACATTTCTTTCTCTTCCCTGTTACCTTCCCACACCTATAAGCGCTCTGCTAATATTGGAGACTAGAACTATTAATGGAAGCACATGCAAAGCTAGATCCCTTGCTCTAATCCTTCTTGAGTCATATAAAGTTTTCTCCTTGTAACAAGTATGTTTCTGAAAAAAAAAAAAGGAATGCCTTTGAAAAGCTTTTTGTTCCTTTCTTTTCATCAAAGCCTAAGTTTTCATCTGCTTTCCTGTACAATCATATTGCTGTGAATGTGTTGCTGTGTTTTCTACCTAACAATTTCTGAATGTGCTCATCAACTTCAAACACTTTTGGCAGGGGAGAGAATGGTGGGGAAAGGGGGCTTGATTTCTCAAATATAATTAAAATCCCTGAAATGTCATCTAAGTTGGTGGCTGGGAATAGGAGAGAAACCCTATTAATATTCTCACTGAGGGAAAGAGCAGTCTGAGGCCACACTTCACACACCGAAAAAATCCATGTAGGTGAGCATTATTATAAGGTACAGAAGAAAGGTTTCTACTTAGACAGAAAGTCAATCAAACTTAAGACACAAATAGGTAGGAAATAAGGCTTCATTATTTTCTAGTGTTGATGAGCTGCTTGTCAGTAAAGGCAAGATTTATCTCACCTCACTTTTCCATTCTACAGTGTTGATGTCTTTATTTCCATTCTTGGCTCTCACTGTAGTCAATGGAGAGAAACAGCTCTTAGAAGGTGATTCATTTCAGAGTACGAGTTGTGTGCCCAGGAACGGGGTTTGAACTCCTAAAGAAGTAGGAGAAGATAGTCCTGTTCTGACAAACTATGTGTCCAAAGTTGTGGATAAATGAGTTGGTGGGAGCAGGGAGGAAAAAGAGCTTGATAAGAGAACAAGTCCAGGCAAGCAGAGGTGATTCTAAGAAGAGAAGGATTAGTGAAGTGCTTGCTCATTTACATGCTTTTTGTAATTTGACTTAGAGAGAAAAATAGCCAAACTGTTTTAACTTATTTTCTGTTTCTATTCCACCTGGGAGTTGATATAAAGTTCATACACAATTGTTTGTATTGAGCAACACATATTTGAATTCTCACATGTGTAATGTCCTATGTGGTGATATAAATTGGTTTTGTTTTCCAAAAAAATTACTACTTTTTTCAGCTTCATTCAGATTCATCAAATGCCAAGTTTCTAGTTAATTACAACATGCTCAATTTGATTAGACAGTCACTATAGTTGCTGAACAAGAGTCTTATTCAAATATTGTTGAAATTAGAAAGCGATTTTCTAATTAAATAGGGTATTTTTGCAATTACCGGAATTATTCAGTGCTGGATTGAGAGTATTTGCTTGGAGAAATTCTGTATCTCCAAACACTGTTTTGCAAAACAATTTGCAAGAGATCCAAACAAAAAGATAACTTAGATGGCAGAAAGAGATATGAAATCTGGGAAACTCAGAGAACGTTGCTGGTATGAAACTTATATACATTTGCCATATGTACCCTGATTAATGAGCCTTCTTATGAGAAAATATTAATTTTTCCTCAGCTAGAGCTTGCTTTATCCAATGCTTCATGTTTGCCTGCCAAGGCATCATACAGACATTTGGAGTCACATCAGAATATGGTTTTACAGGGCATTTAATTTTCTCAAATAATTAGATGTTTTTAATAGAACTAGCAAAGTGATTTTCCCCTATTAATAGATAATGTGTCAAACAAATTATCCTGGTGTCTCCCAGCACAGTCAGAAGGGGGATTTATTGTTTATGTCATTTTCATTATAATGCATTTGAATTTAGAGCTTCTTGAAGGAAGTAGCGCTTTTTATGGAATAGGATACAGGTTTCTATTTTCTTGTGTAAATTAGACAATATTTTTCACACAAAAGATGTGGTAGTATTTACTGTATTCCTTGCTTTTTTTGCTGCTTGAACTTAGCAGTGAATTTTGATAACTTAAAAAAATAATTATCTTCCTGATGATATTTACACTCAGGGGTACTGCATTAATATAAGCAACACTAGTAAAACGCTTGAATTATAACTTCCTGATCATTACTTGTAGTTTTTCCGCTTCTATGAAGGTAACTTAAATACGGCTACACTAAAGTGTAAAACAGAAAAATAGCAGCTCAACAGGCTAAAACAATAATGTTAGGTAATGAGAGTGGTTTTAAATTGATAGTGACTAAGAACTGCTTTTATGGGAGACGGTACAAAACTTGCTCCTGAAAAATAAATAAAGTTTTGTTGCTTTAGGGAGCTTTTTTTGGGGGTTGTTGGTTTGGGTTGGTGGGGACTTTTGTTTGTTTGTGGTTTTGTTTGGTTGGTTTTTTGTTTGTTTATGTTGTAAGGTATCAATTTTATTCCACATGTCTTTAAAAAAGTCTAGTAAAGAAAAAGGAAAGGATTAGTCCTAGGAAAGTTTATACAAGAGTGATGGAGCTGGAGGATTTCTGTGTTTGTTTTTTTCTCCTTTGTGGTACTGTTTGACATATAGTACTAAACTTTACTAAACAATTTTAAAAGTACTTGTGGGTGGTTTTTTTTTGCTTTTTCTGTGTGGGTTATTAAGCCTTTTGTTATTTTTTTTACTGCTTGCTGGTAATAAAGGCTGAAAAAAACTATTAGAGGTTCAAAACTAAATGTCATCATATAGGTGAATTGTTTTTCTAGTACTATGGAAATTGTCTAAAGAATAGACTTGCTAAAAGCAAAGGGAAAAAAAAAACCCCATCTAATTATTCCACTCAAGAAATACTCATATTCCATCTCTGGCACTCTAAGGATAGTAGCAACTAGCTTTTGTTTCAGATTTTGTTTCATAATGTTTTCATACAGTAGAAGTGCATTAAAGTCCGTTCCCGTTCTGAGACAGAAAATTCAAAACTCTGTTGACCTTAGCTTGAAAGGCCAAATTCGGAGAAATAAACTAACATGAAAAATGTCTTAAACATATCTGAAAAAACAATCCTGGTATTTTAGAAGTTAATAATGTGTTTCTTTGGTGGGACTTAGGAATGGTTCAGAATCACTTGATGACACTTGAACCAACTGTTTGACTGTCCAAGCTGTTCAAAGGACTGAAACAGAAAAAGGATGAAGACTGGGGGTACATGTAACCTGGGTATAAATGGCTGACCCAGGCCATCTCTTACATAACTCCCTTGTTAGTGAACATCTATCACTCTCCTGTATTCTGTTAGCTAAGTGCAGACCTGTTTGCATACTTACATTCTTGGAGAAGCAGTCCATCTCTTCTGCTGAAGAGTTGGAGATGGGAGGAGGGAGGCAGAAATCAGTGTAGCAACCATCTTAGTTTTCACTCACTTGCTGAAAATATGAACATAGTTAATTATCTTCATAATTAAAAAAACAAGTCCGGTAATTTTATTTCTGTTTTTCCTTCATTTCAATCACTCTAATTCCTATTCCCAACATAGGCCTGAGTAACACTCATGATGGTATGGGTTAGATGGCAACACCAGGACTAATGTGTCTTTCTCAAATAAATTTCTGAAAATGTAGTGCATTTTTAGGAATTGAGAACTTGACTTTCTCAAGCTCTGACCTTTTAGCTGGAAGTTCCTTAAGGCTGTCTGCCATCTGTAAAAATTAGACAGTGATGCTTCTGATTAACTTAAAACATCTGTGAACTGGTCATGTTTATACATCCTGCTAGTGGTACTTATCTGCCTCTCCACACTATACTTTTTCCACCTTCTCCATCTGTTAGGTCTCATCAGGGTGGCCTTGTTGTGGCCTTCCAGTACCTGAAGGGAGCCTATGAGAATGATGGAGAGAGATCATTTACAAGACCATAATGGCTCCAAACAGAGAGTAGGCTTAGATGAGATATTAGAAAAAATTTTACTGTGGAGATGGTGAGACACTGGAACAGGCTGCCTATAGAATCTGTGAATGCCCCATCCCTGGAAGTGTTTAAAGCTGGGCTGGATGGAGCTCTGAGAAACCTGGTCTAGTGAGAGGTTATCCCTGCCCACTTCTGGGGGGTTGGAACTAGATGATCTTTAAGGTCCCTTCCAAGCCAGGCCATTCTATGATTCTATGATTTTCTTTCGTCTCATTAAAAATGTTGATATATATCTGTGACAATCCCGAGGGGTATATTTCTATATTATTTATTTTTCTAAGGCTTTTTATATGGGAGCTTTAACATGCTGTAGAATGGATACACTTAGAATAAGATTCATTTTATTTAACCTTAATTTGCTAGTGCACTTACAATTAGACCTGTTTATAGAAGTTTTCCTTGCAATGAGCATGTAAGAGCTCAGATCTATGACTTCTCTGGGGTGGAAAGGCCTGTACACTGTAGTTCACTATGATGGCAGCGAGAGCTTGTGAGTCTCCATCTGCCCCCTCATTTGCCTTTGGTTAACATTTCGTGGTGGGAGGGAAACCTCCAAGTGCACTCTGCTGGAATGAAAATCTCCACTCTGCTGTTCTCTTAGACTTTGCAGCCTGTATCATAGGGTTTGTGGTAGATAGTTTACTGGTCTTACATCATTAACAGCCTTTTATCAGGAGACATCTGCTGAGTTCAGAATGAAAAATAATCATAAGTGCACAGGAAACATCCTTCTGCTTCTTAATTCAAAATGCAATTACATTTCTCCTTTGTCCTGGTGAACTTCTGTACATGAGTTCTCTATCGTTACATTGTGTGGCACAAGAATAGGAATCTCAAAGAGGAGAGAAAAAGAGGGGAACAGGGTGGAACATACTCTTTTTTATGCAACACCTGGCTTTTTAGCAAAGTCTAAGGCTTTTAAAATAGTTGTGTGTGCTCTGATGAAATTATTAAGGAATGGGCTGATTAATCTCTACCATTAGATGTCATTTCCCTTTATCTTGTGCTTTAACCAAAATAAAAGAGTGCATTTGGAAGAAAATAAAACCTAAGAAAAGTGCCCCAAGATACCATTTGTGAGGGCTGGGATTAAGGACTTTAATGGAAATAACATTCAAGCAACTTCCTTTCCTGAATCTTCACTAAGAACAAGCAAGATAATAAAGAGTTCATAAAGGTTATTTAATTGGAAACATTTTGGAAGTAAAATAAATCACAGCTAATTTCATCCATATCCATTATATTTTATTTGTTTAGTCCATATACAAATACAATGTAGTCTAAAAGCTGGGTAGATACAGTTTGTTTCAAGAACATACAAAATGTTTTATTTTATGCAACAATTCTATAGCAGAGAGATTTGAGCTATAAAAAGGTATTTTAACAAAAATGTCCTTAAGCCTTGAATTTGCTTTTTATAAGGCAAAAAAGCATATAATTGTCAGAAGTGAGTTTACAATATGTTAAATGTTTCATAAAATACAGAAACTGTAACTGCAGATATTGCAAAACCTATTTCAACAGTCCTAATGCATTCATTTTTGCACGGTAAACCTCACTAGTTTTGTATAAATCTATCTCATTAGTCGAATATTTGTATCAGAACCATTCAAACAATTCATGAGAACAAGTGCTGTCAGACAAGACACACTTCATTGATTTTCTCTTCTAGTTGGCCATGATGATTTTAATCTTCTTAAGCTCAGACTCACAACCACACCTCATTACACAGATGTGTGGGAGAGGAATAAATATGACTTTCCCAAGAAGCTGAACCAATTACATATATTTGCATTTCCTAGACTTTAGAATGGTGTGAAGGTTTCATAACAAAACCGGAAACCACAAATTGAGGATAAAATTTGTCTTGGGATCCTCCTAAAAGATGTAGAGAGCAAATATATTGCTAAAATGTGATGATAGATCCAAGGATGACATGAAGTGCTGATAAAATAAAAAACCACTAACAGATCATCTTGAATCCTTATGCCACACTTTATCATGGCATATCATACTTCTTTAGTAGGGTATGAAGTGGACTAGTCTGTCTATAGAGATATTCCCCTAATAATCGTAGATACTTAGAGTCATTTAGGTTGTAAAAGACCCTGAATATTATCAAGTCCAACCATTACCTTAACACTTCAGAGTCACCTCCAGGGATGGTGACTCCACTCTTCCCTGAGCAGCCTGTTCCATCGCCTAACCAACCTGACAGTGAAAAAATTTTTCTGAACATCCAACCTAAACCTTCCCTGGCAAAACTTGAGGCTATTTCCTCTTGCCCTATCACTAGTTGCCCAGAAGAGACTAATTGACACCTTGCTACAACCTCCTTCCAGGCAGTAGTTGAGTGATAAGGTCACCCCTGAGCCTCCTCTTCTCCAGGCTAGACAACTGCAGCTTCCTCAGCTGCTCCTCACAGGACTTGTGTTCCAGCCCCTTCACCAGCTCTGTTGCCCCCCTCTGGATACAATCCAGCACCCCAATGCCTTTCTTGTAGCGAGGGGCCCAGAACTGAGCACAGGATTTGAGGTGTGACCTCACCAGTACAGGGGCACAATCACTGTCCTGGTCCTGCTGGCCACACTATTTCTGATACAGGCCAAAGTTCCATTGGCCTTCTTGTTCACCTGGGCATATTTTGGCTCATGTTCAGTGGCTGTTGACCAGCACCCCAAGGTCCTTTTCTGTGGGGTAGATTTCCAGCCACTCTTTCCCAAACCTGTAGCACTGAATGGGGTTGTTTGACCAAAGTGCAGGATGTGCATCTGGGTGGATCCAGCCAGCCACACAGAAAAATTTATCTGTATTATGTTGGTCTTATCCAGAAAAATATCACCACTAGCTCTGTGTGTTCAAGTTTGTTTCTGTACTTGAGGCTGTGTTCTTCCCTGGCTGCCTGCAGGATTTCACATTTTTCTATTGGAATTGTTTATTTATTCTTAAAAGAAAGGTCAGATACCCTTGTCATCTAAAAATTGTTTTGCTGATTTTTAAATGATCAATTACAGTATCTTTTTTACTAGAAGAGATGTGTTTTCCAATTTTTTTTCATGGTTTTTCTTACTGGCTACTAACTTACCATATATGAATAAGTTTTGGATAATTACCAGAGTCACTTATTCTGACAGTCCTGCATTTAATCTCAGTTGCACCACAGTGACCTAGACAAAGACTGCAACAAATTAACAGTCATTTGAAACTGCCAGGTGGAGCTGGCAGACCAACTATTCTCTCAGAATTAAAGTCTGAAATTTTTCTTTACATAATCAGAATTTTGGAAGGCTGAGGAAAGGCCGATTGCTTGTTCTGCATATAACTATGTCGAGGTTACAGCCAAACACTTCTAGGAGAATGTTCTAGAGTGTAGGAGGCAAACCAAAACACCTTTATATTTTCTTGCTCAGGATCTGATTTTCCCTATCTTAAGTTTACTCCTGACAGTAATTGTCTGGTAAATCTTGGCATAGACTCAAATAGACAGAATATCATGAGAAATTATTATAAATTTAGCAAGCAGATGAAAATGGAATTATAGGTTTTGTTCTGTGTTTTAAATTTCAAAGAAACTCCTATGTATGGTAACAAGTAGGTAACCACACTGTAATTTTTATGTAATTCCAGACTATATGAAATTCATAGTAATTTAATGTTAAATTAATGATCACTTGCAGTGTTAGCCACCTGTTTTCTGAGCTACAACAGGTGTCTGGATTTGAAGGGGTCATGGGCATATGATAAACATTTTTAATATATTTTCTTTAAGCTGTTAGTAAAGTCCATACTTTCCTTTCAGATAAACTGGATCAGTACATCAAAGACTAGGAATGATGGAAAGGTTGATACAGCTGAAATGATAGGACATTCATAAGGTAGTCTACATTGAAAGAAAGGGAAAGAAAAAAAAGGATGAATATTGTGGTTATTTCCTTTTGTTGAAAAGAAAATTACTTACTTTGCAAATTGAATCATGACATTTCATTAAAATGTGTAACTTGCCTTTTGTTCAGAACTAACCTTATGTCCTAAGCATGCCCACACCTGAGTCTCATTTTTGAGCCTGCTTTCAGACACTTTCAGATGTTCTTTTAAGAATGAACTCATGTTTATCAAAATTCCAGAGCAATGCACTGCATACAGTAAGAGACTGTCCAAGATTGAGAAGAATTATCTTTCTGTTCTTCAATAAATATTTTCTGATGAGATGTCAATCTTCAGGTGTGCAGATGATGCCTACTTATCCTGTGTTGAATAACAGAGGAACAAATGAAAATGCGAGAATCACAGAGTGGTTGAGGTTGGAAGGGACCTCTGGAGGTCTCTCTCAAGCAGGACCACCTAGAGCTTATTTCGCTGGCCACATCCATGTAACTTTTGAATACCTCCAAGGATGGAGAATCCACAATCTCCCTGGGCAACCTGTGTCAGTTCTTGGTCACCAACACAGTAAGAAAGTGTTTCCTGATGTTCAGACAGAACCTCCTGTGTTTCATTTTGTGCTGTCTCTGGTCCTTTCTCCGGGCATCACTGAGAAAGGCCTGGTGCTGTGTTCTTTGCACTATTCCTTCAAGATCATATACAGATTGTTGAGTTCTCCTCTGAGCCTTCTCTTCTCCAGGCTGCACAGCCCCAGTCCTCACACCTTTCCTCGTACGATTGATGCTCCAGTCCCTCCAGTCCTTTAATCACCTTCGTAGCCCTTCATTGGACTATCTCCATTATGTCCATGTCTCTTGTACTGGGAAGGCCAAAACTAGATCCAGCACTCCAGGTGTAACCTCAGCAGTGCTGAGTAGAGGGAAAGGATCACCTCTCCTGACCTGCTGGCAATATTTTCCTAATGCATCCCAAGATGCCTCTAGCCTTCCTTGTTGCAAAGATGCGTTACTGGTTCATGTTCAATTAGTGTCTGCCATCTGTCCAGCCTCTGTCTGTTTCCACAAAAGCTGAGGTTATACCTTCTATAGAACTTGCACTTTGAAACTGATACAAATTGAGAAAAAGCAAAATTTTAAGCCTGATGAAACTCCACCATTTGAATTTAAATTGTGCATTAATTTGCAAATACAAGTAGAAGCTAGCTTTAACTCTTTTTTAACTCTTACCCCTGTCTACCACCAGCCTTCTTACACTACCAGTGGTTTGGTCTTGGGAGATTTCTGCTCTTGATTTTCCACTGAGAACCACTGAAGGTTTCCCATTTCTTTGGAGACATGTTCCTTCCACAGACTTCCTCAAGGATGCACAGGCTGTGCAAGTTATGAGCTGTCAATGAAGGTAGTGCCTGTAGGTGAGGCTTTCACGCAGGAGAACATCTTGTATTTTGTGTCCCAAATCAGGCAGAACAGGGCACTAAACGTGGGTCTTATACATACTGGATCCTGCTGGCTCCTGAAGCATCACAAAATAGACCTGCAAGGTAACGTAGGAAATCACTTTGTTCAAGAAAAGTCGATTCTGACCCCAAAGGCTTCACAGTTATTATTTAGCTAATAACATTGGATAAACTTATAACCTAAGGAAACTGTAATATTCACTTCTGTAGAAACTTATTAAAAATGGAATTTATTCCCAGAATAATCATACAGTGGTTTGCTTTTCTCCAAGTAAATACAGGGCCAGAAATCTTGTGGTGAGACAGAAATAGAAATATCTAGGTCATTTCCAGCGAAAAGGTTCACTTCTCTTGCTGGTTTTATGCCCATGGTTGACTTCTAATACATATTTCACACTTACCTTCACAGAATTTCATTTTGTTCATTTCAAATTCTCATTCCAATTTGCTAAGAACATGCTGAATTCTGTTCTCCACAGAGTCTGACATCTCTCCCACGCTGGGACAATTTGCAAGCTTTTTGTTACTGGATCCCTGAAGTTATTAATAAGTAAAACTTTGTCCAAGACAAATCCCTGGGGCTCTCACTTGAAATGTTCTCACTATTTCACACTGAGCTAACATCTGCTTTTCGTGTATATTTAGGCTGGGCGGTTTCATTTAGATAGTAGTTTTACATGAAGAGGAGGAGAGGAAAAATTGGTTGAATGCTAAATCCCGTCATCCTTCCCTTCCTTGTATCTGACCTTGCTTCCTCTCTGCAGTGGTAAAACCTCCCTCAGATGGCTGTAGAGAGCCGAGATGCACCTTTTGAACCATGTAGGCTCTGTGTATATCCCTGTCTGCAGAGAGGGAGAGACAAGGAAAGTGCAGTGCAGGACGCGAAAAGGTATTTTTATGCCAAATATGGTTATTAGTGTTTCTTATGAATCTGAAGTTTTAGAACGTGAAAGGTTTTGATAACTTCTAAACTCCACTGATCCTTTTTCTGGGACAGGAAAAACTGAATGACACGGTCCTTTTTGACTCCAAGAGGTACGCTAGAAATAATAGTTGCTGAAAGTAATTTTTACAATGTTTAATATGCATTCTTGGAATTAATATAACTAAAGAAAACATTTGTGGCCATACATTGTGTCATATGTGGCCTGGGACAAGAACTTTATGTTCCTTGGGGAAGAGCAATGGGTAGTGTAAATAGCACGATCCCATGATACTCAAGAAATCGATTAACTCTGCAGTAACTAACACTTACTGACTGCCTTTATCTCTTCTCGCTCTGGTACACAAATTCCACATTGAATTTGATCCAATTACATTAGTGCTCAGGCCAGTGAGCCTGAAATTCAGACCTCAAGTTGCGGGGTAATTGCCCATGCAATGAGAATAACAGCTTTGCAATTGTGCCCTCTTCAAGCATCCACACTACGTGCAATGAGGCTCCTCCCCAGGCCGGCTGCTTCTGGCTCCAGCTACTCATTTGACTGGCACTGTGATAGTGGTGGTATGATCCCAATTCCTGCATGTGGCCCTGTATAATTAATCCATTTTCCTGCATGTGACTTCTCCAAGTTTGAGCAAGCCTCTTCATTCTCTTTTCAGTGGTCAAGTAGCCCTTGAATCTTTTTGGACCCTTTCTTCCCCTTGCCAGTCTTCCCAAAGGCATCATCTTGCCATTCATTGCTGAGCTCCTGTGCGTTCTCCAGGGAGGTTTGTTAGGTTGCATCAATACAGATTACGATCAGCTCTGTCCCCCCTCCTCCCAGTGCCAGCTCATTGCTTGCCAACTGCGAGGTCAAGAGATCTATGTTTTCTGTCAAACAGCAGCTGCTGTTCTTATGAGCGCTGTAGCAATCTCCAGCTCACCAGCCTGTCATGTAGATAGAGCTGCAGGGAGCATTCATTAGATATACTAAAGGATGTAATAGGGGGGTTTTAGCCACCCTATTTTCTTCCTATAGCCATTGCTGGTTTTGCTTTTTTTTTGCCCAATCAAGACACTTTTATCTAAGTGAGATTAGGGAATGCCACAGATCAGTTTGGCTGACAGAAGGATGGAAAAGGTCTGCAAAACAGTTGCCTAGCCAGGAAATTAATTATTTTTTGCTTTTTTTTCCTAAAATAACTCCAGGAGATGCTTTAGCTCTGCTGTTTTACAATATTATCAGCTTAGTGACTGAAGAGTGATTCAGCTCTTTCAAGAAATGAGTCATTCAAAAGCAAGGATCTGACCAGTTGGACTGGGAAACAAATAACACTTCTCTGCAGTGTATTTGTGCATGTTCATAAGAACAAACCCCCCCTCCCACCTCCCAAAAAATCCTCCAAATACATTTCAGACTTTACAGGAAATATTTGAAATCTATGACAATTCTCCGACCCTTTCTAGCAGTTTTTCACATCTTGCACCATTTACATCTTGGACACATCTGGCTCTTCTCTCTACTCTCGTTTTCTTTTTTCCCAGGTCCAAATGGTGGCTTAACATTAATGCTTTCAGAGTCAGAACAGCAATAATGATACCTGATGCCAAAATGGCGGAAAAGGCTAGCACACCAAGTCCAAAACCCAAGAGAGATGGAGAAGAAAGCCTCTGGAGGCAGGCATGTTGTGAACTGTCCTTCTGGGGCAGATATTGGAGGCAATATTGGGTGATGGACACAGGGACACTTCTTGTACACAAGGAGACAGGCCACCTTCTTCAGAGGGATATCAAGGACACAGAAATGAGATCACCTGTCAGTCTGACAGTCTTCTCTTTGTACATTTCCTGTCTTGCAGGAGTTTCTTTTTTTCTCTTGGATTGCATCTATTTCTATAGGTGTGTGAGATGAGCACACTTTGATACTGGGTCAAGAGTGACCATGAAGCTGGCATTATGGACAAACTTGCTCTTTCCCAAATAATTCCAACATATTTTTTAGAGTGCTTGTGTTCGTTAATTTTCTAGTTATTCTGAAAACTTTATAGGCTAGGGCTGATTATTTTTGTGTTTGCAGTGACCTTCACTGCTGGTAGAATTCCCTTCTCAGTAATTCAAACCAGTGACTGGGAAAGGCGATAGCACTTCTGATCTGCGGGTCACATCCATGCCTCTGCCAGTCAGCTTTCCAGAAAAACAGCAATGGAAGAAACATCTCATGAGGATCTCAAGAGTTTAGGGTAGTGTCGCAGCTGCAGGCAGAAAGCAGACGGCACTGAGCAACTGAGAAGTTTAGTTTTCATTTTATGCAAGTGGTTTCATAGCCTGAGGAAGTGGGGGCCAGGCTTAATGCCCCAAGAGGTCTCTTCTAGCTGTAGCTTCCTACAGAGACCAAGAGGTCTCTTCTAGCTGTAGCTTCCTAAAGGAAGGAGCTATTCATTCAACGAAGCTCAGAGAATAGTATCCTCCTGCCCCCTACAAAATAGTCATCTGTTAGTACTCTCTGTCAGTAATGCCAGAGGGGAAAAGGCTTGAGTAACTTCCTAAGGGCAAAGTAAGGCAAAAAGGCACGATTAATATACCCACAGGTAGTGAGTTGGTCTTAGTTCAAGAAAAAAAATGGATGAAATATTGAACTTCAGAGAAATTGCCATGCTTTTCTGAGTTTTGTGGAAACTCTTGTCTGAATTTGGCAAAAGAAAGTGTATAGGGAGGGTCATTTGTGGCATGATTATTTCTCATCTCAGCTCTCCTTGTGATTTTAGTAACATAAAACGAATGAGTGTGATCACAGCAGTCGTTTTTCACAGACCCCTGGTATCATACAATACTGCTTTTGGTTTCAGAAAACTTCTTTCTTTTCACACATCTGAAAGACCTACAGATTTAGCCATCAGGACTTGGCCAACTCCACGACATCCTTTTCACTTGTCTGTCTCTGCTCTCTATGTTTGTCAGTCTAAGGAAAGCTATTAAATCTGGGTGTTGTCTGAAAATCTTTTTCTGTGGTGAAAAAGAAATAGCTTTTTGGGTAGAACAGCAAAGTTTTAGCACTTTTACAAGTGCCTGGGGTTTATTTCCAACAATCCGTGTAATACTCAAGTCTGTTAGACATGGTGAGAGGTATGGAAGAGGAATGCTACCTGTATGTGACTCAGATCAACAGGGAAACAATGGGTTTGATCCATATATTGTGTTACAAAGCACCATACCAGGATTGCACACCTAATCTGAAGAGATGCACACTTGAAAATAATTTCTAATGCTGCATAATTTGTAAGAATTGTTATTTTACCTGTGTAATTGCATGTTGTGTGTGTGGAAAAAACTAGCAAAACACCAAAAGAAGGCATGCAAGATTCTGAGACAATGTAAATTGGAAGAGATGTCATGAAGCCAATGAAACTATGTGAATTTTGACCTCATATCTCTAAGGCTGGAAGTAGAAATGTGAGCTTGAATATTAGACTGTTATATGCTCAGTACATCTATGCTTTTGGTATTGCTATACAGATATTTTTCACTTGGAATGTGTAGGATAATTCAAATGTCCTTTTTGTAAATTGGTTGGAGAACAAACTATAGTATCCTTATTAATCTTTATTTTATTTTATTGTTGTTTCAGGTTAGGTTTCCCCATGATGATCGTGTCCTGTACCATTGGAATGTGCTATCTTCTTGTTGCTCATGTTGTAGTAGGTTGGAACTCATAGTAGTTTATACTTTCAAGACTCAGATAAGCTTTCTCTTTTGTTTAGTTTATATCAGAATGCTAAGAACACATATGAAAGGAAAAAGATGTGTAAAACCCCAACATATGGTATCAATCAAAATGATTGTTGGCATAAACATCAGATATGGTCACTCTGAACCTTTTTTTTTATGAACAATATGCAGAACGAGACAATTAAAAATTAAAGAATCCACATATTTCATTATGAATGCAATTGCTGTGTAGATAAAAAGGAACCATCTCAAGGGAATATGCTGTGCCTGAAAGTTTGCATTGACACAATCTGAGTATAGTCACAGATGAAAAACTCATTCACAATAGCAGATGTTCAGTAATTTCTTTTTAGGGCTTCATTTTTCTTCGTCAATATATTTAGCTATTTGTATGAAAGTAACTAATATTCAAGTTGTAATAATTGACAGATAAGCAGAAAGTCTGGATGTATGAAGGATGTATCATTATCTTACATTTAAAATAAACACATGTCCTGAAAATATGCTGTGGAAGGAATTATTATTTTGGAAGCAGGATTGCAGTCCACGGAGGCTTTGTTTTTAATTTTAAAGCTCCTAAAACAGTGTTAAGCTACCTCTATTTTTTTTTTTCTTAAAATAAACTAATTCCACTCTTCTTACAAAAGGACAAACATAAATAGTGATAAAGCGTCAGACATCTTCCATTTAATTATTAATTCACTTTTGTGAAGGAGTACTCTAAATATTTTAATAGCTTAATACACTATGTGGAAGAATGAGCTCATACTTTGGCTTTGATTTCCTTATCTCTGGTAATAATATTTTACTCAACATATATAGTTTTGTATAATTGGCTGCCACAACAGGTCAAAATTCTCATTATGAGTATTAAGTCTTGTGAGGTATTCAAGAGCTCAATCCCCATCTTCCAAAACCTTGGTGGGGTTTGGCCTGAATTAATGGTGGGTGTGTTTTATCTTGAGCCAGAAAAATTATTAACCTGATGAGTGTAACCCAAGTGGACAAGGCTGAATTACAGGAAGCCAGTAGCAATGATGAGATGTGGCTTTTCCTTTTGCTTAGTCCTTGAGATAATCAGGTAAGTGAGAAAGAAGCAGTATCTCTCCCACAAAAGTGAGGAGATGTGAGATTATTATACATCCCATTTTACTCATATATAGGTTGTATCCCTCACCAGGATTTGTTTGAAGTGTGAAATGTGATATTAAGAGGCCAATGGAAATGAGGCACAGGAATGTCTCAAAGCAAGAGTGGCTGCCACCCCTCCTAGCAGATTCAGTGTTAGCAGAGAAAGTGTGTGGAGCCAGAGAGGAAGAGCTGTCTCCACTGACCTCAGACCTCTCAGCAAGACTTCCATCCCCACCCATGCTCAGCCCCCTGGATCAGTGAAGTCTCCTGTGTTGGGGCTGAATTTTGCAACACTTGAGAAACCTCGAGGTTGCGCTGACAGTGACCATCTGTAGAACAGAAGATCTCCCAGAATTAGCATAACTTCTACTTCCTTTTATCTATATAAAAAAACCACAACCGAAATCCCACAAAACCAACCCAAAACCCCCACCAAACCCCTGCAATAAGTCTGGATCAAAACAAAACAACAAAACAAAACAAAAAAGAAATGACATGAAAGACACTCCTTAGGGCATTTTTTCTGAAATTGAATTCAGGCCTGTCTCACTCTCAATGTCAAGAGCAGTTTACTATGTAATAACTGGAATTCTGTTTCAATTAAAGGAACATTTTAAAATCAGCTTAACATTGATCTCTGGTTAAAAATAGTCACACCGTATTTTATAGCCCTCAACATTTCTCACAGTGGGGCAATCTTGGTGCAGTCATTGATTGGACATGAAGTGTTGTATTAAGCCCTAGAAAACGCAAAATCGGCTTCTGCTAAAACACGACATTTTAAGTTTTTTTCTCTTTTCTTTTCCACTAAAACACCCTTGGCATGTAGGAGTATTAAAATGAGACCATGATCACACAAAACAATGTGCTAATTATTTTTAATTGTGCTTTTTAAGGAATAAAAAATTAACCAAAACCATATACTGCTTCTGAACCCCTGAAATCTTCCTGCAAATTCTGAGCAAACTTGTGCTAATAATGCAATCACACTAGCTGGCACAAAAATACATGTCTGCATTTGCAGTTTGCTCAAGGAGGAAAACAGAAATGCAGCAAATCATATCCGCTTATTCATGTCAGCAAATACTTCTGAACACAGTGCAAGAGAGATCTCACTGGCTCCAGAAGTGCTACATCAGCAGGACTCAAATGGGATTTTCTTTCTGCTGTGTTACTTGTCCTGTCAAAAGAAGACAAGTAATGCACAGGGAGTACAAAATCATGTTGATAACACTTTTAGGCAACCAAACTTGAGTTTATTCTGCTACAAGGAATTAATGACATATTGTTTTGCTGAGGATTTTCTCATATAAACTGACTTTCCTTCCTTCAACAATCTTTTTTCTTCTTTTTCACAGCCAAGAGCTCAATAAAACCTTAAATGAAAAAGCAAATTGTAAAAATAAAATAGTTTGTTTACACAGAGCTTTATGTCAGTGTAATGAAAATTACCCAGGTGCTTCAGATAATTTCAAGGTAATGAAGTACACTTTTCATTGCCTTCCATTATAGTTATCAATATAATCTGCACATCAAAAGGACACAATTGCAGTGGCTACATCCTTGACAAAAGTAGTGTGCAGGATTCCATAAAAATGGATTGAATCTGAAGAGTGGGCAGAGTTTATTTTTCCAGTGAAATTCTCTCTAAATGACTAAATAAAATATTAGTTAAGCAATAATTAATGTAGAAATGTATTATCTTTAGTATGCTTTTGGCTGATCTCAGAGGATGGTTATCTCATTGTCATTGATATTCCATTGGGCTATTTGGTGATGTTTGTTTTAAGACATATAGTAAATATATACATATGATTCTCTATTTGCCCTTTCTGAGCCATGTAAAATGCAGTCAGACAGCAACATATGAATTAGAGCACTACCAGGTAACGTAAACCATGCCCAGTAAAAGAAACAACTTCCAGTATATAAGCAAAGTAATCGCTGAAAGCAAGGAGAGAATCGTGGAAATACTAGAGCTTTGCCAAACAGCGAGCTATCTAGCAAAGAGCAGCACTGAGAGTGGCCAAGGGTCTGCTCAGCCCAGCATCTGTCCCTGGCAATGGGGCATAGGAGCCACCTCTTTCAAAGAGCAGAGCAAACATAAAATTGCGTTCTCTCTGACCCAGAGATTCCTGAATGAGAGACAGCACCTTTGTACACTGCAGCTGACGGACTGTCCTTCCACAAACTTACCCAGCTCCCTGCTGAACCTGTGTGAATTCAACATCTGTCTCAAGGAGTTTCACAGATAAACTATACACTGTGGGAAAATTATTCCAGATGTTTGCTTTGAATCTGTTCTTTTCTAATTTATTTTTATGACACCACTCTCCATCACCATTCCCAAATCTTTTGGTTGGGAAGGGGTAATGCATAGCCATCGTTTTTCTAAATCATGATTCTAAAGATCTATTTTTAGTCTGGACACCACAGTCTATTTGTTCCCTTGATATAAGGAAATGCTCTCATATCTTTGCTCATCCGCTTTTCCATCTTCTGAAGTTTCACTATGGCCTTTTTGAGTTGAAAAGGTGAGAAGTATAAACACTACCCAAGACACCATGGATTTACACAGCAGCCTGTTTATTTCTTCTGATTTTCCATTTTATTCCTAATAATTGTTGAGATCACTTCTTGGACTGTTATTGACATAAACAGAGGAATTTTTGTAGAAGAACATCTTACAACAGCAAGCAGCATTTCCTGAGTGATAATTATTAGTTCACATTGTTTAGCATATAAATTTAAGCTCAATTTTGCTCCATCTACATCACTTTACAACTGTCCACAGTGAATATCATAGAACAAATTTTCCCAGTTGTTTGCTCTCGCAAGGGTTTTTTGTAATTCTTTACTCTTGACTCTGTTCTTCTGAATAACCCTTAGACTTCTACATTTAACCTTTTACTTCAAACTCTAGACCATTTAAAAATATGTTGACCATTGCAGAGCCAACCCGATTCCCTCTAGTGCTTCTTGGAAGGGTCACACCCCTTATAGTGTGGTAGTTTAATATTTTTAAGAGCTGCTGGACTGGATATATTTAATCTCTATAGTTAATGCAGTGTGTGGGGTCGATGGAATGGTGCTGCACTTCTCCCACAGAGTCCCTCGTGGAGACGCTGCGGCGGTGCTCTGTCAGCACCTACGCGAGCACTCAGCCTCACCCTTGCTGGTGGATGCAAGCAGCCACTCACACATAGTTCTGCACGCTACGGAGATGAAGAGGCAAGAAGAATCCAAATTTTCTGATATTGTAACTTCATTTTGTGATTCTAAAACCGCTTTATAAATTAAGACAGATAAAGGGAAGAATTTCTTGACAGATTAGTCCCTGCCTTGTCTCAGAAATGTTAGTCTCTCGATAACCCGATCCCAGAACGCGGGATCTTTAACTGAATCGACAGTAACGTTTGGGAAATACAAGACAATCCATTGCATAAAACATTTTAAGAGCCTCTTAGAAAACCGGATTTTCCTCGCTTTTAGGGTATTCTTAACTTGTAAAAAGACCTCTTTCTGTGGAAGGGTAAAGCCAGCACCCATCTTTCCCCAGAAGAACGTCACCCAGCCACCGAAAGGGAAGGGCCTAGTAAAAAAAATGGTAAAAAAGGGGCACCAAAGAGCTTCTCCACATTTCATGCACAAGTTTCCTCAGCTTCTCTCCGACTTCTGAAGTTATCTGCTGTGCCCTCGGCTGCACCGAGCCCTCATGCCAGCTTCTTGTGTCAAGTCTTTCTGGCTCTCAGCTCCCAGGTAAAGGAAGAAGTTTCAGTGGATGGGTCTCCGTTGTTTCGACCCGCCCTTTCGCGCTGAAAGGGGTGTCGATCGTACATTTGGGTGAGTCTAATAGAAGTTAGACCTCCCTCTGAGGTCTTGCGGTGCCGAAACACGGCTCCTGGGAGCTTTTTGCTCACATGGGACACTTCCTGGGACTTCAGCTGAGGTCCCTGTTTGGGCACCAGTTAATGCGGTGTGTGGGGTCGATGGACTGGTGCCGCGCTTCTCCCACAGAGTCCCTCGTAGAGACGCTGTGGTGGTGCTCTGTTAGCCCCTACGCGAGCACCCAGCCTCACCCTTGCTGGTGGATGCAAGCAGCCACTCACACACAGCTCTGTGTGTTACGGAGATGAAGAGGCAAGAGGGATTCTTTGCGTGCAATTCCGAGGCCGTTTATTGGGGTCTGCACGGACCGCGAACAAACCGCTCCGAAGGGGAGGCAGAGAAAAAGAACCTCAAACAAACCTGCATGTTTTTACCCCGAGGGGTCCCAGGGGCGGGCAGAACATCAGTAACCAATAATCTGAGGGCTGGGCGGGGAGGAAAGGTTGAATGGCATAACAGGGGCCAATGGAAGAGGGGAGGGGAGGGGGG